>HG995182.1:12967500-13302500 GCA_905333005.2 Lycaena phlaeas
ATTTAAAATTAATATTAATAGCGACGGTGGTCCAGTGGTAGATGGACTCGGCCTCTTATGCGAGGGGTTCCGGGTTCGATCCTGACCCGTCCGTGTGTGCCTTGAAATGGGTTTTTCTAAAATTTCTAAGCGCACACGAGACCATCGTTCGCTCACCGGTGAAAGAAAACATCGTGAGGAAACCTGCATGCCTGATAAGATTGAAAGTCTTTGAAGGCATGTGAAGTTCATCAACCCGCACTGGGCCAGCGCGGCGGACTATTGGCCCATTACCCTCCTCGCCTGATTTCGAGGAAGGAGACCCGTGCCCAGCAGTGGGACATATAAGGGTTGATACTTTACTTTTTAAATGTTGTGAAACAGTAGAACCACTAGTATGTGATGCTATTTTGCATAATATAATTGTTGGTTGGTTTCTTTTTGCATAAATACTGACAATTATGAAATTACAAATTTATGAAAAAAACCGGTTGTCTGTAAATACGGTTTACTGACGATAGTTGAACGTGAAAACGTCTTATAAAAATATTGATGGGCCGATTGTGCCTCTTTGTCGCTCGTTCCGCGCTCTCGCTTGCGCCTTAAGCTTTATATAGAACGCCTCAGAGCGAGGTAACGCCGCATGAGTCATGTTATTTTGTGCGGGCATCCGGCTCCATCGAATTATAATGTCACTTCGAAAATTGAAATTTGTCAAAGAAATCTTAATGTCATATTAGCATGTCGGTGACGTGAAGCTGTAATATTTTCCCCACATAAAAAGAGCTCAATACGGCTAAAATTATCACGTCGATTCAGCTGTCTCTGATGGGTCTTGGATCTTCGACCATTCTTTAATAAACTTTTGTAAGGTTAAACGTACAATGTTTGTAAAACATTTACAAAACTCATGACATAATGAACGATGAGAAATGTAGGAACAAATACCGCGTTCCTGGTCCCGGGCGACGTCGTCTGACATCCCGAGTTTTCTCAGTATTTTTATCCCGGGAGGATTGTCACGTAAGATGAATATTAATGTCAATTTGTCCAGCCTACGCCAATAGAGATTTAACAATGGCGGCTGACCATGCTTTACTGTGTGGAATGAAATGTTTGATTGTGTCTATTTGTAAAATTTGAATAATACAAGTAGGAATTGTACGTTGCTAGTGTTTTGTATTATATTATAGTCCGATCATGATAAAGAGTAGAAATTTGTTCATATTTTCAACATTTCATAAATATATAACAAGTAGCGTCCCGCGGTTTCACCCGTGAATTTCCCTCCCCTTGGGAGTACCGGGATGAATTACAGCCTATGTGTTATTCTGATATGTAAGCTATATAATTAAAAAGTTTCATCCGCAAAACAATATTAAAAAACATGGTAAATATCCCGTTTTAAATACTTTAAATAACAAACATCCATCCATACTTACAAACTTTCACGTTAATAATATTAGTAGGATTATCTAAAGCATAACAATGCTAGAGTCGATGTAATTGTATTGCCAATTTTATCCTTAGAGATAGATTTTTGAAGGGATGGTTCACTGAACCTAATTGATATTTCAAAATTTTATCAAGCCCTGAAAGTATATTAATTATATTTCTTCCTTTGAATTATCATTAAAATAACTTTAAGCGTTTCGGAGAAAAGAAAGGAAAACACCCGATAAGTAAACATTAACGGCGGTTTTCAATATCCTATCTATCTTAAAATGTTCTTATCTATCTTTAGATTTTGACACATTTTCTTACAAAATCTGTCAAAATTGTAAGATGGATAAGAAAATTTTAAGATAAAATATATATATGTATGTATGTATATATATATATATATATATATATATATATATATATATATATATATATATATATATATATATATATATATATATATATATATATATATATATATATATATATATATATGTCGGAGGAATGCTGACTACATGTAGACTAGCTAAATCAATTAGCGTAGAAAGTACTTTGTAAAATCTTAATTTGAATTTGTTTAAATTGTTAGATTGGCCTATTGTAATAATTCGATATTGTTTAATAGTAATTATTTAAAAGACGCTTTATTGTTTTTAAGTCAGAGCGAGGGTAGGCCTCGAGCGGGGTTGCGGCACCATCTGAACGTCCGGTCTTAGAGGATATAAAAGCGGTGATCGATTGCTATTGAGGGGATTCTTTGTAAGATTGTGATGATTATGGTGTGTTGTTGTTATAATAATACTGGCCTTTTATAAATTATTATTATTATTCTTTAGTATTCAAAATTCTTGAATTCATTCTATGTTGCTAGGTTACAGGGGACTTCAAATATAAACAAGCTGATATAAACACGTCTTTTCTTACTTTACTAAAATAATATGAGAACAGTGGTGCTAATAGTGTAGTGAAGTCAGATCGGTACCTTGAACCCGCTGCTCTAATTAAAAACATTTACTTAGCGTTATACGTAATTATTCGTTGTATAAAACATTTAATAAATTGTATGAAACAGTGAATAGTGTTTTGTGCCAGCATTTAACCCAATTATGACGCCCACGAAACCTACCACTAAAGATGATGTCGAGAGGACTGGTGTTTTCTCCGACATATATATATATATATATATATATATATATATATATATATATATATATATATATATATATATATATATATATATATATATATATATATATTTTCAATTCCATCAACTTTTCAATTAAAGTAGTTGGAGCGAGGACAGTCAGCCTACTTGCGTTATCAGTGACTACTATATCCATCCAGAGGGACATGCGTTGCTTTTCAAGTATGGTTATGCTATTGCCTTGAAGGTCCCTAAGTAATATCGTAGGACTGACGCACTGCCTCTTTCAATGCATGCACACCCGACCGTTCCTAGCTCGAATCTTACGAAAAATTAAGTGCTTGCTAACTTTCCATCCAGTTATACATCGATTAAATTTACCCTTTTGCCAGACATGAATTCTTTAGAATATAAATTGATATTCTGCTATTATATTCTTAGAGTCAAAAAAATAAAATTATATCTGACTAGCGTTTGCACGCAGCTTCGCCTGCGTCAACTAATATTTAAAACTTAGTTAAAACCCTAACTTTTTGAAAATTTAATATAACCGGGGATGGTGTCACTTTACAAAAGTAAAATAATTTTTCAAATCGGTCAAGTTGTTTCGGAGTCTATTCAATATAAAAAAAAAAAAACAATCAAATCTTTCCTCGTTTTAATATTATATAGATTAAAAAATATATATTATCAAGCTATAAAATTATTATTTTTTTATATTGTATCTTTAATTCTTTTACTAATATAGTAATAGTATTACAATTATTATTTATGCAATTATAATGCCATTATTGTTTCGCTGAAACGTTTAAAAAAAAACATATGTGTAATATTCGAAATCTGAATATTCTCACATTTGTTAGTCCGTTAACAATAATTATATTGGTAAGAAAAATAATTCGTCTGTATTTCAAGTGATAACCTTAAAAAAGCTGTAAATAAATAAATATTATTCAACCATCAACTCATTAACCTAGCCTCGAGGTACTTGAGAACTTGAGTTACGGGTGCTAGAAACGGAAATAAATTTATATCCTACTAATATTATAAACGCGAAAGTTTGTAAGTATGGATGGATGGATGGATGTTACTCTTTCACGTAAAAACTACGGAATGGATTTTAATGAAACTTTACAATAATATAGCTTATACATCAGAATAAAACAAAGGCTATAATTTATCACCGTACTCCTATGGGAATGGAAAGTACGCGGGTAAAACCGCGGGGCGTGGCTTGTAATATTAAAAACGCAAAAATTTGTAAGTATGAATGGATGTTTGGATAGATGTTTGTTACTCTTTCACGTAAAAACTACGGATTTTATTGAAACTCCACAATAATATTATGGCTTATACATAAGAAAAACACACAGGCCATATCACCGTACTTCCACGGTAATGGGAACTACGCGGGTGAAGCTGCGGGGCGCTGCTAGTAAATACATATTATAAACACGTTCATGACTCGATGCATATATTTCATGACTTGGCGGCATTCGAACCCGCGAACCTGCGTAAAGTCAAACTGGTCAAAATAATGATGATCGAACGATCTCCACTACGCAAAGTACGATCAGATAAAATCATTTTATTTTATAATGATGAGTATTACGAAACTGTACAAATGAATCTAATAAAACTCATAACTTATATTTTCTCACAAAGATTATTGTTGAGTTTAATTAAAATCAGAGCAAAGCTTAACGGATGCTGTAACAGTTTGTGATTTATGAAGCAATCTCTTTCCGAGATGGGAGCTAACGATCTCCATGTTATTGTCACTGCGACGAAGAAAATTATCTCCGTGTTATAATATTATCTCTTATTCTCTCTCTCTCTCTCTCTCTCTCTCTCTCTCTATTTAAGAGCTTTGCTCTTGTCGGTATAGTATTCGCCACTCACTTCTCGTCTCTGTTAACAATTCACCTCCTGATGCGACTAACCTGTACTTTCTCCTTTATTTCTTCCATATAAATCTTTCTCGGTCTACCTCTTCCTCTTTTGCCCTTAATATTTCCTTCGTCACCTCCGGGTCAAGTCGTATAGGTAGGGCTGTTCTGTGAAAACCATTTCGATATCGACCTTCATCTGAGTGATAGAGCTCACTTTACCCTAAACCTTTTACCCTTCGAAAGCGAACTTTATTTATATAGATAGATAGTCGAGTTTTAAAGAATACAAATTCGTCATATCACCGCGGATTCCGCTTTTGAGAGATAAAAGGACCTTACAGAAGAGCCCTACTGGTGATCAACCATACTTCCTCTTCGGTTCTCTATAGTTTTAATGATGTTTCTTTCCTCTTTAACTTTTATCAAAATTTTTGCATTTGAGACCATTTCTGTCCAATTTCTTTCATCCTTCTCCAGCACCACATTTCAAAACCTAAGCGTGATCTCTTATTACGAGTCAAAGTCAAAGTCAAAAATTTTATTTAAAATAGTACCCGCAAAGTATCGTTTTGAACGTCAATGCAGTTTACCACCGGTTCCAAAGCAAGCTCACTGAGAAGAACCAGCGAAACCAACTCAGTGGAACTAATCTTTTCAATCATATTTTTATATCATGATCTTAAAATATTAGTTAATGCAGTATTTGATGCAAAATTTTACGTCGCTATTTTGAAGTTTATTCTAGACTGCTACGGGCTGTTGATGATGACCGGATACCCGAAGCGTATTGGATTTTCATACAAATAGACCAAGTTTTATTTTTACAAGGTGTTTGTTTAACATGCGTCGTTGTTTTTTGTCTAGGTGAAATTCGAGTGAAATTTTCAGGCATTCGGTTTAAGTTTGTGGAATAACAGTCAAAAGAGTTTCAATAAACACCGATACAAGCACGAGCACACAGCAGTCGAATTTCTAATATAATATTATTATAATACTCTAAAACAATTATACGTAAGATATACTTCGTTTTTTAGTTATCCAAACATTATTATTTATATAAAATTATGTTGTGTATAATTATTAATGTAATATAAATAATACCTAAAACGAGTACATTGTAATATGTTATAATTATTCATTTAATTAAGTTTGAACGCCTACTGGGATTTAAAGAAACTACTTTTTTTTAAACTTAAACTTAACAAACAAAGAAATTTAACTATGAATTTAAACTAAAGGTATTGTATGGAAAATTAAGAGTACATTAATACTTTGTCTAATATTATTCTACAAACTGAACCCGGCAAACGCAAACGTTGAAATGTCCTTATCATTGTTTCATCATCATCATCATCATCATCATCATCATCATCATCATCATCATCATCATCATCATCATCATCATCATCATCATCATCATCCATTTCCATACAAACCTTGTCCTGACGAAAGCGAACACAACAAAAAAAAGAATTATCACATTTAGGGCCTGTTTCACAATCTCCAGATAAGTTCCGAATAGGCTATCGGCAACATATTTGACGGATAGAGTATAGAGTATCTGTCAAATATGTTGTGAATAGTCTTTTCTGAACTTATCTGGAGATTGTGAAACAGGCCCTTAGTACAGTGGTCCTAAATTTATGTGCGTACATACATTTGAGCGATCCATTTTTATTTATATATAATGTGAAAGTAAGGATGTTTGTTACGCTTTCACGCGTAAACTACACAGCTGATTATCATAAAACTTTGTACACATTCTCAGAGGTACTAGAAGTAACATAGGATACGTTTAAAAAAAATGTTTTTTTTCACTAATGCGGGTGAAGCTGACGATTTGAAACTCTTGTAATCTCCAAGTCATCAGCTGGTGATGACGTCATTTGCTGAGTCGGTAATTCCCGTTTGTTGAGGAGTTGGAGCGTGTCTTTACGCTTTTGCACGTAAGACGCTCACGTGAAACCTTATTGACCGTTCGGATATCGACGCCCCTACTAATGGTCTGTCGGACTATTTCTAGATGTCGAAAATTTATGGCGCAATAGTAAAATACACTCTAATTTCATGACTGTTTTCTCTCTCGGCTCCCGACTAGATTATTTTATTACATTTTTCGTTATTGATTTCTATTAATTACAAGCCAAATGTATGCCTTTATCGATTGATTTTTTATACAAACTTTGTCCTGACGACAACAAATACAACAAAAAAAGAATCATAAATTTAATTCAGTGCAGGGGTTTTGGAGATACATTTTTAATTATATCATTATTTACAATATTATATTATACTAGCTGCATGTACAGACTTCGTCCAGCCGTGCTATTCTGTAAGAAACGCAGCTCTATCGCAGCCTTGTGACAGCGCCGTGAATGCAATTTGGTATTCACTAAGCTTGTCAAACCATACCAAACACACACTAGCGTCATCAACGTTGTGACGGGAGGGACAAGAACTACTCTACGGCGTGTTCTTGACGTTTCTTCATACATTTTGGTATTCCGTAACGAAAAATAGTGTCGAGCTCGCCTCACTGCCTCGCCTACAGGCTCGCTTTTAAGTGTCAAATCTAAAAGCTACATTTTTGAGACTGAAAGTATAATATTGTTGTTAAATTATTTAAATTCGAAATATATTTTAGTCACAAATATAGTAATTTATAAGGCAGATCGATTTTTTCAATGGTTTATTCTTCGGAAGAAGCAAAAAAAGGACGACATAGACCAAACTCGACAAGCTTACGAAAATTTCAAACCGTTTCCTGTGATATGGATTTATTCGATCGCGATAAAAACTGTTTTCTTGTTGTGTTTGTTGTGATTATTAAATGATAAAGAGTGAGTTACAATCTATTGTGGAATCGGAATTGAAACAATAAAGTTTGTGTACCACATTTTTATTACTATTATTACACAACTAAGTTTATTATTTCGTATAAAACTAAAAAAAGGAAATAAAAAAGGTTGCAGGTCCACTATGGACCCGAGTAGCAAGAGACAGGAGGAGGGAGGGGGATAGATTTTTAATATAGTAATCATAATAGGCATTTGTAGATTGTAGAGAAATTATTTTGTAAGAAAACAGCAATAAAGGCTATTTTATTTTATAATTAAGTTTATTAGAGTTTCGTATATTTCATATAAATACCTACGGGGCCGAAACGTGGCCTCTTAATTTTCAACTGGTCCGAAAGTTTGCCGTAGCTCAACTGTTATGGTAGTGCTACGCTAGGTGTTTCTTTGGCAGATAGGATTTTAAACAAAGACCTCTGCCAGAGAACTAAAGAAATCGATAATCGATATTACACGAAGACTAAGCTTGTTGAAGTGGCAGTGGCGGATGGGCCAATAAGGTTCAAGAGTGAAGGCCGCGCTTAGGCTTACCTACGCCGACCAACACTTCGTTTACGAAGTGTTGGTCGGCCATTAAGCAGGCGGGAAGACGATCTCCGTGCAGTATCCAGTCCACATGGATTAAAAGCACATGGCAAAGGATCAGTGGTCTTGGCGTTTATTGAGAGAGGCCTATGTTCAGCAGTGGACGGATAAAGGGTGATGATGATAATGATGATATGTTTCTATAATGAGGTTCATAAGAATTCGTTATATTTTATATAAATACCTATAATAAGAAAAAATATGTACAAGAAAACAACATATATAAAATGTATATTTTTATTTAATAAAGTTGTCCACACGAGAGCACACTTCACCCAACCACACTCATTATTATTAAGTCTGAACCTCCGGTGTAATAGTTTATAGTTGGCTGTGCTATCTCTGAACCTTTTATAGCCAACAATAGTAGAGACGCCATAATGCTATAGGTCTACGTGACTTCGAGCCAGTGGCCTAACAAATAGATTATACCCATCACCACTAGCAAAAGCGTCTCCACCCATCAAACCAAATTTTTCTACTGTGTTATCACTTTGACCACAAACACATAATATGTATTTGTCTCGCTATTCATATTTTAGCTGCCTTCTTCTTCACTGCAGTCTTCTTATCCTTCCAATACTACAACAATGAACAAAACATTATAATATGTTAGAACATCATTATCATCTGCCTAACCTTTTTCCAACTATATATTGTGGTCGGCTTCCAGTCTAACCGGATTTAGCTGAATACCAGTATTTTACATGGAGCGACTGTTACCACTGCGTCACGAGCTCCTCTAACTAAACACACATAATATAATATGTTAGAGCAATGGGTATTAATTATTTAGATTGTTCAATTGCTATTTGATAGTGAATAAATTAGGTAAAAAACTCAATAAACCCCGACAAAATCCGTAAAAGTTGTTTCATTATAAAAGAAAATAAAATTGACAAATAGACAATACAAATTACCTTTGCCCATTGCTGCTGAGTTTTTACCCAAGCACTGCAGGCTACATCTTGCCAAGCTGCTCGTGTAGTGTGCGATATATCGAGTATACGAGGTTCGAGCCACCCTGTGACAAGATAGCGTCTCTCTTCCAGAAACTCAAATACCTTCTCCACTTGACATTATGATCCTGTTAAGATAAATAAATATTTAAAAATAAACAAGGAAATCGTAAGTTTGCTGTGATGATTTGTTATGTTTATACCATGAATACTATGGACACAAGTTTCATAACTTCATAATACCTATAATACTTGAGAATTATTAGCCTTGACACAACATGGATTAATTATTCATAAATATATAAGCTTTAATACGTACCTTTTAATGTCCAAAACGTTTAATTAAAGACAAAATAAATTTCATAACAAATTTATTATTGTTTTAAAATTATCAATTGTCATTATTGTCAACCATTTGTCTAATGCCAAGGAGGTTTTTTGTTTGTTTTAAATCTGTTATTTAAATATAAAATACCTCAATCTCATGTTTTGATGAAAAATCAAGTGTAACAATAATATATTGTGCTAAGTTATTAAAAAAACCCTATTTTCCAATTTTATTACCTACTAAACAGTTAACCGATATTTACCGATTATTTCGTTAAGACATTTGTGTCAAGCCCTAGAACTTGTCGACCTCACGACGCTAAGAGGGCGTTTTCACGTATGGCCACGATTTCGTCGACGAGCGCATAGTAGCTACAGAATACCGATTTGCTCAGACTTAAGCTCGTCATCGAAATAAAGGCGATGGGCGAGACGAGCTCGTCACCGCGCACTACCTAGAAAATGACTCTTACAGAATAGCACGGCTGTTAAACATTAGTATTGCGTTTCTGGTAATTAGTGTTTCTGCTATTATTTCCTGTGGATACCATTTTGAACATTTACTATATTTGAAAGAAAGAAAGACACACTTTATTGGTTTACAAACATGAGACAACAACAAAATAGTTTATATTAACTAGATAGTTACTCAATTAATTCACTCTTATAATTAAAAAAGAAAAACTATTTATATTTGTGTTTATGACGTCAACCAATTACTTATTCAACTGAAATTGGTTGTCTGTAAATTCGGTTTTCAAACCACATTTACTTGATAACGTCTTAACAAAACATTGATGAAATGATTGCATACTTTTATGAATAGAATTGAATATTTTTTATTGAATTATCACTATTTTGTTGCTTTGAAGTGAAATTAAATCTACGATTAAATTGATGAATTGACTTAGTAATAATATAAAACCAAATGCTCAAACCGATCGTTGGCTTGCGCAGCTCTCTCGCTCCTTCCCTAACGTTATAATCAGTAACGATACAATATCCATGATGTTACAATGAGTCATGTTTTTTATTTAAGACAATAATAAAACTATTTTATAATAAAGGCGCTTAAGAAATACGAGAAAAACTTATGGGTTGGTCTTAAAAAAAGGTGTGTGTGCGATTCACACACGATAGAAGTGAAACACACGTTAAATGCTCAAATACAAGCCAGTATTAAACAGTGTATACATACACACTGACATTTGCTCTCTCGCTCTTTTGTATTTGTGTCTCTTACCTGTCGTTTTTTCCGTTGCATCCGATTTGAAATCACAACGATTCTAAAAAAGTTTAACTTCAAAAAAGTTAAAAAAATGTTTGTTTAAACTCGATCATGAAAATGGTAGGGCCCCCAAAGGTGCGCTAAGCTCAAACGTCAACACACGAGGCAGATGCTCTCAAACTTACTTGGTTTGTTCATCCCGCTCCACTTCGGATCTTATTTTGATTTGTACTTAACTTTGAACGGGCCATGTTCTTGGAAATTAACGAAATTTGAGGTCCCGTGTGGTTTTGGGACGAATTGATGGTGTAAGGAATTTATATTCTGTAATGTATAATGGTATAATTAATAACTAAATGGGCGATGATGGTCCAGTGGGTATATGATCAGCTTCTTGAGCGACAAGGTCTAGGGTCGTTCCTGATGATCCTGATGTTTTGGGACCATGGCATATGCCCAGTTTACGGGGTATTCCCCGGAAACCGGCCAGTCGCTGTGCCCTTGCTGAGCATCCCGGATAACTCACTGACTGCTAAAAATTGTTGTCTTATGAGCCACCGGCAGAAGTGAAAACTAAAATCTTCTATAAACTCGAACTATTTCTATTAAATACCACAGATTTATAAATAATGACAGATGGAGCATGCCAAACACGCGAGTGACGCCACTAAAGCGAATACTAATTCAATCGCGAACACAATCTAACACGCTATGTCAAGTGCTTGAGAACGTTTTTAAATTTGTATTCGCTTTGAAGCATTTGTCATCTGTTTTTATTTTATCTGTATTAAATACAATAAATTTTAAATTTCATAATGACATCATTTATGTCACATTAGCATGTCGGTGACGCGAGCCTATAAGATTTTCCCTTATCAAAAAGTATTAAGCGCGCCTAAAGAAGTTTTCCCTTAAAAACAACTAAGTACCTAAATAAGTAGCAATTATAAAAGTAGAAGTTTATTGTATCTACACTAATATTATAAAAAGGAAAACTTTGTTTGTTTGTTTGGTTGTAATGAATAGGCTCAAAAAGTACTGGACGGATTTCAAAAATTCTTTCACCATTTGAAAGCTACATTATCCACGAGTAACATAGGCTAAATTTTATTCTGGAAAAAATAGGGTTCCCTAAGATATTTGGGTTTTTCGGACACAAGGTGTAAAAATCAACCAGAAAAGTTACCTATTTTGCGTACTAAGATCCCGTTGTAAATCTTAGTTAACGCAGGCGAAGCTGCTAGCAACAGCTAGTACTTTATAAAAGCTTTATTACCATCAATGTTTCCCGGTAAAAGTATGACATTTTAAAAGGATAAAATACTCTTTACATAATCTCGTTATAACTAAAAGCCCAAGTTGGTAATAATAGTCGACAATTTCTTACTAACAATTAGCAAGCTAGGATATATCTTCCAGTCGTTTATCATCTTTTAGCTGCTAATAAAAACTATGGAAAATATAAAAGGATAGAGAAGAATAAGTGGAATTTTTATTAACAAAAAACATGCGCTTTGTGTTTTAAATTAATTGGCCGTGCAATTATTTTCATTAGAATTGTGTACAGCAGTGCTATTCTGTAAGAAACACAGCGGTGTCGCAACGCTGTGATAGCGCTGTAAATTCAATTTGGTATTCACTAAGCTTGTCAAACCATATCAAATTTGCTAGGGTAGCAACGTCAACGCTGTGGGCGCGATGAGCTCGTCGTGGCGCACAGCCTAGAAAATTAAAAAACTCTTACAGAATATCACTGCAGTGTACAAACGTTTGTAAAAATAAAGTAGCAAAGAGAATCTAAATCAGGCTAGGAGGGTATCGGACCATAGTTCACGGAGGCGCTGGCTTAATGCGGGTTGGTGAACTTCACACCAACGAAGACTTAATATCATCAGGCATGCAGGTTCTTCACGATGTTTTCCTTCACCGGTGATCGAGACACTCGAGCTTAGGCTGCACTTAGAAATTTAGAAAAACCACCAGCGGTCCTTCAATGCCTATTTATCCTTTGCATTTTGTATATTAGTAGAATAGGTCTAGATAGATAAACTAGCAATCGTGCCACCTGTTGGTAAGTGCTTGACGTCACCCATGCACATCGTGCGTTGGTGAGAGGCTGATGATGATGAAATTTGGAACACGATCTTCATGCAAGCCGGTGCGCTTTAATTGCGAGTTGCAGAGATTGGTCGTTTTGGCGTTCATTTTCAAGTTAATAAACGTTCAATTTATTAAACACTGAATGGATAGTCGTTGATAATGATGATGAATAAGACGTCTATAAATCTGAAGACATGCTGTTGCTATAATTCATTTATCATTTTTATCAATATCACTGCTATATCTAAGAATGTATGTATGTTTATTAGCCTTTCACGCAAAACCACTGAATGGATTTTGATGAAACTACTATGGATATAGCGTACACATCAGAAAAATACATAGTGCAATATACATATTTTTATAGCATAGGAGGGCAAACGAACGAGAGTAGCCTTTTGGCGACTGTCGACGCCCAAAAACATCCACACAACTATAGATATATCAGCCATGCGTTGCCCTTCTCTTTCCCAACGGGCCACCTGAATCTCATAGGCCGCACGAAATGCAACAACATAGCTGTCATCGGCTGCAAAGCAGCATAGAGCTACTACTCTACTCTACTCTTGCCAATGCCACCAACTCTTGTCTATTTTTAAATACAAAATTATACGACCTTTATTCTGAAAACGTAATAAATAATTTCGTTTGAATAATTGAGAATTTAAAAATAGGTACAGCGTAAAAATAAAATTTCAAAGAGGCTTTCAAATAGGTAATTTTAAAATATATATTTCACACAAGTGATATTTTCGTACAAAAATAAAACAGGTATTTAAATTTCGCGTGGAAATCAAATTTTGCATATAGAAGTTTTCTGTATCAAGGAGTCTATAAAATCATAAGCTACGTCTACAAAAAAAAACTGTAGTCGAATGAGTATTTTCTATGTGAATTTAGTTTAATCTAAAAGCATATTAATTATTTTAATAATGCTGTTATTTCAACTTTTTTTCGACTCATTAAATAACAAATAATAAAATTTCGTAAAGAGGTAGTGCCATGGTGCTTTGCAGCCAAATTGGGCCGTCATGATAGGGGTGGTACCTCTCGCTCACATAATACCGGCGTACAGTGACAGTTATGCTGTCGCGTTTCGTGCGGTTTGTGAGTTTCCGGTGGCCCATAGGGGGGATAGAGAAAGGGAAGGCAAAGCATCAGCATAACCTTTAGTTGTGTAGACGTTTATGTGCGTCGATAGTCGCCAAAGACTTCGACTGTTCCTTTCTCCCCCTATGCTATAAAAAAATACGGATTCTATCGTGGCTTATTGGGTTTTTTACATGCCCGACGTTTTGAATACCAAGTTGGGCATGTAAAAATATTAATAATCCACGCTTAAATCAAAGTTGTTTCTTTATAATGACCAAAAATCGCATGTTACGTAGATATTGCTTTGTAAAGACCCCTTGCTATACATTGTACTATATCACTTAAGCTACCGTTTTATTTATCCTACAAGGATTAACTCTTTGTTACTTAAGGTACTACAAGTTAAAGTCACATCAAAATCAGTCAATCTGTTTCAGAGATCAGTCGAATCATAGGCAGACAGTAAAAAATGGTTTTTTATTGTCTACCTGAGTCGTTCCGACGAATGTCTGAAATGGTTGAACATACTCTCAACAATAATGAAATATTTATAGTTACAAATAGACACTTCAAATTTATTTAAATATTCATATTGAATTACAGACAGACGAAAGAAAACATATTATCAAGCTTGAGACGTCATCTCAGAATTTCTAGACATAATATGCAGAAAATACGACGAAAGACACCAGAATGCCTTCAAAAGTATGTAAAGCGGATTCAAATGTATGCAAGTTGTTGTGAGCACTCGAAGTTAAAGACAGGACAAAGCTTCCTATTAGTTTAACAATAAGTGCATGGCCGGTTGCCAGGACGGCTCTGTCATAACCCCCATCTCATCCGCACTTGGAAGGCTGCCTTGTCTTAAGGTCCTTTGTGAACAATATTGGCAACGCCTTAATATGAAATTTGGGATATGGATTATGAGCATATTTTTTTCCTACTCCTTAAAAATCGATTTTCGTATATAAGACGGGGTATGAAAATCTATGGTAGTAAAATCAAGCTATAGTGTTACACGATGTCACACGATGTTACACGATGTCACACGATGTTACACGAAGATGTCACACGAAGCGGCAAGCGAACACAAACCGATTGTCTTGGTATTCAAAGACGTTTTTTAGCTTATTGCATTAAATAATTGTTATGTTTTTATGGTTTTATTATGTATTTTAACAAATTCATTGTATATTTATTAAAAAAATGTTTCATGAATGCTGTATGCAAAAAATATGCAAAAAATGCATTTATATACTATTATTTACGAATCCATTTATCTCATAATCGTTCGTAAGGAGTAAACTCCTGTCGTTTGTTTTGTCCCCATATCTCGTATTCTTGGCGTTCATTGAGGGAGGCCTATGTTCAGCAGTGGACGGATAAATGCTGATCATGATGGTTAAATTTCGGATTCTCTGAATGATTATTTTTTAAGCTTTGACAATAAAAGTAACAAGCAGATTGTAAATTTAAGATGCAGACAATATTAAAAATAAGTTAATATCTCTCAGACAGCGATAGTATATTTGCTAGCACCGAGGCTTTATTAAATTTCAGTATAGGCATTGTCTGGGAGTCTCAGGTAAATCTATTCTACTACTTGTCGAGACTACCGTACCCTGGCTACTCATGTATAGCTAGGGTCGAGAGTGGTAACCAAATGACCCTTTGATACGATCGCAATGAACCCGAAGGATACTCTGCAACGAATCTAATAGGAGGAGTTCTGGTGGGATAGGTTATATTTACCAGTTTTCTTCTCCTTTTTAAACGACTTCAAGGAAGGAGACGTTTCTCATCTGGTAACAAAACGAAGCTGCAATGATTGATGAAAGTTTAAAAAAAGACAGCAGCCAGGAGAAGCCCAGTTGCTATTCACCACGTAGAAGTTATTATGTCTGACCTAAAAAAATATGCAACTTCATTAATATTTTTGTAGATTTATTTTAGATAGCAAGATCAAAGTAGTATTTTTGATGAGAATCTTATACCTTTAAACTAGCAATACTTTTTTTTTTGATGACGCAGCGGAAATCCTTTTTGGACTTTACCAGGGCCTTGGGTAGGGACTCGCATAGGAAGCACTACCCCACTAAAACCGGGGATACCCTCAGCGACAGACTGGTCCCGACCAGACCAGATTCTCCACAATAGGGGGATTGCCCGGCTACGACTTGGCAGTGCCCACGACGTCGTGTCTTAAGCCAGGCCCGGGTTCCCATCCCAAGCCTGACTCGAGCACAGGGGCTTTATTGAAGGCGCATTAAATAGCGCCTCCGAAGCACCCCCGTTCGTCGTCTACGGGGGGAGGCTACGTCAGTGGCCTCCTCTCTCACCCGTTCGTCGGCCTCCTTCTAGGACATCACTGTATCGCAGTAAGAAACTAGCAATACTTGTATTAATGTATTAATAATTATTAAATGAGTTTACACAACAGAACAAAAACAAATTATATTTAAAAATATATGGGTTAAAAAACGGCGATAAATTTGTCTAGCTGGGATAAATTTTTAGAAAACTTTTTTTTTATCCGTGTTATGAGGCAACGATAAAATATGATTAGAATACGAAAGTAAGTGTCAAATAGTTGTTATGATAGCTTAGTGGAGAAATTAGGCGATTATGAATCGAAAGGAGCCTGATCTCCAGACTGATCACTTTTTTTGTGTCTTTTTTTTTCAAGTTAATGTTTTTTAAAGAAAAAATGTATCACATTATTACTAAGGGTATTCAAAACAAAACAAAATACCGAGCAAATGCTCGGTCAACCATAGTATTTGTCTATTAAATATTCAGTATAGCAATTGTAAAGTACGAATAAAGTTGTGAAGTTAAAACGTCTAGAGCTATAGATGAATTCAATTAGGTACAACTTGCGATGATCAATTCACTCGGCGTGATATAAAGTTTGAACTTATGAACCTAACTGCATTTTGTCTTGTCTTGTTTGAGTCTAAAATATTAAAAAAACTTACTAACTGCTAAAAAATTGGATGTCTGTTAAGTCGGTATACGGACGGTAGTTTAACGTGACAACGTCAAACATGCAGCATGAACCGAACTGAGCCGATCGCTCGAACCGATCATGCCTCTCTCTCGATCGTGTCGCGTTTTCGCTTGCGGAACGCTACATGACGTCATATTTTTCGTGCATGCTGCCCGTAATATTGAGTTATTAAACGTTGTCACGTCAAAAAGACCTTACAACATCGGCCTTTATCCGTCCACTGCTGAACGAATGAACGCCGAAACGGCCGATCACTTGCCACTCGCAACCAAAAATACCTTTTGATATTATCAAACGTAACGCTAAATCTGAATCAAAATTTTATACAAAATAGTACCAAAGTATCTTTTTGACGGTCAATTAAATTTATCACCAGTTCACAAACTATGCAACTAATCGTATTAAATATTAATTAGTTAGAAGTCTTCATGAAATCTTGGAACAATTATTGTCTAACCCGTGAATTACTTTGAGGCGTATAACTGAATTACATGCCGTACAAATTATTTAAATTATCTGTACTTAGTTGGTCTTCCGCGGTGTAACTATTTTTTATTAAGGGCCTGTTTCACAATCTCCAGATAAATTCCGAATAGGCTATTCACAACATATTAGACAGATGAGAGTATGGAGTATCTGTCAAAATATAATATGTTGTGAATAGTCTATTCGGAACTTATCTGGAGATTGTGAAACAGCCCTTAAATATCTTATATCAGTGGTCGAGGTTTCATCATCATCATCAGCCTTTATCCATCTGTTATTGA
Source organism: Lycaena phlaeas (assembly GCA_905333005.2). Taxonomy (NCBI): domain Eukaryota; kingdom Metazoa; phylum Arthropoda; class Insecta; order Lepidoptera; family Lycaenidae; genus Lycaena; species Lycaena phlaeas. The sequence continues at coordinate 12,984,882 of HG995182.1, forward strand.
AAATAGGTCTCCTTTAATGAACGCCAAGATGAGCTAGACTAGCATCCAACACGGACCGGCTACTGCACGGAGATCTTCTTCCCACCTGTTTAATGGTCGACCAACTAACTTCATGAGGTTTCATACTTTACAGTAACCATAAAAATGTTACGAAACCGCGATAAATTTCTTAAGGTTATTTTATTTTAATGGGTGAAATTTACGTTAACATTAAAAATATTATAAAATTGTTTTCTATATTATGACAAATGGACGGACGGTAAATTCACGCTACGGAACCCTTGTTTCTGATTGCTTCAATTAGTTTTAATTAATAAGACAGTCTCGGAGAACTGTCATTTTCTTTCGCGCCATTTTCAACAATCCATTTTCCTCGACTATTGAAGAATGAATTCATTTTGGTTGGAATATAAATTTAAATTTGTATTTGAGTGATTTTGTATAATCACAAAGAAAAACAAAATTAATATTATAAATTGACGAAAATATTACGATAACTATTTCCAGTAACCGAGTTACCTAGCAAATAAAAATTAAAAATATTATTAAGGGCCTGTTTCACAATCTCCAGTTAAGTGCCCAATAGGCTATCGGCAACATATTTGACAGATATTTGACAGATACTCCATACTTTATTGTCAAATATGTTGTCGATAGCTTATTGGGAACTTAACTGGAGATTGTGAAACAGGCCCTTAGATATCTAACTATACAATCATTTATAAAATTTTCACAACAATATAACCATAGTATGTACCAAATATATACACAATTCCAAAATCAAATGAAATAATACTCTTACACAAACAAAATGGCGTCACTCAATTCTCAACCGATTTACGTCATGAATTTCATAATCTGTTATGAAGTTGGCATATTATTGGAATATGCCACGGAACATCCATACGTGAATTATGAAAGTTTCTTCTCAAATTGAAAAGGAGGATGCCTCTGGAACATAAATCAACGATTAACTTAAGCCAACGATAAGGGAACAGGGTTTTGTGGCCAGGAGATATATTTTATTATCTGTGTTATTTTATCAAACCATACATATTTTATATTTTGTGAAGTCTTTTGTACTTCTCGGGATAAGGACGTCATAGTATTAATCCAGAAATCTCTCTCTCTCTCTATTTTCTTAAATAAGACACTGCTTTGCTCTTGTCGGTAGAGTATTCGCCACTCATTCCTCCTTTCCACCAATACCTTCAACTCCTGATACGACATAACCTGCACCTTTTCCATTATTTGTTGCATATAACTCCTTCTCGGTCTACCTCTTCCTCTTTTTCCATCAATCCTTCCCTCTATGATATTTTTTATAAACAAGTCGTGTCGTATCAGGTGACAAATCAAATTTCCTCTTCGGTTCTCAACAGAACACACATCCAGAAATTAAATCGGTCGAAGAGAATTCCTCGACCAGGCAAAATAACAGTAAGCTATAATTCTGATACAGAAGGGCACAAATAAGGGGGCGCAGATGACATCAGCGGGCAAATAAAGATACGAACAACAAAAGAAAGTAGAACAGAAGAGAGGAAAGGAGAAGCGATGAGAGGAGTAAGAAGAGAACAGAAAAAAGGAGAGGAGAACATGCATAGCTAGTACTAAGGCTTGACTTTGAAATGGGCACTTGTGATATTATTTTCTATGTGTGCTGCTACAGTGGGCAAGTTACACACTTAGGAAAACGGGTGGCTGATGGCTAAGTTTCAAGAGTGGAGGTCACGTTTAGGTAGACGAAGTGTTGGCTGGCCATTAACCAGATGGGAAGATGATCACCGTGCAGTAGCCGGTCCGCGTTGCGAGTGGCAAAGGATCGCTCGTCTTATCATTCAATGATGAATGCCAATGTTGAATAGTGGACGGATAAAGGCTGATGATCGTGATAATGATTGTAGCTTATAATGCAAAATTATATTTGTAATTGCGAGATATGAGCTTCCAATTGAACGGGTAATGTGATGATGATGATAAACCGCTCGTTCCGTGGCTCCACCCCGTTAATGACTCGCACATACCCCACACGTAAATAAAATGAGATATCACGACTAACTTTCTTCATAACTCGACCTTTAAGTGAACTCATTCTATGGCATTACGGTTTGTACGGAAAATAACATGTGAAAAAATGAGCCAGAAATTTATTTACTAATTAAAATACAATAAACTTTATCGACTATGGTCCAGTGGGTATGGGCTAGGCTTCTTGAGCGAGAGGTTCTAGGTTCGATCCTGACTCCCAGTCGATACTCTATTGGTGCCTTGAAATGGGTTTTTCTACATTTCTAAGTACACCCTGAACAAGAGACGATCCCTCGCTCATCGATGATGGGAAACAGTGCGAGGAAAATCTGTATGCCTGATGACATTAAAAGATTTAGAAGGTGTGTAAAGTTCACCAACCCGCTGTCGGTCAGCACCTCGGTGAACTATGCCTATTTCCTCGCCTGATTTCGAGGAGATCCATACCCAGCAGTGGGACAAATAATATGGGACTTGATCAGGCTATGTTTTGCTTCAGCTTGGGCTAGCATGACAGGGATAGTGTTACTTTTAGGCTAAACAGATGGGTGTGCCATAGTATTTATAAATTATCACAAAGGCAAGCCAAAAAAAACTACACCAACTAAAGAACTTTATTAAAATACTTATTATATAAAAATAAAAAATAAACTTTTTATGGATTTTGTCGCAAGTGGAAGATTTTTATCTGATTTCACGGCTGGCTAGTCAATGTGTCTACCGGATCACGGATGTGTATGTAATTTATTTCTATAAATTTCTTCAATTTATTTCCATTCTTAGTAGCCGTAACACAAGTTCTTACGAACTTACCACGAAGCTAGGTTAGCGTGGCGTGATTGATAAATAATATTTTTTTATGATGCTAAAAAACTCATAAGATGCTAACTGTTTTGAACCTTAAAGTTAAGGATATAAAGATTTGTTTCATTTTTACCCCTCCCCTCTTCTTGTAAGTTAAAATTGTGAGACTTCTCCCTCCCTAGTGTAACATCATAATATGATATTCTGCAATTCTTACACATTGACATGATTTTTTATTGTTCTTTATCAGATTATGATTCGCGTTTTAATGACCCTTCGGTGTGAAAATCTGACGTCACCAATTCTAGCCCCCCCCCCCCCCCCACTTGGTCAACCCCCTCCTCTCCCTTAACGTGTGACATTGATGTATGGTTAATCAGTATAACCTCCTCCTTTTTGAAGTCGGTTAAAAATTCGCCTAAATTTTAGAAAACGACAATCTGAATTTCTGTCATTTCCAACTTTCCGTGACCGTATCGTGGCAAAACGGTATCCTTATAAATTCGTTACGTCCGCCCGTCTGTGTGTCACAGCTATTTTACCCGGAGACCGGACGGCCGGCTAGAAATTTAGTAGTTAGTCCTCGGAAGCGTTATCGGTCACGCCATCTGTGATAGTGACGTTACCGAAAATCTCCTCACTAGAAATGGATAACGGGAGAAGTAGAGATTTAAAAAAGATATGAATCCGCTTCTATGGGTCATACTTTATATTAAACAAGCTGTTGCCCGCAGCTTCGCCTGCGTTAACTAAAATTTACAACGGGATCTTAGTACGCAAAATAAGTAAGTTTTCTGGTTGATTTTTTATACCTTGTGTCCGAAAAATCCAAATATATATAATTTTTCCAGAATAAAATTTAGCCTATGTTACTCGTGGATAATGTAGCTATTGAATGATGAAAGAATTTTTGAAATCGGTCCAGTACTTTTTGAGCTTATTCATTACAATCAAACAAACAAAGTTTTCCTCTTTATAATATTAGTGTAGATGTGAATCATTTCAATGTATCTATGTATCTATACAACTTTTAAACTCGCGTTTTGTAGGTATACGTATCGCTCGAATGACGAAAGTACCTATATAATATAGTATAGAATACGGTATATAAAACGACCTTCACCGACATGCTTATTTGTTTAAACATCAGATGTGAAAATGCGTTTTAAATATAAACTTTTATTATATTATCCATAAAAATATCAATATTAAGGTTCACAAGTACATATTTTAAGATACATTCTTACTCACACTGCCCTTACATTTACTCACATGAACTATTTCCATATTACACTTTACACATTAAAATAAACAATGGCTTACGTGACCTTGCAATACAATTCGGACAGAGCTTCGTCCTCCTCAAACTCACAGACGCGAATGGCTCCTCTAATAATTATACCCCGCTATTTAAAGGCAAACTTAATGACCTTCATAACGCTCGGCCGTCCTACCCACACTTTGACAACGACTACGTCACGCCACACGCAGGTAAACTGGAACTTGTTCCCCGTTTCAGACTTATAGCCGCCAGATGGCGCTACGGCTGCTTACATTTGATGAAACTTATTTTATATTTATGTCGATAAATATGTTGCATATAGGTTGCCTAAAAAAAATCAGTCCAGGATATGATTTTCAAAATTCGTCAACCAGAATTCGGAACTGATTTTTCTCAGACAACACTATACCACCGTATTCATAATGAAATAATCTTTGATATCATTATTATCATTATTCACATCATTTTCATCACATACCGATCCTTAATGAAAATAAATTCACTAACAATGCTTAGAAAATATCTTACAAATATGAAAATTATATATGATGTGAAAATTAGTGACAAATCGTTAACACAATTGTTATTATGTTCGGAACGCTACATGACGTCATCTTTTTCGTGCATGCTGCCCGTAATATTGAGGTATTAGACGTTGTCACGTCAAAAATATTTTCAGAACAAATAGATAACGTCCTATACATGTGTAAAGTCTCTATAGATTTAATAACATATTTTATCTTCTTATGAGATTAGAGAAACAAATGGAGGTTTCTTGGAACGTTCCTCTTTATACTTAAGTTAAATATCTTTTTTCCGAGAAAAACAAACTCTGAAAAATTCTGTTATGTGTAGCGTCGACCTTATCGAAGTCTAAACGTATTTTTTATATTAACGAAAAATTAAGTGAAATTTGTAAAACCAGCCCTCTAGTGATTATGATTGATGTGAAATATCCGAAACGATGTAAACAATTTCATAAGCAGCCATAAAATTCGTAATAGTTATTTCATTATAATATATAAACAAAAATTACAACAAAATAAACAAAAATTGTAAAACTATATTTTAAAAAGAGCAATCCTACAGAGTTTCTTGCTAGATTCTTCTCTGAGGAAAACTGCTACTTTGCGAATCTAGCATTAGCTTATAAAAAAAAATTGACATGTTTGAAGTGCTATGTAATTTGCCTACGAAATAAATATTATTTGATATGATTTGATTTGAAAAAAAAAAACTTAGGGGGTTTAAATAGGGGATGAAAGTTTGTATGGAAGTTCGTCATTATACATAGAAGATGACGCCATGAAACGTTGCATTTAGGCACTTGATAAGAATTAAATAACCATTAACAATTGTTCCACCGTTTTTAAGGATTTTTACCTAAATAGGCATGAAATAGGAGATGAAAGTTCGCAGGGTAGTTAAAAACTGTGTCTGTGTTTACTATACGTACGTACGGATTTTCGCCACTCCGAATTAAACTCGAGCGAAGCCGCGGGTAAGAGCTAGTAATATAATATGTAAATAATAATATTATAACTGCAACTGGTCGTCCTTAGTAAAAAGTCTACCAAACAAGTCTAACATCCGCTACCTTGTGTTGTACCGTCAAACATAAACTCAAACATAAAATAAAATAAAAAAATCAAAATCCGTGAGCTACGACGCCACAAATTGAAATACCGTCGTTTTTACGTCGGGGGTTAAAAAACACACTTTAAACGAACTGTAAACTTAAAGAAAAATACAAAAAAAATGGGAAAAGGATTTTTGTAAAAAAAAATAGTTTATTTTTTATTTCAATGGGTCCACTTTTTCATTTTGCTTTTTCGTACTTTATCGGTTTTACATTCCCGAAGTTCGAATACTTTATAGCGGCTATGGTCATAGATAAAATCCGTAAAAAGTGACTGTTTGTTATTTTTGTAGACAATATATTGAACACAATAGGTGTTTATGGCTTGGAATAAGGCAGTGCTCTATCTTAAGTATTGAGATAAAGATTTTATATTTACTCCATCATTTTTTAATGAATAATATTATATATTTATTACTTGGTACTATGGTTTATTTAATTTCTCATCTATCAAGGTAATCCGTAAGAGTACTAAATTGTTATGTTCAAAAGAATGTGCTAAATGCACATTCTTTTCATCTGCCTAGTCTTTCCTAACTATATTATGGGATAGGCTTACAGTCTAACCGGATTCAGCTAAATACCAGTGCTTAAGCTATTGCCTATCTGACCTCCACAACCCAGTAACTGGGGGATACGGTACCTCGTGGTAAGACTCTTCTGACGACTCGTAATGACTGTCAAAGATCCATGAATGACAGCCGGGACCAACGGCTTAACGTGCTTTCCGAGGCACGGTCCTCCGTGCCGACCATCTTTACATACCGATATCCATCCGAGGACCGACCTCGGCAAGTGTTGGCTTAACCTGGTGGATCGATCCGCGCAGCTTTTACCACTGAGCCACGAGCTCCTCTAAAAAGAATGTATATTGATATTCAAAAAAATAATATCAATTAAATTGGTCAAATTACCATAATCCAAATAGTTGGTCAGATTACCGTATGAGTCCCGTAAATCCTGATCAAATATTACGACAAATCAACAAAAGCAAGGTGATGTGTACCTATGTATGTCCTAAATTTTTAGCAGAACACATTAAGCACTAAAAGTAAAACCTTCGTATGATAAATCCGTGTCCTTGAACCTATATTTTATATTACCTATAGAACCAAGTTACAAAACTTTTCTTATGAGTTACAAAATTGTTCAAAAGTAGATAAAAAAAACCTATAAAACTTTATAAAACTAAAACGAAGCGGCTAATGAAAGAAGACAAAAGAAAGTTATGACTCACCTTTACATAACTAAAAGGTAACAGTTATAAAATTAAATAATAAAAATAAAAAGTTTTCCTTCTGTAAAGTCTTTCACAAATAAAATTAATTTTAAATAAAAAACCAAAAACCGACTTCCAAACTATACCTTAATTATTATGTACAACTAAAAAATTTAAAATAATATTGAAATACTTCGAGGTGAAGTAGAAGTATACTATTTAAAATTGGGTATTTTTGGAGTCGGTGCCAGCCAAAACATCGATGCCCTTCACATACATCTACTCAATACATGGTGTTTGTGATTAATCATTAAAATATCCTCTTTGGGTGACACCGACTCCAAAAATACCCAATTTTAAATAGTATACTTCTACTTCACCTCAAAGTATTTCAATATTATTTAAAATTTTTTAGTCGTACATAATAATTAAGGTATATAGGAAATCAAGCGCGCAACACGCGCGCCAATATAGTTATAGTTTTGAAGTCGGTTTTTGGTTTTTTATTTAAAATTAATTTTATTTTGTACTTTTAAGTTTTATGTTTATACATAAGCAGGTAATATAGTTTTTAATTTTTGTTGCAAAATTTTTGGCGTTCCCGATCTGTGTTGGATACTAGTGGTAAGGGACCTGTCGTCTTAGCTTTCAATGAGGGAACCTATGTTCGGCCATGGACGGATGAAAGTTGATGATGATGATGATGATGACCTTTGATACTTTAATAAGTATCTTATTCAGTGGTTTTTGTTCATATTATTCATATTTGTTCATTTTATTACTTGTCAATGTTGTCCACATTATAGTATTACAATAAGTAATAAAATGAACAAATCGTCTGGGTATACAAAACCAACCAAATAAGCATTATTGAAATAACTTAAAAACCGCTGATTAGATGTCGATCAAATTAATATGGGACCAATTCGGAAACATAAGCTTTCAAACAAAACAAGAATCACCAAAATCCATTATCAAACAGCGGAGTAATCGTGTAACAAACATACAAAAAAAAAAAACATACAGACGAATTGATAACCTCCTTCTTTTTTTGAAGTCCGTTAAAAATAGACATGCTTACTTTTACTCAAAACTTTTATACACTTAGGGCCTGTTTCACAATCTCCAGATAAGTTCCGAATAGGCTATCGGCAACATATTTGACAGATAGAGTATGGAGTATCTGTCAAATATGTTGCCGATAGCCTATTCGGCACTTATCTGGAGATTGTGAAACAGGCCGATATTATAATTAATAATTTAACACAAAAAGAAACAAGCTTAAATAACATAAGCCTCTCTAATATAAAATACACAGTTAAATCTTCTATACGAATATTATAAAGAGGAAATATTTGAGAGTGGTTTGAATTGAACAGGCTCCGAAACTACTTGGCCGATTTGAAAAATTCTTTCACTGTTGGGAAGCTACACTATCCCCGGTGAGCATAGATTAAATATAAAAATTATAAAAAAATATTAAATTATGTTATTTACATTATATTAACATTAAATTTTCAAAAAAGTAAGAAACCCGTTTAAAAATCGAATAATGTAACCCAAGGTGTGAAAAAAATACCAAAAAACTTCCTTACATCGCGTGCGCTGCGAAATTTTGATAATACAACAAACCTTTAAATCTTAGTTGACGCATACGGCTCTGTGTGCAACAGCTAATAGGAAAAAGTGAAAAAATATAATTTAATTGGTCCATAAAAACATGGTACATCACGTATTATCCATGTTTTTAATTATTTTTTTTCGAAAGGTCTAGACTTTTAGGCCTGATAGCCTTTAAGCTCAATCGGTAGGTAGGTAAGCAGATGGCTTACGCAGTATTAATTACGTTTAGTATGTAACTAGGGATATGATTTTTATTTCGCGTTCGAGTTTGGTATTTTGGCATCGACAATCGACTTGTTCACACACGTTTTTAATCGTTTCAACAATGGCCAGGCAAGGAAATGGCCAGCTTTTAAAATATGAATATTATGTTTTTCTCTTGAAGACCCCTTAGTGTTATCGGTTCGGAAACACCGCAGGTGACAGCGGACAAACACGACCATACGACGCAGGAAATACCGTTTAAATCACGTCTGTAAAGCTAGAATGGTTAAATGGACAGAATTACTAAATTTTTTGCTAACATTTTGTGCTTTATAACGCTAATATTATAGTGCTGTAAAATATATATTTTTTAATGGAAACCAAAACATAATCAGCTAATATAATCTATTATGTAATATTATAATACATATTATATTGCAATCAATGAGATCTTAATTTTTAATGCTAACACATATTTCTGCTTAACACAACGAATGTCGTAACAGGCAGTACGTTTCTAGCTTAATTTCTTTTAACTTTTCAGACAAGTGTGGGTGAATTTTAAAATTTTAACTAGATGTCTAGTGGTTAGTTAATTTTAAAAGTGTATGCCCGTCTTATATTTCATTTTGGTACAAGCTTAAGAAATTGTTTTGTGGCTAGAAATTCGCGATGCAAGTTGATTCTTCATTGAAGAACTTACCTGAACCCTTTATTCTAATAAATAGAATATGCTAAAACCAACTTAAGCCCGTTTGAATAAGTACTAAACGAACTTCCAAGGCTAAATTAGTTTGAAAATTGAGCAGGTGTGCAATTTTACTTATTGAAATACGTTTTGGAGCAAAAATGAACCGTATAGTACACTAATAGGGACGGTTGTGATAGTAAACATAAAATTGTGGAGATAAGGCGATTGCATTTGTGGTTGACCTAAAATAGTCTTTTTGCTTTTGTAATAAGGATTGTCTTTAGCCACTGATTTATTTTATATGATGCACCCTAGACCCCTGTTAGAGAATTAGAGAATCCTGAAGGGATAGAAGGGATAGAAGAAACTAATTCATCGAATATTTTTAATTCTTTGAAAATATTGAAAAGACGTGACTTCCCAATATTTTCAAAGAATTTCAAATATTCTTTGAGATTTAGAGTTTAAGTTAAATATATTTCTTTATTTCTCTTGTTGTTTGAAATTTTTTTGCAGATGAGAAATTTCATTATTCATACTTGCTATTGTACTCAGGCAATTTAACCACGCAATTACCATCACGAGATACAGCACAGCAAAATAAACTTAAGCCATATTTGATGCAAATATATAAGGTCTTTGTAAATTAACTACGAACCATTTGGGTACGTGATCTACTGCTTGTGTAAAGACGTTTAGGCACAAAAAAAATTAGTAAAAATTTGAAAAAAATTTAAAAAGTAATAAAAATTGCAAGAAATGAAATCTATTGCATTAAACCGTCTGCCCGCAATACATGTACACAAGAAAAGTATACTCAATTAAATTATATTGCAAGAAATTAAACCTATTGCAATAATAAATCGTCCGTGCGCAATACAAGGTCATTTCTCGGGTCATTGGGTTCATGTCTCGACAGCTGATCGACCGCCGCGCGGCGTAACGCGGTTTCAACGATTTCATTCACGTTTTAAGACCGCCAGATTGATAGCCACATACACAACTAAGTACCTTTTGAAATGTACATCTCATTTAGGGTTTGAAATGATAATAATTATAATTAGTCGTAATAATAGTTAGTTAAGTTCTATGACCTCCCATCACACTTTTTACAGAACTATTTTATAAAATACTTTTTATAAAATCTACGTAATCTTACAACAATAAAATCGCAACTAGAGCAAAAACTAACAACATTATGCATTACAGGGGCGAGGGGGGTGTAATATTTTATTTATTTGTAGTTTGTACAATATGGCAACGCCGCTGTCTTTTAAAGAAGCCGACAAAGGAAGCGGCAATGCTGTGTGTAATACCGTGATTAAGGATCTTTCACATTAGCATATTTATTAAATAGTACCTACTTCTACTACTTTATCAACGTCTGATTAGTATTACAAATTAGTTTTAATTTATGTTATTTTAATAATGTACCATAAAAAGTAATACGTACCTACTTGCTTATAATTAATTTAAGCATTTATTGGATTGTATGGTTATGGTTACAAGTGTGTCAAGATTGGACTTTCTAATTACAACATTTTTATTATTATGGTTAAAATAACAATAATTAATATTAAAACATACCTACGTCAAAAATAAATCGGGCCAAAACTTTTCTTTTACACAGTGTGAAGGAGACTTTACCGGCGGCTTTCTATTGAAAATCATTTAATATTTTTATTTTAATTTTTAGTGTGTTTCGAAATTGTGCAAGTGGTGCACGTAAGTTCAGTTAATACAGTGTGAAGTGTCGCGTAATTCATAGCTATTAATTTTTGTTTGTTAAATTTGTGTGTGATCGTTTAAATAAAACATAAAAAAACGTTGTAAGTACTACACTTACTGTGCACTGACGCAGCATTAGGTATCAAAATTGTTTCGGACAATTTTGTATTCCAGTTCTACTACATCATACATGTGATAGTGTGACACTTCGATGAGGATGAAAAGACATTGCCTGAGGCGTGCGTCATTCTGTACAGGACATGGTGGCGGTAACGTCCAACAAAATTAGGGTAAACAAGTGATGTATGTACGTACTTGATTTTACATTGGTTTATTAGAGATTTTTAAAGTAATTGATATCTGCCTTGAGTGCTACACTGCTACTAAATGTCGGTGTAACTAGTTTATGCTAATCTGTCAGTCCAAAGCCTGTAAAAAGTATGATGGGAGGTCATAGAACTTAACTAACTATTATTACGACTAATTATAATTATTATCATTTCAAACCCTAAATGAGATGTACATTTCAAAAGGTAGTTGTGTATGTGACTATCAATCTGGCGGTCCTAAAACGTGAATGAAATCGTTGAAACCGCGTTACGTCGCGCGGCGGTCGATCAGCTGTCGAGACATGAACCCAATGACCCGAGAAATGACCTGGTATTGCGCACGGACGATTTATTATTGCAATAGGTTTAATTTCTTGCAATATGATTTAATTGAGTATACTTTTCTTGTGTACATGTATTGGGGGCAGACAGTTTAATGCAATAGATTTCATTTCTTGCAATTTTTATTACTTTTTAATTTTTTTTTTCAAATTTTTACTTATTTTTTTTTGTGCCTAAACGTCTTTACACAAGCAGTAGATCACGTACCCAAATGGTTCGTAGTTAATTTACAAAGACCTTATATATTTAGAGACAAACGCGAGTCTGATTCGCGCACTAAGGGATCCGTGGGCCTTAGGGTGGGATATAAGGCTTAAATCTTTTTTAATAGATCGAAATACGAACAAGAGAAACCTTTGAGGGAAGAAACTTCATAATATGACCCCAACATGATGTCTTCTGAACTTTAAAGATATGTTCATAAATGTGCATACATAAGTGAGTAGACATAAAAAGCAAAAGTTATTTCTCTATAGTGCTGCTCATAAACAACTGTACAACGTAGCAGCACTAATATTCGCTAAATTTTCACTACTCTTATTAGAATTTTTATGATCATTGATCATCATCTTGAATTGTATATTTGTTTTCCTTTTTTTACCTAAAACTTACCATAACCAACGAAGTGGTTAATTTCTTTCGAACAAAAAATAGGCATTGGTTTCTTCTGTTTCGTTTGTAAATAGCTTTTACGGATTTTTTTGCTGCTTATTGTTTTTTTCAATAGCCCGATGTTTCGGATACTTTTCAGCAAATATTAAGGTACAAGGTCCTCCGTGTAACCAAAAAATGTAAGACAAATGATTGTATAAATATTAAAAAATATTGTGTGGTTGTATAAAAAAAAGTAATACTTTTTTTACATTATAGACATTTAACAAAAAAATAAACAAAATAGCTTGGAGCACTGGCACAAATAAGTAATAGTCTATACAATACACGGTCGGCTTATGCGATCTATAGGCGCCGCTATATTGACCTCCGACCATCACGCGACATGTAATACACAGATGAAAAAGTCTGAGACGATGTAATGAAAGTTTCACTTTGATAACTAATCATTATTACGTATCACAGCTGCCTTTATCCTTCTCGTTTGGGTACGCTCGGCGGCCCCGAGTTCACCCGATCGAGCCTTTCATTTTAGACCGTGACTGAACAGCCTAATTCACAGCCTACAAAAATCTCAAAAGAAGTTTTCATTAAAAAAATATATTATTTTATCGATTAAAAATAATATTTTATCTTATCAATATTCATTTATTCGTTCCGGTCTATAGGAACTTTTTGATCATAAGTTCCACTAACAATAAGAAACTATTATTTTTCTGCCCTCATTATTTTTCCTTCTTAACCTTGTCATAAGATATAATTTAGGCTTGTGTTCATTCATTGGTTTTAGTATTCTATCAGTAGTGAATGAAAAATTAAACATTTTTTTAACATTATTTGATATGCAGATATTGCTATGTATTGTCGGTCATCTTAGCATTCATTGAAATAGGCATTAGTAGCTCTTCAGGTCGAGCTGTAGACGAAGATAGATTTCTGTTGATATCATGCTACGAGATTTTGAATATATTGTATTCTACTGTTATAGTATGGATATAAATAAATAATTTAATGTGACGCCAACAAACACTTTTAAAATAAAATAATATTTTTGAAGTATAAGAAAATTTATTTTCGAATTTTTCATTTTATTAGAATTTTTTCTGAATAAATCTTACTAATATTATAAACGTGAAAGTTTGTGAGTATGGATGTTTGTTACTCTTTTACATAAAAACTACTGAATAGATTTTAATGAAACTTTACAATAATATAGCTTATACATCAGAATAGCACATAGGTTATAATTTATTCCCATACTCCCACGGGAATGGGAAGTACGCGGGTGAAACCGCGGGGCGCTGCTAGTAAGACCATAAATAAAGCAATATGTAAAATTTTGTGCGATACAGCTATGCTGATAAATTTGGCCAGCACGACTGAGAGGTGCCTCTCTCACTTGATACTGGCGCGAAATGACAGCTTGGCTGTCGCGTTTTATGCGGTTTGTCACTTTCCGGTAGCCCTTTGAAAAGATAAATAAGGAGGGCAATGCATTTGCAAAACTTTTGGTTGTGTGGATATTTTTGGGCGATGATAGGTCCCAATGAACTTTAGCTGTTCCTTTTTCGTTCTGTCATAAAAAAATAATATACCTTTATGTGGTTTATCGATAGTTACGTAATACATTAAGCCGATTCGTGTCCCATATTCTTTATAATAAAAGGCTCCGGCGACCTCCTCGGAACATAAGCTTGACATCTGCAGACGTGTAAGTAAAGAGTTCTCGTAGAAACGTCTACTTTCTTTTATTTGAAATGTTTTTCTTTTAAAATGTTTCAAATTGTTTGTTTAGTTTTAAATGTATATTTAACCGTTATTGTTCTCCGTACAAACTCTGATCCAAAGTGTAGACTATCTATATCTTTATCCTTATCTATTATATCTTACTATCTATATCTTATGGCTAGGTCTATATCTCCGTATAATCCGTATTCACACATTATGATAAAATAAACTTATCCTTAAATGAATTTTGATGATTTGCAAAACTGTTGCTAAATAATATGTCTTTTGGGTACTAAATGGCAATTACAGAAAAGTAGTAAAAAAGTGAAAAATAGTTCTTCTCTCAAGTAACTGGATATGAATAAATCATCATCATCATCACCACTACCTTTTATCTCCACTGCCGAACATTAGCCTCCCTAAAAGCCATTAAATATTACATAATTACTGAAAACTTCTTATAAATTACGTGGATACTAGTTTTTTTCAGAATTATTTTTATTTATGTTAATTATTTATTGTTAAAGCTAGAGCGACGATGGTCCAGTATGGCCAGTCCAGGGTATTGTCTCGGCCTCTTGTACGAGAGGTTCAAGGTTCGATTCTGACCCCCTGTGATGTATGAAATGGTTTTTCTGAATCTAAGTGCATCTTAAACACAAGACGCACGCTCACCGGTGAAGAAAAATATTGTGAGGAAACCTGCATGCCCGATGAGATTGAAAGTCTTTGAAGTTGTGTGAAGTTCACCAACCGGCATTGGGCCAGCGCGGCGCCTCGGTGAACTATGGCCCAATCCTCCTTCAAATAGGAGGTCCGTGTTCAACAGTGGGACATATTCATCGACCACATAACCCATAGACTCCTAATAACAGGGGAACGGGTTCTGGCAACACATCTGACTTATAGTTCCGATGAAAGCCGTAAACAATGTACTCAAACTATCGTGTCGTCTCATTCTTTCCCGTTGCGAAATATATCCATTTCTTTTTAACGTTCTGTGATTGGTAATGTATGACATTGAATTAGCTAATCACAGCTAGTTGCCAGAATGCATTTAATACGAAAAATCAAACATTAGGAGTCTATGGGTTATGTGGTCGATGGACATAATATATGAGTTGCTATTTTACTTTATTACTTTTTTAAACCAGGAACGCGCTAAGTTAACCGTTTCCTGCGATGGATATTTCACGAATGGCCAGCGTTGAAATGGGTCAGGTCTTAACGGTCTACCGGTATTAATTCCAATCGATAACAGAACTAAGTTGTAAATATTGAAAGTTAGCGGGACGAATCACTGGGCGAACTTTGGAGATTTTCATTTGAATTGGCATTCGTTTGAATCTTGGCTACTTTAAAATAGTTTCCAATTAAAATCTGTTCGAACTGATTGAGTTGGAAAGAACGGAGCGATGAGGTTAGTAGATAAAGAAATTTATTGTAAAAAAAATCTAAAAAAAGATGTTAAATTATATATTAATTAGCAATATCCCGCGAACCATGCAGTCTTTATAGTAAATGTGTGAGTGCACGCATATGCATGCATATAGCACCGCCCTTCTTTCCCACACTGCATATGCGTACACTCGCATGCAGCACCACCACCACACACACTACCATAAAAGACCACCACCATAAAATCTACGCACGTTTCACCCCGACACCGAGGCATCCTCAGGATGTAGACTCTACGATTAGTAATCGTTTTGCTAATTAATATATAATTTAACATCTTTTTTTAGATTTTTTTTTACAATAAATTTCTTTATCTACTAACCTCATCGCTCCGTTCTTTCCAACTCAATCAGTTCGAACAGATTTTAATTGGAAACTATTTTAAAGTAGCCAAGATTCAAACGAATGCCGAGGCATCCTCAGGATGTAGACTCTACGATTAGTAATCGTAGAGTCTACATCCTGAGGATGCCTCGGTGTCGGGGTGAAACGTGCGTAGATTTTATGGTGGTGGTCTTTTATGGTAGTGTGTGTGGTGGTGGTGCTGCATGCGAGTGTACGCATATGCAGTGTGGGAAAGGAGGGCGGTGCTATATGCATGCATATGCGTGCACTCACACATTTACTATAAAGACTGCATGGTTCGCGGGATATTGCTAATTAATATATAATTTAACATCTTTTTTTAAAATGGATTTCCGCAAAGTAACGCCTGATTCTATTAAAAAAAATCTATTTGGTCATGGATTGAAATAAAATTAGAATGGAGAGTCAAGGTATCAGTAACCCCCACCATGGTTCAGGTCTTGTCATGGTGGAGCAGCTCAGTAGCCCAGGTGCCCGGGGGCACTTTCTATACCTATTATAAGAAGAGAGGGCAAAAGAATAGAGGGCAAGAGGCAAGGACGGGAACCTCACCTTTTTGTACTGTACCGACGTTGGGAGTGGTTGTTCTGTGGAGGTGGCGTCGGTCCCCTGAGGGACTGACTATCCGTCGAGGTGCCCTGTTGCTAGCAGATCCGGGGCACCTCACCAAAGGTAGCATTAGTGACACTCGCCCGGTTTTAGTGGATAGAGCTGCGTCCACTTACCATGTTTTGGGTGCAGCGAGTTCCACATACCTGCCTAGGGAGACCCACTCCCCAGCGTGCATTCAAGCAAGCATCAGTGCATTTCTCGGCGTTAAAGGAAAAACCGGTTTTGGTAAGCCAGCTCAAATCCAATATAATCATTCTTAGCGTTGTCTACTTTATTATTCTTGTGTGTATTTTATGGCATAGAAGGGTGAACAAACAGTATCAGCCTTTGCGACTATTGACATCCCTAAACATCTTCACAACTGGTTGGTGATAGTTGTGAAAGGCTGATGATGATGAGATTTATGACGTTGCAGGAAGTTGTATTAAATGTTAGTAATAGTTTTACATAATGTCATAATAAAAAATAATAATAGCTTAACGTCTGATAATGATTACACTACTTTCGGAGACTTAGAGACGGTAAATCGAGACGAATTTCGAAGTTGTAAGTAATGGCTTCAACGAAGTGCCGGACGGAGTTTCGAGCGTTCGCAAGTTTTTGTCGTACATATGTATTAATTCCCAGACATTTCGGTGTTGACTTAACAGGTTTGTAAAGGATGAATAAAATTAGGATAAATTAATTCAAAAGAGCGACGATTCCACCATACGTTATTTTGTTATATCTCAAAGGGTTTAGGCAGCGTTTTCGTTGAAATCTCCCAGACGGCCTATTTCTTTCCGACCCCTCTAACAATTATTGTTATATCTTAGCTAATGTGTATAAAAACCTAATAAATTATATACATAAACCTTCGTCTTGAATTGAACTATCCACTGCAAAAAACCGCATCAAAATCCGTTGCGTAGTTTTAAAGATTTAAGCGTACAAAGGGATATAGGGACAGAAAAAGCGTCTTTGTTTTATAATATTATTATGTAGTGATAGTAAGTATTTCGTCTCATATGTTGTAGTACTTTCGCCTTTTTTTTCTTGTTGTTTTATTTGTTTAGAACTGCCGTAACGATAGCCCACCACTAGGATGCCTGCCACCTGCCCTCCTTACTAGGATAGGCAACGGATGACTACAATGCTAAACTAATACCAGATAAACTGATAATTATGGTCGTTATTGACCACTTACCATGCACTGTTACTCGGTTATGATCACCGATACCACAATTACACGGGCTCGACAGCACACGATACTTGTTGGTCCGGGCGCACGTCTGCTCTCGCCCATGGCTCTTGTTGTAGTGACGTGCGTGCCGTCCGTACCGTGAGCACGAGATCGTGTTTATAACTATTAAGATAGTTGTACACTAACTACAAACACTGCACTTATCCTAACATCTAATACCATGTACCATTTTAAGAAATCTATAATACTGACGTAGATAATTGCTCAGACATGTTTTGGGATAATTCATTCTAAATTATCTCAAGTATTACACCTTGTACATTTCGAGACATATCTTAACCGAGAACACACATTTAAATTCTTGTCATCTCCATTTTAACAGACGTTTAATTAAAATGGAGTACCCTTTAATTTTGTGTTTCAAAATGTTCAGTCTGTTTATCTACATGTCAAAGGTAATTTAAATGTTCACAAACAAATGGTTTTCGAATTGCGTTTTTAGACTTTTTGCATTTTTTTACGAATTCCTTCTTACTTCTAAGATTTACTTTTACTTCTGTTGCCTTCAGGCCCATCTTTTTGGACATTCGCCAGGGGCGCCGCAATCACGGGATCCCCGTAATCTTGTAAAACTATTAAACAGAATAGTCCTCGAAGATTTCTGGGGGCACTATCAAAATGCCCTGGGGTCCAAATAAGTTGAAGAGGAGACTACCGGGAATAGCTTATTCATATTGTGTTGCTAATCCTAAGGTAAGACGGTAACTCTCTGTGCTAGTAATCACACCTGTCTTGCCCTTAATCAGTCCAAAATACAGCAAAGCTGTTTCATGGAGAAGCAAACAAGATGCTGGTGTATTGTATTATGTTTACGCGAATTTCACTCATTATGACATAGACTATAGAGTATCCGAATCGTCGGCCATGTCAGAATCTTAATGTACCGCAGTAAAATCCGTAAAAGTTATTTCATTATTAGCACAGCATAACCCTTCCATCGGTATTGTTAACATTAGATATTTTACATTTACAGTGTCGTATGATAATGTTCATGAACCTTAGGCCTAAATTATGGCCCAATACCCTCCTCACCTGATTTGCCTGCAGTAGGACAGCATAATAATTATGTATTGATACTTTTTGAGATTGTGAAACAGGCCTTAAAAGCAATATTAATAATGTAATAGGTTAAAAAATGAGTCAGTGCAAATCTGACTCATGTGCTGAGGATTGTGTGTGTGTCTAAATTTTCGGTTTTCAGATATTTTTCTTAGCTAAGTTGTGAGAGCTTAAGGTTTACAGCAGCAGAACAATCAGCAGAAGATAAGGCCCGTGGACGGCTCCCGGCGTGATGGAGTGATCGAGTAAAAGGCCCATCTTTATTTTTGTGGACACTTCACTGGTTTTTGCATAACTCGTCATACCATGTTTTTAAGATAAAATTGTAACCGTTTGTGTTCCCTTAAAAAAAAAAATAAAAAAAAAAAAATCTTTAGAAACGTTTTACTCGGTTGTCACAGACGCAATGATAAACTCCGGTGGAGGTATGAGGAGTGAATCTCTCCGGTCATGAGGGAGCGATCAGAGAGAGAGAGAGAGAAGTTGTGAGACCTAGTTTCTTATCAAATTAAATAGGAAGTAATAAACATACCCTACAATCTACATATTTTGGTTTAACAGACAGACATACAAAAAAATAGTCCTATAAGGGTTCCGTTTTGATATTTTGAAGAACAGATCCCTAAAAATCAATTAGTGAACACGCCACATGCACTAACTGAAGTATTGGAAGCAATTGAATACCCAGCCTAAGGGTACACCTGTTAAGGACTACAGTGCTTTGTACCGTCGACATTTATAAACGAATCTTTTAAATACGTAGGTTACGTGTATTACATCTGTAGAAAGGTTTCACTGCTGGCTTTGCTTGGGCACAAACATCTAAAGCAAAATATATATTTTATTTCGTACATAACTTGTACTTGAAATAATATGTCTAAGAAATTTTTCAATAAAATGTAAAAAATATACTTATTTGAGATGCAGGATCAACTAAGACAAACGAGAAAAATACTTATGGCTTGCTCTTTTTTCGACAAAAATAAGATACATAATTTATTTTATAATATACTAGCTGTTGCCCGCAGCTTCGCCTACGTTTACTAAGATTTACAACGGGATCTTAGTACGCAAAATAAGTAACTTTTCTGGATGATTTTTTACACCTTGTGTCCGAAAAACCCAAACATCTTACGGAACCCTATTTTTTTTCAGAATAAAATTTAGCCTATGTTACTCGTGGATAATGTAGCTTTCAAACGGTGATAGAATTTTTGAAATCGGTCCAGTACTTTTTGAGCCTATTTATTACAATCAAAAAACAAAGTTTTCCTCTTTATAATATTATAGTATAGACAAAAACATGTAAAACCTTAAGAGTGAATGTTCAATTTTCAAGGCGCATCTTTGATATTTTTTATTATTTCGTAATTGGCTTCACACACATAGGCACACATTCCCTAAATTTATCAATTTGAGCCCCTTCAGGCTTCCACCGTTTCCGGGATCCTATTTTAAGAACATAATATTCATTTTTTAAATTGTTCTTCTAAATTGCTCGAACACCGTCTGCATTGATCCCTACAAGTTAAAGTTCAACAACTTAAATGTTCATATAAATATATAGATAAGACCGTATTGGCTTGTGATAGACTAATATTCTTCTCAGTTTCATTTGGTTGGTTCTTATTTAAGAGGGTTGTACTCTTCCAACCGAATTAATTAGAGAGTGGATGTGGAGCAGTCCGTCGCCAAGAAGGCCCGAGAAGATGGCCATGTTGCACATGCGTCTCTCTGGAGGGTTTGGTAACTGTACCGACTATGTTAAGACCTGTCACTGACAGATCGTGACTGGAGGCGAGGGATATAGGTCAAACGAGGAACACCCCGGTGTTCTCAGTTTTATCAAGTTTTGTCTCTAGTCAAATCCCAGACGAGAGATAGTCTATATTAAGGATTTTACACCCTAAAAACAAGGGTTGTACTCTGTAGTGAGTAAAAAAAGCTTTTCGTCAAAATGGAGCCTTACTTAGTTTATCATTTTATTCAAACATACTTCTTAAGCATGCCTAAGGTTGTCTAAAATTTGTAAGACCAGAACTTAGCTTGCGTTCTCGGTAGCTCCCTTGGGTCCTGTAATGTACAGATGAAAGAGCATGCAGGATGCGAAATGATCCATTGCTTGTAGTAAGTCACCAGTGGCACTGCATATTGCATTTTGCTTGTTTACATAAACTAAACGAAAACGTTTTCAGAAGAAATTGGTAAGAAACTAAAATTCGTAAATAAAATCAAGATTTGACCATCACCCGATATCTGAAACAATCAATACACAGGCGCAACCAATGATAAAATACAAGATAAAAAAAAAAACCTTTTACAAAAACTTAAAAAAGTTTTTAAAAAGAACTAATAATATTTGGTAAGAAAATAAAATTTAAATGCAAAAAATAAGCCATCGCACGATGCCTAAAATAATAATTAATAAGCATCCCCAACGAAAGATGAAAATATATGGGATAAGAAAAAACCTTTCACAAAAACAACAAAAACATTTTTCAGGACAAATAATAATAAGTAAGAAACTAAAATTTAAATAATATAATTGGCCAGCGACGACGACGCCTAAAACAATCAATAAACATCAACAACGAAAGATGAAATATAGGATAAGGAAAATTCCTTTTACATAAACTCCACAAAAACATTTTTCAAGAGAAATAATAATTGGTAAGAAACTTAAATTCAAATAAAATAATTGACCATCACACGGCGCCTAAAACAATTAATTAATAGCCGCAGCGAAAGATGAAAATATACAAGATAAGGAAAAAAGGATACGCGGGGGCGCTGTACATCACAACATGACGCCTTGATGTTTGCATTCACGGTATTAAAGCTAATTTTATTACCACATTGCAAATATATATTTCACGTATGTAGTAAAATTTGCGCAATTTCAATCCTTACCCTAAAAAAATATCAACAGCCTGTAAGCCTTAGTTACGTGAGCAACAGCTGGATAAATAATAATTGAATTCAGGACACCCAAATCCATAAAAGATTGCCAATACGTTTAAGGGTTTTGTAAACAATGGCACACAATTCTCACTTGCGATGAAAGCCCGCAGAACAAATTAAATTTGGCTCCGAGTCAACTGAGTACACTCTCGCCTATACGCATTATGATTCTTATTAAAATCTGTTTACGCATAAATATTTAGAAATCAATGAAATTCGTTTTATAAAAAATATATTGTATGTAATTTATTATGTTAAAAAAATTGTAAACTATAATATTTTGAAAGGAGCAACCCAACAGAGTTTCTTGCTGAAATCTTCTTAAACATTATACTACTATAGTAGTATGTATTGTTTGTATTCAATTTTTTTTGTAAAAGAATACTTGAAAAGACCAGTTCCACTGAGTTTGTATCGCCAGTTCTTCTCAGTGGGCTTGCTTTGGAACCGGTGGTAGACTCAATTGACGTTCAAAAAGATACTTTGATGGTACTACTTTGAATAAAATTTTTGATTTTAATTTTTGATTTTGATTGGCCTTATACATCGCCTACTCTAATAAGAGCAGAAAATAAGAAAGACCTGACCTCGAACGTGATAGAATACTTGATAAAAGAATAAGCAAACGCGCTAGTCTACGCGTAGCAATTTCACCAGTGATATTGAAACTATGCAAACATCGCAATCGTGTAAATATTGTTGTATAAAATATAATTAGAATTTCTCCCAAATTCCAGAAGCATTTTTCGACGCGTTCTCGCTTAGGAATTTTCAATTTTTTTGAACGTACTTCTCGTAAGCGAATGATAATAAAGTTTTATAATCTACACTAATATTATAAAGAGGAAAACTTTGTTTGTTTGTTTGGTTGTATTGAATAGGCTCAAAAAGTACTGGACCGATTTCAAAAATTCTTTCACCATTCGAAAGCTAAATTATCCACGAGTAACATAGGCTACATTTTATTCTGAAAAAAATAGGGTACCGTAAGATATTTGGGTTTTTCGGACACAAGGTGTAAAAAATCAACCAGAAAAGTTACTATTATTATATTATACCAATTTTGCGTACTAAGCTCCCGTTGTAATTCTTAGTTAACGCAGGTAAAGCTGCGGGCAACAGCTAGTATATAATATGCTTATCGCTAAAAATAATACTTTTTATTTTCAATACTGCATGTCTTACAACACAAGCCTGATTAAATAAAATAAAAAAATAACCCAATTAAATTTGCCATAATTCCAAAATCACTCAACCATCAATCGTTCTATATTGTTTGCCTAATTATAAAATTAAAAAAAAAAAAAATTGAAATTTGAAATTCCCCATTATTCCCGAGCTTCTCGCCCAAGCCGGTCAAGCCGCCGCGTTCCCCCTCAGTTTCGTTGCGGCGCTCAAGTCGGACAGTCTTGTGTTGTGTGTGTGTGAGTGTTGTATATTTTATTGGAATATTCTCATGTAAGTTATATTTTATGTGTTTAATGGCGGTGCTGGTATGTAATTGTTTTTGTGTAGATTTAAAAAAAAGTTTATAATAGTGCAAAATTATTTTTAAACAAATTTAAAAATAAAATAACCAAACGAACTTACAACTTTCAGCGTTACTGATTTGTGACGAAATAAGTTTGTAAAATTATAAAAAATAGTATTATAGAGATAAAAAATCGATTCTGTATTTGCAATATATTATTTTATTAGGATACGAACCCGTCATATTAAAAATAATTACGTTAACCACTGAACTTTAGGGTGGAATAAGTTGAGCTTTTATAGCTGTGATAGCTTTCTAAAGTTTCCGTACCGGAATCAGCATTAAAAGAAAGTGGGTTAACAACTGAAATAACGATCTCCGTATACGATCTAGGCTTTGAATTGCTTACCCGGAGATTTTTGGCCGTAGATCTAAGGAATACCTTTATTATTTCACAAATTATCTTACTTCGAATGCTTACAATTTAAGTGTAGTATATAAGAAAATATCTAAATCTTTTCTTATCTTTATTTTTACTGCGATTGTTTTAGAGTGGATGGAATTTATGGTTCTGTTCTTCCAAAACTGAAACTAAGAAGATCATTGCGTGGTCACAGTCTGTCAATTAATGTTAGTATAGAACTAATGAAATTCAGCATAAATTCAAGATAATTTTCAAATTTCGATGTACGGCATATTTTTAGGATTTAAAAAAAAAAATTCATGCAGCCGTAACTACCATTACAGAAGCTTCAACGTGCTTCTTCCTAATTCTGTTCTTTTTGTGAATCCAGATTCCATATAGACTTAGCTTGGTACGTACTGCGTAGTAAGCCCATTATCATCTATATTTTTCGTTTTCTTCGATCACAAGGTATTCTAGATACAAAAATCAAACTATCAGTAAATTATTGGTACCTGAAATTTCCAGAAATGCAGTTATGCAGGGATGACATGGAATGCAGGTATTCTGCACTCCTGTAAAACAGCTTTGCTGCATTATGAACAAAGCAGTATTACTGGCACCTAAGATCTTACCACATGGCAGTCCATACGTTGTCTGGGCCGGTGAAATTTTCATGAATGCTGTGATGTTTTGTTTGTCCGTTTATGTAGAAGCGCGCACTCTAGGGCATGTGTCGCAGCAAATTTTGCTCTACATTTCAAAACGGTGTTTATTAAAACTATATATTTTAATATCCATTATAATTATTATCATAACATGCGAAGATAATTTGTAAATAGCTTAATCACTTTAATAATAAATTACTTATAATAATAAAAAACAAGAAGTTCCAAATGGGTTTAGTAACAATGATAGCTTCTGATAAATTTATTATTTATTTATAAGTTTTTGTACTAAATTATCTTTACATTTTACTCAACGAGTTTTGATAAAACTGAGTACCAGAGATAGTGATTGTACTATCCTAATAATCACGAGCTCAGATTCTTAATCAAACTTAACGAAATATGAACTTTATGTGCTAACCTGAAAAACCTACAAGGTCAATTAAAATAAATATTTTTGTTTGGATTTCTTATTGAATTCACTTCTAAAAAATTAAAGTAGCTGCCCAGCAGTGGGATGGGATATGTCCCACTGCTGGGCCCGGGTTTCCTCCTCGAAATCAGACGAGAAGGGTAATGGGCCATAGTTCACCGCGCTGGCCCAGTGCGGGTTGGTGAACTTCACATACCTATAGATCATAGTTTTCCTCGCGTTTTCCTTCACCTCTTAAATCTTTGATTATCTTTCTATTAATCTTTCTTTAGATTTGGTTCTAATTTGAGAATAAATTAGAAACTGAAATCTCTGTCCCAATGTAAAGTATACCAAACGTCGGGAATAAAATGCGATCAAAACCGGAAACGTAATAAGTTTTAGATTATTTGGATTCGGGCTATACTCGACACGCATCACGCAATGACTATCGATCGGCATTATTATTATAACAAGGACCTTCTTATCTTACTGGATAAAACTTCATCATCATCAGCCTTTATTCGTCCACCGCTGAACATAGGCTTTCCTCAATAGACGTCAAGACGGCCGATCCCTTGCTACTTGCATCCAACGCGCATCAGCCAGTGTTCGAAGATCGTCTGCCCACCTGGTTAATGGATAAAACTCTTTACTATATTTTTACTAGCTGTTGCCCACAGCTTCATCCGCGTTAGCAAAAAAAAATCCTTCTTTTTTTAATGTATCCTATGGTACTTCTAGTACCTCCGAGATTGTGTACAAACTTTCATGATAATCGGTTGAGTAGTTTTCGCGTGAAAGCGTAACAAACATCCCTACTTTCAAATTGATAATATTAGTAAGGATACGCGAAGGTCAATCTTAGGTAACTCGAACGTACAAGTAAAAGCTATAGTAAGGTAATTCAACGTTAAATTTTCCACCTAATTTTTGTTGTACTAGGTGTTGCCCGCAGCTTCGTCCGCATCAAATTATATTTGATTGATGAGATGAATATTATTTTTATAGCCTTATTTACTTCTTATAACATCAGCTTTCTGTCAAAGGCCTGTCGAAATCTGCACAGCCATTTTAGAGATCTAACTCTGACTTTCGACTAGGGACAAAAACAGGCAGACAAAAAATTGGCATAATAGGTGCCGTGTATACATGGTTATTTTATATTACAAACAGACACAACAATATTATTACTATACTAGCTGTTGCCCGCAGCTCCACCTGCGTTAACTAAGATTTAAAACGGCATTTATATAGGTATAGTATAGCAGCGCCCAGCGTTTCCGTGGGAATACGGGATGAATTATAGCCTATGTGTTGATCTGATGTATAAATTATATAATTATGAAGTTTCATCAAAATCCGTTCAGTAGTTTTTGCGTGAAAGAGTAACAAACATCTTTACAAACTTTCGCAATTATAATATTAGTAGGATAGACTATCAATATAGTTATAGTGAAACGGACAGACCAGCCACAGGGTGGTAAAAGGCCAGCATTACCAATCGACATAAACAAGTTTTCCTCGAACTAGCTCAGACATTATTTGAAGTCTCTCTCTTCACATCTGAATTCTGTCCTGTGACAGGAAGTTTTGGTGCACGTACTGTACTGCTTTCTCTTCGAAATACAGCACTGCTGTTTCACGGGTGAATAAACAGGATGATGGTACCCATGCGGTGAGTGGCAATGGTCCAGTGGTGGATGGACTCGGCTTCTTACGCGAGAGGTTCCGCGTTCGATCCTGACCCCCCCGTGTGTGCCTTGAAGTGGGTTTTTCAAAAAATTTCTAAGTGCACCCCAAACACGAGACCATCGCTCGCTCACCGGTGAAGGAAAACATCGTGAGGAAACCTGCATGCCTGATGAGATTGAAAGTCTTTGAAGGTATGTGAAGTTCACCAAAACGCACTGGGCCAGCGCAGTGAACTATGGCCCATTACCCTCCTCGCCTGATTTCGAGGAGGAGACCCGTGCCCAGCAGTGGGACATAAAGGGTTAATACTTTACTTTTTTTTTATGGTACCCATGCAGATAGCGTGACTCTGTTTGTCGTTCGCTTAGCTAGATAGCACAAGAAAATATATCATTAAATAACAAATGCTCATATATATGGATGATATATTATCTTTTTCCCGTATTATAAATGCGAAAGCCCAGTTTGTATGGACCGAAACGTAATACCCAAGCGAAATTGAGGCTATTTATTTCCTTGCCTTAGCTTATATTAGTTACATTCATACAAAAGAATAAAAGTAGGTTGGCTTGTATTATATCCTCTTCGACATGCAGGCATTTGGCAACAACAAATTGATATATTTTATATATCATAAAAGTAAAACTAATGAGATGTACCGTAAATAGATATCTATCTATCTATCTATCTATATATACATAGACGATAAGTAATCCTTACTTAATATTATAAATATGACAGAAGGGACGTTTGTTACGCTTTCACGCAAACTACTGAACCGATCATCATGAAACTTTGTATACATGTTCTTGAAAATGCTAGAAGCATAGGATACATTATAAAAAGGGAATTCTTATCGTTAATGCGGGCGAAGCCGCGTGCAACAGCTAATTTTTATTATATTTATGCCTCTTTTCCTTCATCATCAGTACAGCTTGTCTTTTATTTGGTTTAAACTTGTCTGATCAACTACAGTAAAATCGGCCATATGTCAGAGACAAACATTATATTTTTAAATAAGTCTTTTTATCTTTACATAACTCGAATGTCTAGCTCTATCACAATAAGGTACTAGACCTTGTCATGTGCATTGGCCATGTTATTTTAATACTCAGTAGTACCACCAGCTTACCAACTATAATAATATAAGATTCGTCAAAGTCATTCAGATATCAATAAAACAAGCTATACACGTGAATATTTTATCAAGCTTGAGTCCACTCAGGGTCCAGCTTGTGCTGGCGGAGTAGCAGGTCCAGGAGAAGGTTGTACTCGAAGGTCGCGTCTTGCACCATCTGGAGAGTATCGTCCAGCTGGTCGAGACGAGAGTCAGAGGTCTTCAACTGTTCCACGCACTCCATCAAATATTGTTTTAACTGAAAAGAATTCTGAGATAAACTTGTAACTATTTCTTTTCATATTAAAACGTTTTTATGCGTGACTTTTTTAAACTGCGGCTATTTTTTTAAATGTCTGAGGTTTCAAATGTTAATGTTAATGGTACAAAATTTGTAAAATAAAAATGTTATAGTTATCCACAGTGCACTAAGAGGCAGCGCGCGTGTGCACCTTTGCTAGAAAATATCAATTAATGCGTAGCATGTCTGCTTGTTGCAGTGGAGACAATCACACACATTTTCTAGCAAAGCGAACCTTGACAAACTGGATTCCTAGTATGGCGATGATGTGATTGGAAATTCATAATTAGACAAACATGAGAAAAGAACAATTACTTCACTAATAAATCGCATATTGTAAAAAAAAAAACTATTTATCCCATGTATCTTTAGCTGTTAGACTCTGTTAAAAATTAATTTGACCGTCAAGTGAAAAACATAACAAACATTAAAAAAAACTAAAGACAATAAATAAGAGTGTGAAACGGTTGGCCCTTTAAAAAAAAAAGAACATCAAGCAACCAACCACTGCAGACTAGAAAGCCCGCTTATAAAAGAGAAAATCATCCAAATTGGCTTACCCTCGAAGGTGTCATAGAGACACATAGACACATAAAACAGCCTAACATTCCAATTAATAATACTTCTCTTTTGGGCAGTAGCATTATAACACAAACAGTACGGCAGAGTTTATGCCAAACTGTTTCTACTTCATAGGAGTTATTAATCTATACTAACATTATAACGAGCTAAAGTTTGCGAGTTAAGGAACTATTGGCGCTGATTAAACCTTTATGCTTACAATATAAAAATGATACCTTGACGATTCTTCTCTCCATCAATTTCCTCTGAATCCAGTCCCAAAGATATATCACCAAAGCGATGATTATGAGAGCGGATGTCAGCACCATATCCAAACCCGGAACATCCAGATTAAGTCCAGGCTGTGGTGTCTCCAGGGGAATAATACTCTCATTCTTCGTGATGACTTGCAGCACTTCCGGGGACTTATAGGGGATGAAATACTGAGTGGGTACCAGCATCAACGTCACCACAGCTGTGGCAGCCAGCCCGCTCAAACATCCGTTCATTGGCACCATGATTAATCATTTGCTTATTAATATAATATTGTCTGTATCCAAGGGGATTTGTTTTGTCTAAATAGAAAACATCAAATTATTATTTTCATTACGTTCAAAGTCATTTCTTTGTCAAATTGACATTTGCTATAAGTCAAATTTCGAATGTCTAAAAGTTAAGGTGAGTGCATACTTATTCAAAGAAAACCTGTGATACACGGTCAAAGAATTGACCGCAATGATCGCACTAAAATGAGGATCGCTTCTTTAATCGCGCTTAAATAATCGACCGCAGCGATAGAATCGACTGAGCTGTCTGGAATGCTCTCATTTCCTTTAACTTACATATGAATTGTAATAAATGTCTGCAGTGTGATAATGCGCTCTAAAAATATATTCACACTAGCTGTTTCCCGCAGCTTTGCCTGCGTTAACTATGATTTATAACGGTGACTTGGCAGGATGGTATATAGCCTTACAGCCTTACTCGATAAATAGGCTATGTAACTGAAATAATCATTCAAATCCAACCAATAGTTCCTAAAACTAGCGCGTTCAAACAAACCCCTCCAACTCTTTTTTCGCGATATAAGATATCCTATGTCCTTTTCCAAGCTCTGGTCTATACTGTGTACTAAATTTAATAAAAATCGGTGCAGTGGTTTAGGCGTGAAAGCGTTACAGACAGATAGAGTTACTTTCGCATTTATAATATTAGTAGGGATTAACCTTGCCGTATATTAATGATCGTAGTTTCGCAGATTTAGAAGATTCGACGCGGATAAGAGTAGGTTTCATGGAACTTCGTGTGAAATTCTAATATTCGTTTCATTCGACGCATTCGGCTTAAATAAGTGTACCCTTAGTGGGAATTTCGTAAAAACCTTTTTTATTCTCTAAGGAGTATTTAGTCTTTTTTACCGTTCTGCCCTATCGGGAATTTGCACGTTTGGTTTATAATGTTTATTTAACAATCTCTGATTCCACCCACGTGTATTCATAATATACCAAAGGTCTTTTGAAGCCGATGTGGGGATATGGTGGAAGGCCCCGAAGATAGATTTCCGACCGAGCGAGGTGCAATACTAGATCAGGCCAAAGCCCACTTGCTATCGTGTCAGATGTATATATAGCAGCCGGACGTTGGAATTCTGATAGCGCGATGCAGGATTGTAGCGCTGTGATTGGTCCACCATATTAATTCTGATAGCGCGATGCAAGATTGTAGCGCTGTGATTGGTCCGCCCCATCGATACGACTTATGGACCTTCAGCAAAAGGATATCATATTTCAAAGGGAATGCACGTGCTTATCCTCTGATGAAGTTTCTCTATGTGCGGTATGGATATGTATGTATCCGATCACTTAACATCAGGGTAAACTTTCACGATGGTAAAGTTGTTAATCTCGCTATAATTTAGTTCGGGCGTGAAAACGTGATACGCTGAAATCAATTTCGCTTTTCTCAATCTTTGTTTTTAATTTTATCAGACATGCAAGTTTCCTGACGATGTTTTCCTTCAATCAATCTTTGATCGAACGACGATCTCGTATTCCTTTTTCAATGCACCATAGGGGTTAGGAATGAACCCGTATTCCTCACTCAAAAAGCCGAGACCATAGTCACTATAACATCGCCGCTATAAATATGTGAATGTAAAAATAATACCCATCTTAGAGAGACGGGTAAAATGCAGTGAAATCTTTTTATGAGTGAGGAGCTTATTTCTCCAGAACCTTATTACCGGTTTGGGAAGCCCTCAGGCCCTCAGCTCAGTCAGCCCTTTGGTATATTATTTTATATTAACTTCCTATTATCTATATTCATACGCGAAGAATTTCCTGCATATTCTTAGATATATCGAGCTTAGAGTACATGATTACATACATATTATTGAAATAAGATTTTACCTTTGAGGAAAACCGCTTTTCCCGTATTTTCTTTTATATTATACTAGCTTATGCGCGCGGCTTTGCCCGCATTAAATTCGGTGTTACACGGTTCTCCTTTCCTGATTTAGAACACATAAGAGAACTCGGAATATAATAATATTTTAATACGATATTGTAGACGATATTATAATTATGTATTTCCATTTGGTAATAGAATGTAAAGATTCTGGGCATTGGACACACACATTTTAGGGAAGTGGAGGGTTATAAAGAGACAAAAAGTAGCATATGTCACTCTCTAACCCTTCAACTATCTCCACTTAAAAATCACGTAAATTCGTCGCTCCACCTAAAAAATTTTCCATTTATAATATTAAGCATAAGCATGGACTATCAGGTAACATAACACATTATACCTAAGTGAAGTTCATTGCCCCATGATTACAGGGGCACTCGATTCGTCAGGTTAAGCTACGCTTGCCGGGTTTGGTTTGTGGATGGGTGACCATATTATATGCCGAGACTCCTGCGTGCCTTGGAAAGTACGTTAAGCCGTCGATCCTGGTTGTCTTTCATGGATCTTCGACAGTCGTCACGGGTTATCAGAAGCCTGAAAGTTGAAAATACGATCTTACCATGGAATCCCTTTTCAAGTTGCTGGGGTGGGGAGGTCAGGTTAGGCAATAGAAGATATCAGGAAACATAATATTTTATCATTAATATTATTATTATTTCCATGCTGAGCTAGTCTGTGCTAAGACAGCTATGCTGTGACTAGCTTCCAACTAGCACAGGCCTCTGCATGGAGATGGCGGTTCCATTCTGTTGGAGATTTTCCATCTTCCTGTCAACTGCACACCTCAATTTTGTTGTTATTCTTCATCTAATGTTTATTTCAAAGGTCAAAATCAGTCTTAAAATCGGTTTTTCAAAATGACAAAACGAGTTCGCACAGAATTACTCTGTCTATCCGTCGGTATGTTTTAAGGTCTGTCTTTCGTCTGTCTGGTGTCTGTCTGTCGATCAGTCTGCTTGTAAGTGAAAACCTAGAGCGCTCACGCTTTTATCCAAGTCGCGATTAAAGCCCGACATTTTGAAAGTGTGTCATTTAGTTTCTTATTTTTTTTGTTGTAGAATTCTTGTGTCCATGATTTTGCATTGAATGTAGGAAAACTTTAACATTTTATAACGTCGTCATTGTTGAGTGAAAAAAAAAATATGACTATGTCTTATATACTACCCATTTTTTTTGGTAGTTGTAAAATAGTGGTGTATAGATTGTACTGTGGAGAAGAAGAGTACCAGATAGAAGAAGAAGAAATAAATTAAATATTTCCGTGGCAATTCTTATGGGAGGCCATTTAGAAAAGTAGAAGAATTGAGGTTTCACTCATATTGACAACGTTAAGTAAATGAAAGGAGTTTTCATAAAAGTGTGTTTAAGTCAAATTGCGGTAGATTTTATAATACGCTGCTTATTTGGTCATTGTTGAGTGAAAAAAAAAAATATGACTACATATATACGATAACGTATGTCTTATATACTATCCAATTTTTTTTGGTAGTTGTAAAATAGTGGTGTATAGATTGTACTGTGGAGAACAAGAGTACCAGATAGAAGAAGAAGAAATAAATTAAATATTTCCGTGGCAATTCTTATGGGAGGCCATTTAGAAAAGAAGAAGAATTGAGGTTTCACTCATATTGACAACGTTAAGTAAATGAAAGGAGTTTTTATAAAAGTATGTTTAAGTCAAATTGCGGTAGATTTTATAATACGCTGCTTATTTGGCAATTTGCTACAAAGTTTGTTCAAGTAATTTCAGATCTATTAGTAAATATTCTATAGGTTTTTTATTTCCTGGTCTGGCGTGTAAGCATCTGAATAAACCACGACTGAATTATCTAAGGGTTATTTTAATGCATGACATCCTTATAAGCATTAAAGAAGATTTTTTATATTACCTATGATTTTTTTTTATATTAACCTATACATTAGCACAGCTAAGAATTTCTACAGGGTGTCCCAAAATTAGCACGACACACTGACACCGAAGGTAGATGGATCCAAACGCATTGAACAAGCCTAACATGCCCGTAGAAATGAAATTGAGATTTATTATCAACTGTTATTATTTCACATTACTTATCGACTAAGTATTGTTTGTTTCATAATAAGTTACTATTGTTGAGGGAATACTCTTAAAAAAGTAAAATAAAGTGCATTTAAAAAAGGATACTTCTGATACGAGCATTACATAAAATGGTGATTTTTTTAAAAACCGATCATATCTCAAAATCCACAAAACTTTTCTACGGGCATGTTAGGCTTGTTCAATGCGTCTTGGGTCCATCTACCTCCGGTGTCAGTGTGACGTGCTAATTTTGGGACACCCTGTATATAACCTTGGACAAACAAACAAGCGAAACCGACTTTCAATCAGCGTCCCAACAAAAATGAGTTCTCTGACTAACCTAGACAATTCAAGCATTGACAACTCTGTAACGTAATCAATGGTCAGTCTCTGCGCCACCCCGTGCTGCCCTTTTTTACACACCAAAGTTTTTTAGAAAGAACATGGAATGCGGTACCCATGCAGATGGCAGCGCAGTAAAGCGCACTGCTCCCAGCGATGTTTATTTTACCCGCTTTTTCGATAAGGATTTTATTCAAATCAAGTCCTGGCATTCGATTTTCAATTTTATGGCCATGTATCCTTTTTATATGTATTCATACTTCGAAATTTTCATAAACGATTGTAATTGTACATATTATCTAGCGTATTAGTAATATGTTATTTACTCGTGTAGAATATTTTGTCTGATTTATTTTATACATTTGGTCGTTATGCCTTATATGCCTTAGAGTTCACTAGCAGTGCTTCTATCTTTCATTGCATTTGTGCACGAAAGCAAATTAAGCTATCTCACCATAACTCATTGAAATAAGTGGAGCGAATTAAATTATTATTTTCGAGGCTTCTTTCGTATTTCTTGCAGGTTTCAGAGAGGCTTCCAGATTTTTCCTTTATTTATGTTGTAAGATCTAGCTTCTTACATTATTTCAGAACTTGTAGTCCCCCGCGGTTTCACCTGCCTAATTCCCGTTCCCGTTAGAGTCCGAAGATAATATAGCCTATGTCCTATTCTGATGTAAAGCCATATTATTGTAATTGTTTCATTAACATCCATTCAGGAGTTTTTCAGTGAAAGAGTAACAAACATCCATACTTACAAACTTTCATGTTTATAATAATATTAGTAAGATTCCATAGCAATGGAACGAAGAACCAAGATAACCTGAAATGATTTCATTTTGTCATTTTAAGGAACGGAACCTAAAAATTGTTTATGTAGTAATTGTTTTAAAATGCACTTTAATTTAATTATTATTGGAATCATTTTTTAAAAGCAATGCATCCTGAAGTCACCAATCAGATCATATCATTATCATTTAGCAGCTGAACCGAGTCTGAGTGATCACTCGGTGTTCCTTTTTTTTTCGAAAGGTCTAGACTTTTAGGCCTGCCCCTTAAGCTCAATCGGTAGGTAGGTGAACAGATGGCTCACGATCACCCCGTCAAGAGACTGATTGCTTCTTCAATTTTTCCGCCAAAATTTTGTCGAGCACGTTTCTGACGTATTCTAAGTGTACAAAATAAAGTTATATTGTTCGATTCAATTTGATATGATTTGATTAATAAAAGGCATCAGATTTTTTTGTTTCCCGGGAACTTGTTACAATACCGTTGGGATGTTTACATATTAAATAATTTCCCGTGGGAATAGTCAGGGAATATTACTTGATATTGAGATACGGCCCAATAATTTATAGTGACGAGGCTCAGACAAGGGCCAGTCCCAAGTGATGTGATGTGCGACGTTGACTACTTAAGGAAAGTCACTTCATCTTTACTTACAACTGGCTGTTGCCCGCAGCTTCGCTTGCGTTAACTAAGTTTTATAACGGGAGCTTTGTACGCAAAATAAGTAACTTTTCTGGTTGATTTTTTACACATTGTGTCCGAAAAATCCAAATATCTTACTGAACTTTTTTCCAGAGTAAAATTTAGCCTATGTTACTCGTGGATAATGTAGCTTTAAAACGGTGAAAGAATTTTTGAAATCAGTCCAGTACTTTTTGAGCCTATTCATTACAACCAAACAAACAAAGTTTTCCTCTTTATAATGTTAGTATAGAATATGTACGTAAGTCGGTGTAAATTCAATTTCATATACTTTTCGGATACACATAATATTATCTTATGTTTACTTGTAGACTTCATGTCTAGCAGGGCCTGGGTACCCATCCCGAATCTGACACGATCACGCGATACTGCAGGCACATTAAATTGCGCATCTGACGCCCCCGTTCGTCATCCAAGAATCATTGGAGGCCTCTTCTCTCATTCGTTTGTCGACCTCCTTCTGAATCACCGTTTCGCAGAAGGAGGCCATTGCCGTCCAGGACTCGTCATAACCGAGCATCGCGGTAATGACGCTCGGTAGAGAAAGTCCCCTTCGATCACTGACGTCAGATGTGACGCAGCGCCGCCCATCTCGATCACGCCTCGAGGATGTGCTGAGCAGAGTCCACCGCCGTGCCACAATCGTGAAATACAGTCGTCGGCTCTATGTAGGCTGCCCGACATAAGTAATCACCAAAGCATCCGTGCCCGGTGAGAACCAGCGTCAGACGAAAGGTGAGGGATTTTAGGATGAGGGGCTGGGAGCACACGGCAGACCTCATTAAGGCTTAGCAGCTGTCAGGGCTACATCGGTTACCTTGGCGTTTACGCACAAGATGGAGTTCCCTATAATTATGCACATAATACAAGTTATATTACTCGTATTACGTACTAGTAATGTATTGGTAACGTTTTACTATAATATTATCTTAAAATGTATTGGTATAGTTTTGCTAATAAGATAATAATCTTTTAAGCTAGTGCATAGCTTCTATTGCGGGCCTTGAGCGAGGGGACCGAATCCAGAAATTCCGTAACGAAAAAAACCTCACGCTCCCCACTCCGACGGGCACGGAGGTGTGGCTTCAAGGCCATACATTGTCTAACGTCGTTTCTTTTCGGCAGTCTTCGACACGGTGTGTGTGTGCGTGCAACTAGACGTATTGCACGACTCTACGAAGCTCGCACGAATAATAATAAAATATAACACATGTATTGTAAAATAATAAAAATATTTTAAACAATATTAACTTTTTAGTTGTAGTATTAGTTGATGCAAAATGCTATGCAATAGCTTTGCGGCAGTCCCCGAGTGCCACACGTCTTTTTAATACTATTAATGTATTGTAACGTTTCTCTATGTCATCTTACGTAACACAATACCCCAGGAACTTGTGAAACTAACAACCGTTAAGTGTTTACATAAAATTCTAACTAAGCTCTAGAATCTCCAGTTACATTATCGATCACCGCCTAATGGACTAAGGCGTCACTTGTAAGGCGATTCCTTGTTACCTGGACAGATAAATTTCAACAGCGATTTATTAAAGTGACGTCAAAATATTTGCAACAATTTGAATAGTTTACGAGGGAAATAGTGGGTTAATATTTTAGTTGAAAGTTTTCGGAGTTATTACTAGCCAAGTACTCTACTTTAGTAGAGCAGTAGTTTTAATGCTACATCTAATTTGCTACTGTCACTAGCTTGCTACTACTACTGCTACTGTAATATTTAATGGTCCAGTGGTGGGTGGACTCGGCCTCTTATGCGAGGAATTCCAGGTTCGTCCTGACTCCCCGTGTTACTTGAAACAGGTTTTTTTAAATTTCTAAGTGCGCTACTGTAAGACCAGTATTGTTATAGATAGAGTACTATAATTCTACTTTTTAATCTACTATTCACTAAATACTTATATACTGATGAACATAACATTGCAATTATAAATTAACACACCTTATTTGAAGCTAGTAGCGTCCCGCGGTTTTACTTGCGTGATTCGCATATCCGTGGGAGTACAGGTATAAATTATAGCGTAAAGGCAGAAACATACTTACGTGTCGTGGCGTGTCGTGTCGTGTGCTTCTGGCGCGTCACGACACGCCACGACACGTAAGTGTGTTTCTGCCTTATGTCACAAAGAACGTAGACTTTTATTGATAAATGCATTGTCAAAATCAGGTTCAGTAGATTTTGAGATTACCACCTACAGTCTCACGAACTTCTAAACTGTATATCTTTATAATATTCATGTTCTATAACAAGAAAAAATGAAGTGTACTTTTTTATTTTATTGACCGAATAAAAAAATGGACGACTACAAAAAATATCACAAATTTTTTCCAAGATCTTTTTCTCAGTAATTACTTATGAAGACAGTTAATTAGTTCGGGTGGTTTTATTTTCCATCCATTGTGTACTAAATGTACGTTTTTAATATTTTTTACGTTTCAAATATTTTTACATATAAATTCTATGCTTAAGATTGAGATTTCTCATTTGAATCGGTGATGAGAATAGAAGATAAGGAAGACTTTTATTGGAGGATTTGAAGCAGATTTCCGGAAATCTA
Source organism: Lycaena phlaeas (assembly GCA_905333005.2). Lineage (NCBI taxonomy): Eukaryota > Metazoa > Arthropoda > Insecta > Lepidoptera > Lycaenidae > Lycaena > Lycaena phlaeas. Next base: position 13,022,369 of record HG995182.1, read on the forward strand.
TATTATTTTAAGAACTTAATATTATTATGTTTGTGGGTTAGGTTTAGGTTATATTAGAAGAAATCTTCCAAACTACATATAATAATTTAAGAACTAACTTCTATTGTAATATTCTGTGCTATTTAAAATGGTTAGTATCCGCTAGTGTTAAAAAAATACCTAAATTGGAAATGGCTAAAGATTTGGATGAAAAAAGAAATGGTCTAGATGTCTAAAATAATCCCTGCTGTATGAGAATTCATTTTTGTCTACAATTTCAATGCACTAGGAAATGTGATGGAAAAATTCTTACAAAGTAACAAACACTGCTTGGCATACTGGTAATAAAGCGAGTAGTAAAAGTAGGGAGTAAAGGAACTTAGTGACGTCAACGGTAAGGAGGCGGGAGGGAAGACCACCCTCATAAGCTATCTGGTATTAGCTAGATTAGCTTATTTGCATAGGCTAACATACTACGTGATACATTGTTTTGTCCTTTTTTACTCATTATAATGTAACAACTTATAATGATGTACTTATTAAGGTTTTGACTTCACCGCTTAGGTTCGCGTCACCGACATGCTAATGACACATTATGACGTCACTGATTTTTTTTATTTAAAATTATTTAATCATTTTAAAATTTGGTAACTTTTTTGTATTAAAATTTAATAATGTAAGTTATAATTATTCACATCCATGAGTATCTATGGCAATTATTCATTATAAGGCACTGCCCGATATCCACCGTCACCTACGAATTAAACAAATTCACCCCTGACTAAGCTATGTCTAGACGTGTAGCAGTGCTATCCCAGTACATTCGAGATTGCGATTGGACCTGAAGAAATAAACCAGCTTCTTCATTTTCTGGATTTATTACTATTTTTGTATTTGAATATACAACATATTTGTTATAGTACTTACCGCGTTTAATCTTATTGAGGTCCGGATATTCCGGTAATTTTCCCATCTACATCATTACCACAATATGTGGTGGTAGTAAATGGTGACAGGTCAAAAGTCTATCTCTCTCTCGTTTCTTCGTTGTCGAACTATTGTATTAACAGTGTCTCATTCTTATTTGAGCACCTATACCAAGTCGGCCATTAATCAGGTGGAAAGAGGATCTCCGTGCAGTGGCTGGTCCGCGTTAGATACGAGTGGCAAGGGATCGGTCGTCTTGGAGTTCATTTAAGGAGGCTTATGATCAGCAGTGGACGGAAAAAGGCCGATGATGATGATATACAGTAGTACTGGAATATTCTGGATAGCGCTCAACTTTACTTGGGGGCGGCTTCCAGTCTAACCGTATGCAGCTGACCCCAGAACCCAGTAAATGGGTAATACTATGTAGTAAAACTGGTTGGCAGATTTTGGTCTTCTGACGAACCGTACTGTCAAAGATTAACGAATGACAGCCGGGCCGACGGCTCAACGTGCTTTCCGAGTTAGGTTTCTCGGTATGTAAAGATGGTCATCCATTCACGGATCAACTCTAGCAAGCGTAGCTAAACCTTAATCAATCTGGGCGACCGTGAGATAGTCTTCCTGCTAGTATAAAAACACTTGCCTTTCTCTTCGAAACATAACAAACCTTTTTTTTTTATTACGTCGGGAAATGCACTGACGCATCCTGCTGGGGAGTGGGTCTCCCCAAGTGGGTATGTGGGACTCGCCCGAAAGATTGTAAGTGGACGCAGCTCTACCCACTAAAACCTGGCGAGTGTGGTGCCTGGTGCCCCGGATCTACAAGCAACAGGGCACCTCGGCGGCTAGTCAGACCCTCAGGGGACCGACGCCACCTCCACAGAGCGGTTGCCCCGCACCACAGAACAACCACTCCCAACGTCTGGACTGGAGGTTTCCATCCTCTCCCCTTATCTCTTGCTCTGTTTTCCCCTCTTCTTATAAGAGGGGTAAAAAGAGCCCCTCGGCTCAATTCGCTTCGCCCAAGGTGTTGGGGTCACCCTGGGCTAAAAAACATAACCAACCTGTGTTTCGGGAGCACCAAGCAAGATGGAGATACAAAAGCAGATCAGAGAAGAATCTCCACGCAATGCGAATTCCGTCCTTTTTCCAAAGCATAAAGGAGAAAATTCAGTAGCATACTGATCATAAACGCTTTGGTGCTCTAACAAACTAGAATATGTAACATAACCCCAATCACAATCAACATAGTAATCACAATCAACATAATCATTGTTAGCGGTAATCACACCTACAATTTGCCCTCCAATTTGCGGTTATATCGGTGCGATGATCAAAGCTGCATTCAATGCATTCCCAGTATTGAAGAATTTGTTTAAAAGATATATGGAAGCTTTTAAGATCAATATATCCTTAAAGTTGTTTCATCTATTAAAAGGTATTGGCGTTTCTTTCATCTGAGGTTTCGCATTTCTTTTTTCATGTGTCTTCTTGTTTTATAATCGTTTTGTGTGGTTAATGAGATTTACGGCGGCTTTTAATATCCTATCTATCTTAAAATTTTCTTATCGATCTTGAAAATATGACACATTTTCTTACAAAGTCTGCTAAAATATTAAGATCGCTAAGAAAAATTTAAGATAGATAGGAATAAATTTTAAGATAGATAGGATATTGAAAGCCGCCGTAAATAGTTAATATTCATCATCATCACTATAATATTATTCTATATTAGTCCACCAATGAATATAGGTGATCCACAATTACGCGCTGACGTGTGTGGGGGCTCGCACCGGGTGCACTACCCCACAAAAATCACTGCGTGAGCCTTCAGCCTCTATCTGAGAGACCCGGATCTGTAGGCGACGGGGAACCCTCAGAGACAGACTGGTCCCGGCAAGACCAGATTCTCCACAATAGGGGGACTGCCCGTCTACCACTTGGCAGTCCCCACGACGTCGTGTCTTTAGCAGGGCCCGAGTTCCCATGCCGAGCCTGGTGCAAGCACAGGGGTGTTACTGGAAGCGCATTAAGTAGCGCCTCCGACGCATTTCGTCGTCTACGGGGGTAGGCCACATCGGCAGCCTCCTCTCTCACCCGTTTACGACAACCGATCTTTTGCCATTCATGTCCAACGCGGACCTGCCACTGCGCGGATATCGTCTTCCCACCTGGTTAATAGCTGACTAACACTTACTTAAACGTGGTCTCCACTCTTGAACCTCATCGGCCCATCGGCTATCCATACTGTGTGTGACCAGCCACCGCCAGTTGAACGCGTAAATATTCATATTCCATTATATTTATACTAGTAACGCCCCGCGGTTTCACCCGCGTACTTCCCATTCCTGTGGAAGTATGGGGATAAATTATAGCCTATGTGTTATTATGATGTATAAGCTATATTATTGTAAAGTTTCATTAAAATCCATTCAGTAGTTTTGACGTGAAAGAGTAACAAACATCCATAGGTACTCACAAAATTTCGCGCTTATAATATTCGTACGATTCACAGCTCCTACATTTATAAGGGTGTTTCAGGATTCCGTTGTCAATTTGATCAACGAACCCGTTAAAATTGGTATACGGAACCAACAGCCAAACTATATGATATCTACTGAAACTCGACTTTACAGATAGAATTTAATGGCGGTCCCGTATATGTGTCAAAAGGCACAATTACTGTAATAGCATAGCCCAAGTGCCCTTGTGTTCGATGGACGACGGAACACAACAGCAATTAAAAACTTTCAGCCGTACAATGTATTTGTTTCGCGTGAAATTTGATGAAATATTTGTCTAGTTTTGATTCTATCTGTGAGAACCATGTTGATATAGCGGGAAATATTGTGCAGATTGAATGCATGATATGTACGTGTTTTGGATGACTTGTCTCTTTTAATGGTGGACAAACTGACGTATACTGTGCACGGATAATTCATCCACTCTTAGATAAAACATTATGGACTCGTTTGTTGGAGCAGTAGGTTTATTCCCGGCGAGACAGTTTCTATGAGTCTTTAGTTTGATGTCGGTTTTTGTCTCTCTCCACGTACCCCTAAAACATCTACGGAGCTTAACTAAAGCGAAAAATCCACTACAGTTCAAATGATCCCTTGTAAAGTAAAGGCTATTGAAGCGAAATAGGACATAAAAAACGTCTGAGCGATTTGATTTGGATTTACTTTTTATTTAAAACTCATACATACAAAACTTCGTCGAAAATAGCCATTCAAAACTATTTTGTATTTAAATGATATATGGAGATTGCATGTACAGACGAGCTCAAGAGGCAGTGCCATGCTTTTTAGCCAAATTGGACCGGCACGACCGGATAGGAACCTCTCGCTCACATGAAATCAGCGTAAAGTGACAGCTAAGCTGTCGCGTTTCGTTCGGTTTATGAGTTTCCGGAGGCCCATTGGGGGGATAGGGAAAAGGAAGGCAACTCATCTGTGTAACCTCTGGTTGAGTGAATGTTTATGGGTGTCGTCGCTTCGACTGTTCGTTCGCCCTTCTATGTTATAAAAAATAATTTTGTAAATTACATAAGTATAATATTATAATTGTCGTAGTAGGTACATTATTTTATATATAGTTTCATTACACATACCTTTTTGTCGTCTGTAGACTAAAGTGATGATATCGGACTCACTCCATGTTTCTATTGGAACCTTGTGAAGCTATCTAGCTTTTAAACTCGTACAGACTGCTACGAGAAAGTTATCAAACTTAATATCCTCATGACTAATTCGTATTTTCAAAACTTATAAACGTCTATAGTATTCTACTTCCTTCTAATGTTACTAACGCTAGTTTGTAAGGATGGATGGGTGTATGGCGGACCAATCAGTGTCGTAGTCCTGAATCGCGCTATCGGAATTTGACACAAGAATTGGTATATATGTCCTAATGTATTACATTCAACAACTTAACGAGTTGTCTTTTAGTCATTCAATTAAATGTCGTCATTCGATTAACGCGCTACTGATACAATCAAATGACTGATTCAACCAGATGACTCCGACATATAGACTACACCTGACACGATAGCGAGTGGGCTTCGGCCTGGCTGAGCGTTACACTACGCTCGGTCGGAGATCTCCCTGTGTTACTCTTTCACGCTTAAACTCCTGAACGGATTATTATGAGCAATAATAATATAGCTTATACATTAGAATAACACATGGGCTATAATTTTTCTCCGTACTCCCACTCGAATGTGAGGTACGACGGTAAAACTGCGGGGCGCTGTTTGTTAAGTAATATAATGAAACGAAATAGTATATTTCATTACAAGTGCGGAAAGCCTGTCATTGCAACGAGTTCCGACAAATGTCATGAAATGTAAAAGAAAAAGGGATTTTTTAAAGTTAAATATAGAATTGTCGAAACATCAATTTAATAAAGTATAATATTATAATATTTATAGGTATATTGTAGGTACCACTTAATATTGTAGGGCGCTTCTCGATTCCAATTAAAACCTTGAATTCCAAAAGTTAGTCCGTACGTGAATATCATCTTTGATTACAGGGCTATATTTTGGAATTGGAAATGACAATTAAGTCATCAATTTATCATCGCTTTTATTATCGCGTTATAATAATATACTTAATAATAATAATAACAATAATAATAATATGCTTTATTTTGTAATATGAAATTGATAAAAGATGACAACACAAACTTAGAACTAGGAATATACACAAAAATGGCGGCGGCTTTAAGCGGTCTCTACCAGACAAGCATGCAAGAAATATGTTATGTAACAGCGTGAAGAAGGTAGGAGTCGGCACATACTATACAATATCTATATTATTAATTTCGTGCAGGGTTACGATAGACTCGATCAAAACCTTACCTGTATAATAAAACAAAAAAAACAATTTAAAGATTTCGAGTCGACAACATAATATATCCGCAAAATTCGGATTGTCGAGTATTTTGTAAATTCTAATGGTGCTGACAGACAAATCGCAGCCACGACCACTTGACCACTCTAGCGAAACTGTCACTGATATTATTTTTTTGTTTTATTTAAGTTTACCTATATAGTGTAATATTATGGGCATGAAATAGGAGATGAAAGTTCGTAGGATAGTTAAAAAAAAACTGTCTATGTTTACTATACGTACGTACAGAACTGCGCTACTCCGAATTTAACGCGAGCGAAGCCGCGGGCAACAGATAGTATTATTATAATGTTTATTTTCGAATATAAATTCAAAAGCGAACACAATCTAATATACGCTTAGAGTAGGACGCTATATCAAGCACTTGAGCGCGCTTTTGAATTTTGTATTCGCTTAGCGTCACTCGGGTGTTCGGTATGCTCCATCTGTCTTCCTAAGTCAGTGTTACATACAATATCATGTAAAACCCTAAGAGTTAATGTCTTATTCCCAAGCTATGGTATCTTTAATATACTTGAGATAGATAAATGTAATAAATAGAATTATGGCGTGCTACTTGGTCAATATTGCAAACAAAAATATAGCCCTGTCAAAAGATTTCTTCTTATATCATAGGAGGGCAACAGTCGAAGCCGTACGACTATCGACGTCCAATAATATCTACATAACCAGAGGCTATGCAGATGCGTTGCCCTCCTTCCCTATAACCCACCAATGGGCCACCGGAAACTCACAACCCGCACGGAACGCGACAGTATAACTGTCTCTTTACGCCGGTATTATGTGAGCGAGAGGTACCACCATTTCAAAGCTACCTCTTATGAGGTAAATTGCCTTACACTGCCGGGATTTGCGGAACATCTAAATTCTAAAGGATTCGGATACAATGGTAATAATAATTATTGAAACGTGAAATTTAATATTTAGAGGTGTATTAGCGGTTTCGGATTTGGAGCAGATGTTGAAATACATTTTACATTGAACCCGCAGTTTAACTATTGTTAGTTAATATTCACAAGCGATTATGTTCGGTTAACTGTAGTTAAGCTTATGCTAAGGTCAGGTGAGCTCGTGCCGGTTTGAATCGGAAGGGTATAACGCAATTAATAATTCCTTTTATTTAAAGTGCAAACACCCTTGGAACTAGTACTTATCGACTACCCTCAAAAGGTAAAGTATCATCCTATACTTGTCGCATTGCTGGGCACGTGTCTCCTCGAAATCAGGCGAGGAGGCTGAGAAGTCGAGGCCGTCAGTCACTGGACCATGGTCGACGACTGCGCGTCACGAAAAACATATTTTTACTGTACTTGGATAGGCATAACTAAGACCGCAGACCCGTTCGTCACCTTTTTTTGCCACCTTTTTTTGCCATCATGATAGGAAGTAGTCAACTAGTTTACCTGAAACTAGCCCCGGCAACTTATGTGTGTGTACTTATATAATATGTGTACTCATAACTATGCGTTGCCGTCTTATCCTTGGCGTTAAGTCTCTGTGCACTGCATTACCTGTCTTTTCCTTCTCTCCGAAACACAGCAAAGCTGTTTCACAGGAGGCACAAGCAATATGTTGGTAGCTACGAAGTACGGCACAGGGAATCTTTCACACCAGTAATAGTCGAAATAAAAATTTATTTTCCTAAATTTATATTAAGTATATTAATGAAGGAATAAGGCTGATGATGATAATGATATATTTATTTATTATTCTAGGCTCTACAATACTATCTAGGTCATCACAGCGATAAATAGTGGAGGAAAGTAATGATATATGGCATTTAGATTTAATTTGCCTCGCAATAATAATGGTTGGCAAAGGAATTTAGGAATTTAATATATTTCACCATGTTTTTATTAGGTGTCTGCGATTTTATTAATTAATTTTAATTTAATCACCAATTTTATTGCTTAATAAATTATCTTTGTTTGATTGGAAATTTTTATCGATTTCAAACTAAGTTTAAAGAATTAGAGAATTTATTCTCCTTAATCAATTCGCAAATTAAGAATATTACAATTTATGCCATTAGCAATTTTGAAAAAAGAACTCCACACGATAATGCGTACCTCTAGTGGAACTACAGAGCTCTAAATCATCCTATCTCCAGGACATTAATCAGCTGGAGGTGCCGAAACCCGCATCCCCTAATCTGCCCCTAGGGGATCTCGGCAAAGGTTCTTGGCGTAACTTAACCGACCATATCGTAAGGAAAATGCAATATGAGACATTGTTATAAATGACTCGTTAAAAAGGTTATATGGGAATTCATACCAACTGTATCTTGGGAAAATTTAAAAGTCATTAAGAATTCGAAAGATAAATTGAGTTCAAGTAGTCGTAAGTAGTGCTATGGTGCTTTGCTGCCCAATCGGGCCAGCACGATCGGGGTATCTCTGGTACCTCTCACTCACATGAAACCAACGTGTTGAGACAGCTATGCTGTCGCGTTTCGTGCAGTTTGTGAGTTTCCGGTGGCCCATTGGGGGATAGGGAACATAAAGGCAACGCGCCATTTGGTTGTGTGGATGTTAGTGGACGTCCATATTCGCCAAAAGGCTTTGATTATTTGTTTTTCCTCCTGCATTTTAAAAATATGCCTAACCTGCGCCTCTTAAAAGTGATCAATGAACAAAAATTAGTTAACTCGAGATTGGTTTTGGGAGCCACACCTTGGGAATAGTCTTTCCGGGCATTTCAGGATAACATGTTACATCTGTTACAGAATAGGTATTTGAAAAGAATAGTACCAGCGATTTTCTTTTGCGGCTTATTGTTATATTCGCCTTGGAACTAGTGGTAGATGCAATTTCATTCGTTCGACTTATCATATAATTAACTATAAATGTGAAAATAGGGATGTTTGTTACGCTTTTACGCAAAAACTGCTCAACAGATCGTCATGAATCTTTGTACACGTCATATTCTCAGAGGTACTAGAAGTAGCATAATATCCATAAAAAAAGGATTTTTTTTGCTAACACGAGCGAAGCCGAGAGCAAAAGCTAGTTTGAAATAAAAAGTTATTTGTTTTAATTTGAGTCATTGTGAGCGAGTGGGTAACCATGACTAGACCATTGGTTCACGAAAATACTCAGCAACCATAATATTATTATTTCAGTAAAGTATTGTAAATTTAAAAACCTTATCTTGCCTTGAAAATTGATTTTAAGAAGTTCATGTTTTTGTACCAGATTGATCATTATTTTACACAATATTTTTAGCAAAAATTTAATATATTGAATATAAAAGACGCAAACTTTAGTTACTTACTTCTGTTGAATTATTCATTATTTAAAGATATCTATGTACACTTTGTCGAAATATCTAGAATACCTCTATAATATAATACTAGGTACTACCGTGTACTATACACGGTATGTCTACAAATTTTATGTACATACTACAAAATATTTGAAAATGATAAATGTTTTATCATCAAAAAGCTTAATTTATAATCTTATTTCACATTTAATTAAAATCGACACAAAAATTATTCACTAATTAATTTTAAATTGGATTAATCAATTAACCGCATGGGTTAAGCGTGCATTTAATATAAATCGTAATAAATGCATGCATGGCATCAGCCATCTTCGGGTTTTTTTTTGTCAATATATGGAAAAAGGTTGTTGATGTTGCCAATTACGATGATAATGAAAAGAACCACGAACAGACCAACCGCATAAGAATGGTCTTTTATGTATTTCTGTATACTTCTTTTACTCAGTACAAAATTTCTTCCTTAGGTGACGTAAAAATATTATTTTCATGTCACGAATCCTTATTCTTCAGCAGATTTGCTTTGTCACGTTAAATTACGGTGCTACTGGCATTGAGCTCTACTATTTCTCAAGATAGACAATTATTTGTTTATTAATGAATGAAATATCATTGATAACTTTCTTTTCGAACTCAAAGGCATAATATCTTCATTGCGTAAGCAACAAACTTAAAACAAAACAAATAAAAAGTTTGTAAAAATGTAGCAATAATATTTGGAATGTCCTAATAAGAAAAACTAAAAGAGAGCTAGGGGATTTCTCTTTTGCCAAAATAATTCACACAGACAAATGAAAATCTGAATTAATAGATCCTATTTTCCAGATGATGTTCTTTCGTGTTGTGTGTTAATAAACTTCTTTTTGTTATTTCTTTTAAATTTTGGTATTTTTTTTAATTCTTTATTAAAAAAGCTATACACCTATATAAGGTAAAGCCAGCTTGCTAAATGTTAAATATGTGTGGTAATTAAACTCTTGTAAAATAAATTATACGAATGTAATTAAACTTTTGTTTTTGATTTATTGTGCATTTTTTTAACTTAATAAAATAATGATGTATGCATAATGTTTTCTAAAGAGTAGGAGCAAAAATCATCGATTGATTTATTTTTTCATATACTGTGTATCCTTTGTTAGGGCTCTAATAAGTAAATAAAAACGTGACGTCTAAATTTTCAAAAACTAGTTATCAGTGTTACACGTGACCCCACGAATACAAATTAAGCCCCACTATCTTCATTACAATATTTGGACAAGATAAAATCTCGACCAACGATGGCCACATCCTCAAATCAGATTATTTTGGGACAGAATTTTCGTATCTTGATATACCCAAACAAAACCGATATAAATTTAATAAATCTGAAAATAAATAAACCTTTTTCTGACCTTTCCAAAGCCTTAGATTTAGCATCGTGTATTTGCATAGTGAAAAAGGAATTCCTTTTGTTTTTAACGGATATGGGTAAATATTTTGAGGCACTTTTGGGGTCCACACTTTGCAAACGAAAAAACTGTAAATTTCCTGATTAGTTTATAAGTGGAAGCCTTTTATTATAGTGGAGTTTCCGTGAGTTCGGAGAGTAGTCAAACCATTTTTGGGAAGGCCTTTAATGCAAGCGATAATATTCTTAAATTTTAGTCCTCGTGGTCCCAGGAGTACTGCGACTGACGGACACAAATTGGACTATTTAGCGAGAAAGATAAATAAGGGTACTAATGAGGGTTCAATATTCACTGCGTTTCATTTACGTCCGATGCGTGAGGCCTTTAACTGTAAGCCTGTCCTGTTCTTTTTGACGTGACAACGTCTTATTATTCGACGGAGCCGGCTGCACGCACGAAAAAACATGACTCATGGGCATTACCTCGCTGTGAGGCGTTTTATTTAAGGCTTGAAGTGCAAGCAAGAGCGCGGAACGAGCGACAAGGAGGCAAAATCGGTCCATCAGTATTTTCTGACTGACCTTTGTGGCTCAGTGGTTAGCGCGTTGGCGCTCAAGCCGGAGGTAGCCGGTTCGAATCTCGACAGGGAACAAAAAGTTTTCTGTGTTCCCGGGTCATGGATGTGTATTAAATTTGTGTATTAAATAATAAAAATCTTAAATATATGTATTAATATAAAAAGTATTAAATATATGTATTTCCGTTGTCTGGTACCCGTAACACAAGTCTCTTCGAGAACTTAGCACGGGCCCAGATTGACGTGGTGTAAAAAGCGTCCATAAGATGTTATTATTATTATTATTATTATTTCTTATGACGTTGTCACGTTCAACTATCGTCAGTAAACCGACCTTACAGTCAACCGATTTTTTTCACTACTTCTTTTGACACAACAAATGTGCTTGTAGGAGGACACAAGGTGATAGTAATGTTACACGTCTTCAATATGTCATGCTTAGAATATGACGATACGAGAACATATTTTTAGGTGCATCTGTCCAGAATCTTATATAAATTAAATAGATGTTCGTTGTTGTTTTCTAATGTTTACGCGAATTTTACTCATTGTAATGAAACAACTTTTACGGATTTTATCGTTTTTTATATTCTCAACGTACAAAGCTACAAAGTCACACTAGGGTGTCTGAGACTTCAGTCCTCCCGTGACCATGGTTGCTGTAAAGTATCCGAAACGTCGGGCTCATAAAAAACTTGATGAACCGCAATAAAACCCGTAAAAGTTGCTTCATTATAATAGATGCTCGTTAGTCTCGCAAAAACGCGAGAACGTCTCAACCGATTTGGGTAATTTTAGTCTTAATATACTTATGGGAGTCCAGGGAAGGTTTGAACGGTGATAAAATGTGGAAAAATTACGAGAAAAATTTGGATTTAAAACATGTAAAACAACGACACTATAATGACACTTAGTTCAGACAGTACAATGTTACGCGACAGTAAGGACAACACGTCTGTGAGGTCCACTAGTCATACGAATGTCACTCAAGAACCAACCCCTTACCACTGTACCATCCTTGCTGCTGAATGTACGAATCATAAAAATCCGCCACAACACAAACATCCAAACATCGATACGTTCCTGTCGCAAACATTTAAAACGATTGAAACAACCGCTGTTACGTCAAGGAAAATAAACGCGATATTTTCTTTGTGCACCAAATGGATCGGAAAGAGATTTTTTTCCAATTGTTCATACAACAATTGAAATTATTTTAAATTCAATGGTTGTTTTGTAAGTGTATTCGAAGGCTTTCAATATTGTATTATATTTTAGAAAGAAGGGTCTAGATAGAAATCCAGTTCAATAAAATTGGATTTCTATCTAGAGGGACATTACATAAAAATCTAGTGAGCTTTTCATATACCAGAATTCTTAATTCATGATACCAGAAGATTCTGTCATCACCTGGCAGAATAAGACATGAGTTTTAGTGATAAAAGTCGTCGATCCGGCGTTAAAGTTTTAGAGGCATCTCATTTTTCAGAGGATTTCGCTAGTAAAATCCACGGAGCCATTGTTAAAACTTAGGTAGAACTAGACTAACAAGAACTATAAAACTAGGCTGCTAACAAAGCGCCTTGAAACTTCTTACACGTGATAAAAGATATGACAGAGATCTCTTGCTAGTAGTAAACTTTCACTTTATGCGATTAATGCTGTAATTTGAGCCCAATATTTAGTCGTTCTACTTACAAATAGCTTTAGCCTTTTGTAAATACTGATATACCTAGCCATGTAAGCGACTCAAGTCACCCGTAACTAGCCTAGACAACTAATGCGATTCTCACAGTGCTCCGTCGCGTAGCGCGGTATGTAACAAACATCCATCCATCTATACATTCTTACAAACTTTTGCGTAGACCTCCCTCAATGAACGCCAAGACGACCGATCTCTTGCTACTCGCATCCAACGCAGACCTGCCCCCTGCCTGATAGGATTAGTAGAATTTTATACAAACTTGGATTTTTATTTTGTTTATTATCTTGGATTTCATAATCTATGTATATATCAAAAATCAAAAAAAAAATAGTTAATTTAGCCAAAAGAAATACACGTTACACAAAAGGAACAGTGATTCTCACACTAGGCAGTGCCTGTATCGTGGGATTCAATACACAAATAATTATTACCAGTGATAGTGCGGCCTATGAAGATAACAAGTACACTAGTTAGTACACATAGTGTGTGTGTGTGTGTGTGTGTGTGTGTGTTTGTTTGTTTTATGTGAGCTCGAGCAGAATTATTATTATTACCTAATCCCGAATTATCTTCTCCGATTCTTCATAGTCCCAGGATAACAAAAGCATCTGCAACTGACTTTTAGCCTCATTAATAGACTTGTGCCTCAAGTCACAGAATTTTGATAATCCATTGTATATGTGCGGAAGAAGAAACCTGGCAAATCGCTTTGCAAAGGCCGTTTTAACACGAGTTTTGCGAATATCATGTAACTGATGATGATGATATGTGATATAGGACAACGCTCACAAAAATCGTTTGAACTCGATAATATTATGACCAAACACAACCATTTCGATGACTTTCAATTTGTTTTAAAAGAAAATGCAATACAAAGAAGACTAGCAAATTTTAATAATTCATTTTCAAAAGACCTTCCGTCCTATTATCCTTTAATAATAATAATAATAATAATAAATCTTTATTTTAAGCTTTAATCGGAACTGTATGTACGCAGATCATCTAAAATCACTTCCTTTTAAATCAAAAAAGGATACAAGGCTAGGAAAAATGAAATATAATCTTTTAAGTAATTAAGCAAATTAACAAAGTTGTTTCCGATAAGAAGTACCAGGTAACGGCGCTCACTTCATTAGGAGCTTGGAGTTATGAAGTATTTGAAATTTACTCACCTCATAGTTCGAATGATTCATTCTAGAAACTTTTACCATTAAGTCGTTTAAGGCAAAAATTTAAGACGGAAAATAGATTTAGTTACATGTCTTTGTAAGTTGAATTAAATAATAGATAAGTTGTAATATTTGATGAACTCAAATATTTATTGCTGATGTGGAACTATTACTTAAGTGCGCAATAAAGTCCAGATGCAGTGACAGCAATCTGCACGACATTCGTTCTTTCTAGAATTTTAGAAGAATGTTTGTCGGTACAAACCTACACCAAACGAATGTTAAATTTTAGGTTTCTAGACACACCTTTAGCTTTGATATACAACAGAAACACCAAAGTCTTCTTTCACAATATTTCAAGATAAGTTGGCGTTGTAAATTTTTTACGTTTTGCAGTTACAACTTGGATAAGATTAGATATTTTCATTCCTACATCTATACATATAAATAGAATTTGAGTGTCTGTTTCTAATATAAAATTACATTTTCTTTACAATTTTTATTTGTCTATCTATTTATTCCGGTTAATCTCTGAAATGATAGTACCGATGTCAACGGGACTTTTATTGGCAGGTTGCTATTATGCTATTTTAATAAGGAGTTACTTAGGCTACAAAAATAATCATGATTAAACCGGATACGTCCGTAAATCTGAGTTAACGCGAGCAAAGCTGCGGACAACAGCTAGTAACTTATCTGATCAGGATTCATGTGATCATCCAAATCTTGTAAATCTATAGCGCTATTCTGTAAGGTCGTTTTCAAATCTCGAAAGTGAAATCCGCGGTGATATGACGAATTTGTATTCTTTAAAACTCGCCTATCTATCTATATCAATAAAGTTCGCTTTCGAAGTGAGCGTAAAGTGAGCTTTATCACTCAGGTGAAGCGAATATCGAAATGGTTTTTACAGAATAGCACTACTGATCCGACGCGAATCCACAGAACAAACCTAGTGATGTAGACCCGAAGACCCCAAAAGCCTCGACATATTTGGGGATAATTGAAACAATATTTGACGAGCATTGTGGATCCATACAAAAACAGGCCAGGCACGTTTTTGTTTAACCTACCGTATAAACAAATGCGGTGTTGGAATTCTGCCCAATTGCCGTCACTGCATTTTCGAGGTCGTAAAGAAATGCGATAAGATTTTTTACAAGGAAAGGCAAATATCTTTACAGATAAATAATACTGAAGCGTCTGTTTGTAATTTCAAATTAAAATATTTTCATATAAATGATAATAGAGACATCACAAATCAATTTTTATAATATTTAGGGCCTGTTTCACAATCTCCAGTTAAGTGCCCAATAGGCTATCGGCAACATATTTGACAGATACTCCATACTCTATCAGTCAAATATGTTGCCGATAGCCTATTGGGCACTTAACTGGAGATTGTGAAACAGGCCCTTAGGATTTTAAATAAACATTATAATTTTCAAAATAACTCGCGAAATAATATTAAAAACATGGTAAATATCCCGTTTAATATTTGTCTGTCAGAATGTTAGTTTGCTTCGGCTTATTTCTGGTACGGCTGCAGCGATTTTACTGTTTATAACCAACGTTTCAACAGTACATTCATCATCATCACCTTCATCATCAGCCGTTATCCATCCACTGCTGAACACATCTCTTAATGGACGTTAAGACAGCAGATAACGTACAGGATAAGTTATAAAACCAGTTTTAAAAAGGCGACTACTTATCAGCCCCCCTAGACAGGTGGCACAAACGTTAAATGAATAGAATAGAATACTTATTGCATGAATGACACTAGCTTACGACATGTAATTTGACTGCTAGTGTGATTCCCATACATTAAGTAATAAGTACCTGGTTGACCGAGCATTTGCTCGGTGCCCTAAGTGATAAAATACGATAAAATTTTTCTTAAAAAAAAATGATCTTAAAAAAAGGAAAAAAAAAGTTCGGACTGGAGATTCGAACCGGGCTCGTTCGAACCTAACTGCCTAATTTCACCACTAAGCTACCATGACTTATTATTTGACAGCAAAATTTACGTTCGTATTCTAATGATATTTTATCGATGCCTCAAAACACGGATAAAAAAAAGTTTTCTAAAAATGTATCCTAGCTAGATCGATTTGTCGTCGTTTTTAACACGTGTATACAAAATTTCATGAAAATCGTTGGAGCCGTTTCCGAGATCCAGATTCTATATATATACAAGAATTGCTCGTTTAAAGGTATAAGATAAGATATATTTCTATTCTATTCGTTTAGCGTTTATGCCACTTGTCTAGGGGTGGCTGATCTCCACAGCTCGTTAACTGGGTATACGGTGCCTCGTGGTAAGTCGTCAGATTTTCGGGCTTCTGACGACCCGCAACGACTGTCGAAGATCCAC
Source organism: Lycaena phlaeas (assembly GCA_905333005.2). Taxonomy (NCBI): domain Eukaryota; kingdom Metazoa; phylum Arthropoda; class Insecta; order Lepidoptera; family Lycaenidae; genus Lycaena; species Lycaena phlaeas. The sequence goes on from HG995182.1 coordinate 13,038,692, forward strand.
GAATGACAGGCGGGACCAACGGCTTAACTGCTAACGTATGCTAAAAAAAGATAAATCATAATTAATAATTTATTCTTCGAACGAGAAACGTAAAGCCCGACTTCTATAATCACATTAACACAATTGTGATTGTGGTAAGCTCATCGATTTACCAATAATTATAACAAATAAAGGTACACGTTAAAATCGGTTTCATAAAATTTTATATGTGAATGGTATATTAATTTATCTTATTATTATTAACATAAATTTCGCATTTGCGGTGTGCGAAAAGGATTATTTATTGTGTATGCTATTGATGATCTAGTTGGTCGTGGGTCGTAAATGGTCTCGAAGTGAGGTGCGGGTTCGATCCTGGCTGGTTCACCTTAATCTCACCACTGTTGGAACATCATGAGGGAACTTATATTTAACTAGCTGTTGCCTGCGTCTTCACCCACGTTACCTTAGATTTACGGACGTATTCGGTTTGATAATGATTATTTTTATAGTCTAAGTTACTACTTATTATAATAGCTACCTGCCAGTCTCCACCACGATTCAGGCCTTGTCGTGGCGGTGGCTCAATAGCCCAGGGTGACCCCAACACCTTGAGCGAAGCGAATTGAGCCGAGGGGGCTCTTTGTACCCCTCTTATAAGAGGGGGCAAAAAAGCAGGGAGCAAGGGGCGAAGACGGGAACCTCGCCTCATTGTACTGTCCCTACGTTGAGGGGGGTTGTTCTGTGCTGCTGGGGAACCCCCTTGAGGAGGTGGCGTCTCGTCAAAATCGGTCCAGCCCTTTCAGAGATTAGTTAGGCAAAGTTACAGAATCAATTTGCTTGAGAGTATTATTTACCTTGTCTGGTTTTTCGATCTACTGAAATACTTTAATGGCCGAGAAAACCATTCTACATGTTACTGTTCTGGATCGCCAATTTGAGCTAAGCAATAAAGGCATTTATGTTAGAGTACATTGAAAATATAACTAGGGAGGATGGAGGGAGGTAAAGGGAAGCGATGTACTGTGTCGATCATCATGAAAATTTATACACATATTCTCGGAGGTAGTAGAATTAGTAACAATATAATAACATTAATTTAAGGAATTTTATTTTGCTAACGTGGACGATGCCACGGGCAGCAGCTAGTATATTATAGTATATAATAGATTTGCTGATTTGGTAATGATAAGCAAGCCCGAAATTTTAAAAAATATATTAGAGAGCGTTTGTGTAGTAAAGGAAAAATGATTCTAGGAAAATTCACACCTTGGAAATAGCGCGTTTATCATACAAATCAATTAATTCAAATGCAGAATTTTAATTTAATTCATTTTCAGAATATTATATTAAATTTTGATAGACAAATATGTGGATGATTTGATGATGGCTTTAATATTGCTACTTATTTTTTTTATTATTTTAAGCATCTCTAAATAATATTGTATATTATTGCTGTTTTTAATCCCTAAAAAATTTTCTAGGAAAGCGCTGTCTAATGAACATCACAGAATAGCGCGCAACATTTAATAAAATCAGATTTATTCAATTCCTTCAGCCAGTATCTTATCCGACTAAGTTGGAGCTATTTTTACTACTGCCAATTTACTAGTTTACGGCACGGAGCGTTTATGGAAATGATATTTTATTTTCGACGTAACGTCCCTGCGTTTTTTGCCTGTAAATGAACTCACTGAGTTTATAAAGACTTTCTTCTTGTCTTATATTTTTTTTAGGTACGTTTTGTCTTATTTCATACTACGTAGACGTACAATTTGCAGAAATCTTACAATTTTAAAAAATTGTTTGTTTGTATAGTCGGTTTACGTGACAACGTCAAACATTACATGCAGCACGAATCGAACTGAGCCGATCACTCGAACCGACATGTCCCTCTCTCGTTTGTGCCGCGCTCTCGCTTGCGGAACGCTACATGACGTCATCTTTTTCGTGCATGCTGCTCGTAATATCCAGTTATTAGACGTTGTCACGTCAAAAGTACGCCTACAATATCTTTTAGATATACTATTATTAATTACTAAGGTACTGTGGTTAAAAGATCTTTGTCCGAGGTGTTCTGCGAGGTGCAAGGGCAGCCTCTTTTGTCGCATAAACGGTTGTGTCTACTTACATTTGGATACTTTAAACAGTTTTAACATAGAAAACCTACGTTTTAAATATAATTATATTAATCTGTATTGAGTACGTTTGTCAACTTTTTCCGACAAAAACCCCGCAAAGTAAAACCGGAACAAAGCTTATTGTTACAAACAATCAATCAACGCCAAGTACAGGCGGCGTCACGGGCAACCGCTAGTTTAGAAAGCTACATTTATTTGATCCTTCATATTGTACTCTTTCACGCTTATTTATTCCTACTGTTTATATGCTCGTAAATTATGTGTATTTTGTTTGTTCCACCGAAATGTATGAAAATTATGAATCCTTTTGTTTGTGTTTTCGTTAACTAGGAATAATGTGTTGGCTTTTTATCTTATGTTAATATAAAGATGAAAAGTTTGTTTGTTTGAAGGCGCTAATCTCAGGAACTATTTGTCGGATTCGAATTATTCTTTTAGTTTTAGATAGTCAATTTATCGAGGAAAACTATTTATTATAAAGCTAAGATGCCGTTGTTAATCTTATTTAAGGCAGACGAAGCTGCAACAGCTAGTTTATACAATATATATATTTTATAATAATAATAAACCCTTAAATGTTTCATTGTCAAGCACGGGTCACGTTGAAATCAGGCGATCACTAGACCATACAATTTTTTTTTCATGTCGCAGTGGAAATGCTTTCGCACTATACAGGACCTCGGGTAGGCACACTGGCGTGTGTGGGGACTCGCATTGGGTTGCACTACCCCACTAAAACCACTGCGAGCGCCTTCAGCCGCTTTGGTGAGGGTCCTGGATCCGCAGGCAACAGGATCACCTCAGCGACAGACTCACCACGGCAAGGCCAGACTCTTGAGATATGGAAGGGACTGCGCGACGCTACTAAACTTGTGTAAAGGTGAAACGTATGACATGTCATGCTCGCTTATACCATTGCAGTGGTGGCGTTGTGGGATGGGTCTTCCACTTCCCTCTAATATGTGGAAGAGGTTGATGCTGGCTCACGCGTCCTGGCCTGTGTGTAGGTGCTGCTGTGGTGGCTGGTCGTGTTATGCGATTTCTACCTAGCTGATTTTCTTTTTTTTTATTAACATCCTCTGGTTTGTTTTGGATGCTGCGGGGTCTAAAATTACCTACTCATTAATCTTAGGCTAGTGTGCAATATTTCTAAATATTTTATATTTTAAAAAAGAGCAACCCAGCAGAGTTTCTCACTATACTAATAAAGTATTATGTATTTCATTTTTTGTAAGAAAATATGAAAAGGTTTGATGAGTTTGTTTCGCCGGTTTTTCTCAGTGGGCTTGCTTTGGAACCGGTGGTAGACTCAATTGACTTTCAAAAAGATACTTTGATTGTACTATTTTGAATAAAAAAAAATTGACTTTGACTTTGACTAAGAAGTTCACACGACGTCATGTCTTTAGCGGGGTCCGGGTACCCATCCCGAGCCTGACACGAGCACAGGGGCATTATTGGCGCATTAAATAGACCATAGTTCCGATGCTCTGGCTGAATGCGGGTTGATGAACTCTACCTTCAAAGATGTTTAATCTCGTCGGGCATGTAGTTTTCCTCACTTGTTTTACTTCACCGTTAAGCAAGCGATAGTCTTATGGTGTATGGAAAAAAAAATCGGACACCGCAGGGGTTAGGATCGAACCCAGAACTCAAGAGGGCGGGTCCGTGCAGTAGACCCCCATCGCTCACTATTATCATTAATTTAATTCAATTTCGTACAATTTAATTTAATTCAATAATAATATTATTAATTTAATTCAATTTCGTAGTAGAAAACGCATCAAAAATATTTTAAGCCACTCAAAGGATTTTAAAAAGTTAACAGCGGGAAAAGATTCAAAATATCTTATAAATTATTACCACATACCACACCTTAGTAATAGGGTGCTCCCTGGCCATTTCAGTATAATCTATGTACCTTAGACTGATTCCGAATATAATAATGTTATCTTGAAATGGAATCACATAGATAAAGATAACGAGCTCTCCGCCAGACCTGGTGTAAACTGTTATGGGCGAGAAGTTATCTTATCAGCTTTAAGCACCCTAATGTATATGATAACAATAATGGGAGCAAATACTTGAAAACAACCAGATAACTCATAGTCCGTGAGACAGCGATCATTCTTTTCGTTCGTCGTCTGAAATCCAGAAAATATCTTACATTGTGAGTGTTGACCGAATTCGGATAAAATTGAGTGTATCTTATATCTTTTGCATTTTAAATCCTTTTTTTTACGTTCATATACGAATGCATGTTCATCGTTCATTAAAAATGCAATTAGTAAATTCGTAAAGCTGAAAACAATTTATTGATAATCATGATGAATAATTTATAATATTCTGCACACTTTGTTATAACTTAATAGATATTATGATGCTTTAACACGGATAGGGTTGTCTATGGCAGGACTTATCCCGAGTTGTTAAAATTTGTAAATCCTAATTCACCTAAGACACAAATAATTAAATATACTTAACATTATTAATTTTATGTTAATTGTGCAGAAAAACTGGTATAAGTAACACCTGATGGTATGCGGTCCATCGTCACCCATAAACATACAATAGTTTACCTTTTTTTGATGACGTAGTGAAAATCCCTTTCAGACCATACAGGTAAGCGCGCTAGCGTGTGTTAGGACTCGCATTTGGGTGCACTACCCCACTAAAACCACTGCGTGAGCCTTCAGCCGCTATTTGAGAGACCCGGATCTGCGTGCAACGGGATTAGCGACAGACTGGTCCCAGCAAGACCAGATTCTCCAAAATGGGTGGACTACCCGGCTACGACTTAGCAATCCTCACGTCCATCCAGAGCCCGACACAAGCACAGGAGTGTTACTGGAAGCATATTAAGTAGCACTTCTATTTTCTAATCTCAATAAATATAACACGAAGTTATACAATAACTCATAGTTAATATACATAGGTATATTATTCTCACTATGCAGATATTTGTAGACATTAAATTTATTTCTCCGTGGTGCATTGCAGCTGGGCTTCACCTGGCTGCTATCTTCTTTTTTCTTGACTTTGTTAGTCACTGCAATCCTGTACTGTCTCCCGCTTTGAACAGGGAGGGAAACTGGAATTTTTCCTACTCCTCCTAAATTCTTCTGATTAATTTCGTTGCGGGTCCCAAGGCAGTTTAACGCATCCCCCGGGCTCCCGGAGATCGTATCAAAGGGTCATTTGGTGGTTGCCGCTGTCGATCCTCGCTATACAGGAGTTGCAGCGGTGGGAAAGTGTGGTGGGCCAAGCCCGACATTTCTAGCACCTCCGACGAACCCCTGGAGTGGCCTCATACAATAGTTTACCTGGAACAACCATAGGCAACTCATTCATGAGATTTTGTCCTAACGTGTCGGAGCCAGTAATAACACAGCCAGGGTGTGTCTGTGTCTGTCCTTCTCTCCTAAACAAAGCAAAGCTGTTTTATAATCAATAAGAGAGAAACAAACTCTTAAATGCGAATGCGGTTTAATAAAATTACCGATATGGTGATCGGATGAAAGTTAAAACTTTAACGTGGTTAAATAAGATTCAAGCATAAAATAGTTCGGATGTTCATATAGGTGTTTTAACGATGCGCTTCTAGTGTTTTTAATTAACATCATAATATATTAATTAAAACGTGCTTATCGCTTTAATAATGTGCGGTGATTTTGTTTCTCTATTAATCCTGTCGCAAAGACGATAAAGACTATGCCTTTTACTTGGGTGAAAGATATTAGTAATATTATTATTATCTTAATATATATATATTTCTTGTGTGCGTGTGTATGTGACTGAACTCCTCCTAAACGGCTGGACCGATTTGAGTGATTTTCTTTGTGTGTGTTCAAGTAGATTCGAGGATGGTTTAGATTCACAAATCAGACCGGCAGATGGCGCTGCAGTCGGTATCTAGGTTATTGATCTGTACTGCCACTATCGATTCGTATCTAAAGGACAACGTTTGTGGGGTCCGCTAGTTATATTATAAGAAAGAAATAAACCTGAACCCTTTGAAAACCTTGTCTATAGCATTTCAGTTTTTTAGTGTATTAAGATATACTAAAATACAATTTTAATGATTTTTGTGAATTCATGTCAGGGATGTATATTTCAATAATTGTAAAAAAATCTCTGACTCCTTGACTATTAATTACTACTACTGAATTCTTCCGTATTCACTTGCCTAACCTAACTAATGCATAAGGAATGCTTTAGAAATCTAACTAGTACCAACAATTATATTTTTGAACGTCACTTGAATCTACCACCGGTTCCAAGTCCACTCAGAATAACTGGAAAAACAAAATCATGGGAACGAAATATTATATTACAAATTATGGAACTCTAAGTCTATTCATGTATAATATGTTGTTTGTATTCTCTTAATTGTGTGTCTATTTTTTTCCTGAATAAAATAAAATAAATTATTTATGCTACCTTAAATTCCTGGGAGAAAAATTACTCGTCTGATTTCAGGCGACGTTTATCGACGTGATCATTTGAACTCAGTCATAAAGATCGCTTTTCTATGGGTCCTATAGAATCTAATAAAGTAGTAACCAGTGTAAGTTGAGCTCTACTGCAATATAGGGTAACTTTAGAGGAATTCGACTGGATTTTCCGTACGGAGTTCCAATTGCAAGGTCCATCCGACCAGGTCCTGTTTACTTGGACGGATTTATGGGTCGGCGGAGTGACTATTGTGCTCTCTGGTGCCGTTAATAAACGGTCTGAACTGCTATTGCAAATTTTTGCCATCTGAAAATGGTTTTTGGGTAAATGCAACATATTTAGTAAAGAACTTCAAGTATGAAAATATGTAACACTAGAGCCGAAAGACTGTACAAGTATTTTTAACCGACTTCATAAAAAGGAGAAGGTTATCAATTAGTCTGTATGTTTTTTTTTTGTATGTTTGTTACACGATTACTCCGCTGTTTGGGAATGGATTTTGGTTGGTTTTGTATACCCAGACGATTTTCTCATTTTATTACTTGTCGATGTAATATGAATAATATGAACAAAAACCACTGAATAGGATACTTTGGAAAGTATCAAAGTGTTGTGAGGTCATCATCATCAACTTGCATCTGTCCACGGCTGAACATAGGATCCCTCAATAAACGCTAAGACGACAGGTCCCTTACCCTTAGTATCCAACACAGATCGGGAACGCCAAAAATTTTGTTAGAAAAAATAAAAACTATATACTATTACTTATGTATAAACTTAAAACTAAAAAGTACAAAATAAAATTAATTTTAAATAAAAAACCAAAAAACGACTTCAAAACTATACCTTAATTAATGTACAACTAAAAATTTTAAAATAATATTGAAATACTTCGAAGTGAAGTAGAAGACGTATACTATTTAAAATCCGGGTATTTTTGGAGTCGGTACCAGCTAAAACATGGCTGCCCTTCACAGGCATCTTCTCAATACTTGGTGTGTGTGATTAATCATTAAAATATCCTCTTTGGCTGGCACCAACTCCAAAAATACCCGATTTTAAATAGTATACGTCTTCTACTTCACTTCGAAGTATTTCAATATTATTTTAAAATTTTTAGTTGTACATTAATTAAGGTATAGTTTTGAAGTCGGTTTATGGTTTTTTATTTAAAATTAATTTTATGTAATGGGCCGAATTATCAATCCAAACTATTCTTGAATCAACTTAAACAAAAAAATATATCAAAATAGATAGATCCACAGAAAATAATATATTCTCTGACACAGAAAATAATATATTCTCTGCATATAATAATAATAATAATAATAAAATAATAATATCTATGGACTTTTTTACACCACGTCAATCTGGTCCCGTGCTAAGTTCTCGAAGAGACTTGTGCTACGGGTAGGTACCAGACAACGGAAATACATAATATATTTAATACTTTTAATATTAATACTTATATTTAAGATTTTTATTATATAATACACACATTTAATACAAATCCATGACCCTGGCGAGATTCGAACCCGCTACCTCCGGCTTTTGCGTCAACTCGCTAACCTGAGCCACAGAGGTCGTTTTATATAAATATAAAAATTACTACTAGGTACTTACTGGTTCCCAGACCAGTGGGAATACGGGTATAAGGCATACTATACGCTGATAATGTTGTGTGTACCAAACCAAAACACAAACCAATGTAAAACTATTACATTGCTGAAAGAATTTTTCAAATCTGCTTACTGGTTCTTCAATGGTGCGGATAGTTTATTATAGCTATTTATTGTTATAAACACATATACGATGTTTTGTGATGCGGAAGCGGGGGAGCCGAACAAGTTCGAAGTTCCTTATTATAAAAATACTAATTTAAAGTTGTATTCGAGGTATAAAGAAAATAATTATTCGGGTATACATTTTTATTATAATTTTTTTATTGATAAAAATTAAAATTAAAACAAATTTACAAAGTTATCAACTTTATTTCATTTACAATGATTTATTAAAATATATATTTAAAAATAAAGACGCGTGCGTAGCGCGTTATTTAAATTTCTAGTTCACAATAATAAATTTCCATTACATACGTTTTATCCCGGTTAGCTTACCCCTCCGCATTGTCCTATAAGGAACTCGTTGCAAAAAGAATTTTGAAAATTTTTGTTCATTGAATGATCACCAGAAGGAACAAGATTAAAATAACCTTTAATATCTCTCCATCTTTCTCCTATTCATATCGAATTTATCATGCAAAATATTATGTTCAGAAATTCGGACAACCCCGAAAGATATAGTTTCATATGATTTATTCTTCGACAGTAACGCGGATAAAATTTATTTAGCAGAATAACAGTTATGCGATATTTGGGGAAAATGTGATTCTAGCCGTTCGTTACTAATACGGAGAAATCATTTCGGGGAACAAATGGAATTACGGATTTTATTATGGGGAATGTTTGGAGATAAATACAGTTTTTACTTGGTTATTTGGAGATAAGAGAACATTTATGGATTTTGTGAATGAAATAAAATAGGTCCAGCCTTTCTTCTCGAAACACAGTAATGCTGCTTCACAAGAAAAACTAGCAGGAAGCAGTGCTGTGTCAAAATGAGAGAACAGGTTTTGTTATAGCCTATTCTACGTAATTATATACGCATTTGTATGTATGGATGTTTTCAACTCTTTCACATAAAAACTACTGAATGGATTTTGATGAAGCTTTACTTTAATATAGTTCATACATCAGAATAACACATTCATACTAATATCATAATTTATGTGAAAGTAAAGATGTTTGTTACGCTTTGAAGCGAAAAATACTCAACCGATCATCATGAAACTTTGAACACATATTCTCGGAGTTACTAGAAGTAACATAGGATACATTAAAAAGGAATTTTTTTTGTGCTTACGCGGGTGAAGCTGCGGGCAACAGCTAGTATATTATATCTACATCTACACTTCTACACTAATATTATAAAGAGGAAAGCTTTGCTTGTTTGTTTGGTTGTAATGAATAGGCTCATAAAGTACTGGACCGATTTCAAAAATTCTTTCACCATTCGAAAGCTACATTATCCACGAGTAACAAAGGCTAAATTTTATTCTGGAAAAAAATATTTGGGTTTTTCGGACACAAGGTGTAAAAGACCCAGAAAAGTTACTTATTTTGCGTACTAAGATCCCGTTGTAAATCTTAATTAACGCAGGCGAAGCTGCGGGCAACAGCTAGTATAATATATTGTGTGAATTGTCAAAAATCTAATTGCGCTCAGATGATGTCGTGGCACTAGCTATTACATAAGAATGCTTAAATATTATATGGTAAAAGCTGTTCTGTGCTCCAGATCAGAGGCATTAGCTGGCACCGTTTCATGGCCACGTATCGACGAACCTTGGCCTGGCAAAGGAAAGAAAAATCTTGGCGAATCCATTATTGATTGTCTATTATATATTGTTTTAAATTAACGCAAAACAAATGCAACTGTCTGCCCTAACTAGTCGACCAAAACGAAGAAAAAAGGTAGACAAATTGACCACTGACCCCTGTGATCATGACAGTTGAAACATTGCCGAAATATCGGGGCCTCAATAAAACTATAAACGCGGTAAGCAACTAATATATATTACTAGCTGTTGCACGCGGCTTTGCCCGCATGAGCAAAAAATTTTCCTTTTTTTTTAAATGTATCTTAAATTACTTCTAGTACGTCCGAGAATATGTGTACAACGTTTCATGATGATGGCTTACGTGGTTTTTGCGTGAAATTGTAACGAACGTCCCTACTTTCACATTTATAATATTAGTATAGAGTAAGGATACTAGCGGATTTGACAGAGATAGTCTTGTAAGAAAACCTTGTCAGTGACTTGAAGTTGTAAATTTAAGCCGTTCTCGAATCCATTTGAATACGAACAATAAATTTCATCAAAATCAGTACAGCCGTTTCGATGCAGTACAGATAAATAGCCTAGATGCTGCAGTGAAATCTGCTGGGCTGATTTGTGAATCTAAACTATCAGATCAAACAGATGCGTACAAAAAAATCACTCAAATCGGCCCAGCTAGGAGGAGTTCAGTGACAAACACACGTACAGCGGAATTATATATATTAAGAACAGAAGAAGAAGATTATTATTATCTATTGAAATAAAAATGCAAACACATTTAGAGTAAAATATCAAGAAGATTATTTTTCTCTGTAAAACTTTTAGCGTACAATGTAATTTTTACGCAAACGAAAATGAGAAATTTTATTTATAAGCTACAAATTACTTACCTTAAACAAGATGTAGGAGATAACTTTGTGTTCGGAAAAGAAAATAAAATCGCAATTTGGCTTCAAATTAAATGTTCAGGAGCTTAATAACGAAGTGTTTTTTATTTGAGTTTATAAAATACATTCTCATACAAAAACCACAAAGTTTTGTAAATAGAATATAATATACTTATAATATTTGATTTCCATTATGTCTGATACATATGATATTAATTGTTAGGGTATATTATGTATTAGTGTTATATTAATGTTCTTACCATCATTAAAATATAAGTTGTAAGTATAAACAAAAATTCGTAAATATAAGTAACAATAATAATAATTTATAATTATGGTCTTGCTACAAGTATTGTTACAACCAAAAAAAAAATCGATTCCACTTACCTATTATAACTATTATTATTACTTTTTTATTTTTAGTTTAACATAAATACTGTTGCGGCTTATAATAAATAAAATTAAAATTGTAAAATATAATTATTTTTTTAAAAAGGAGAAGAAAAAGATATGGCGTTGGCAACATCATTCGAGGCGGCAAAATTCTACACTACACCTAACTCTTGACAAGATGGCGTAAGAACCGACAAGCGCAGGTGCTCACTACCATATTTTAACCAAGCAAGCAAATCTTAAGATTATATTATTAATACTAATAAAACAAATTACTTTGATAAGAGATTTAAAAAAGCAAAAAACTTTAATCATTTCAAGCTATGCAGATCTTTATTAATAAATATTTTATATCATCATCTGCATCATCATCATCAGCATTTATCCGTCCGCTGCTGAACATAGGCCCCTCAATAAGCCTCCCTCGCCAAGACCGATCATGTATAAGTAGTTGCCAGTCCGCATTCACGGGCTGGCAACTACTTATACGTAAATATACGTTGTATTCTTATTGTACTTTTGTTCTTGTATAACTTGTGTATCATCATGTATATTTGCACTGAAAAAAGTTGTTCTATTCTATTCTATTCTATTCTATTCTATTTATAGATCTATAATTATTAGCACAAACAGCCTTTATCTATCTGAATCAGCAACGTCTACGGCCCATTCCTTTTTTCAGAGACAATTACGCGCCTTCAACAGCCTTTTCCCGTTAGATAGAGATCGAATAACAAATAGGACGGAACTTTATCGACGCAAAAACGGGAGTGATAGGAACAGGAGCAAAAACACCCGCTTTATTTTTTTGTGGACCGTAGCACGTCATTTGAAACAATGTTGATGTCATTAGGACAAAAAACTCTACTGGTTTTTGGTGGAAATGTGTTTTGTTGCCAATGGTTTTTAAAGGCTCGACTGAGTTCTGAGCATTAGTGAATCGTGATTGTAAACGTTTATGAATTGAGCAGAAGATATAAGAGGGAAGAAACTGAATCGGTTCATAAGCTACCTTAGGCTAAGTGTTGCCAGAAATCTGTTAAGGCGCACTGAGTCAAGTATACTCGGTTCCACTCATCATCAAGCACTCGAGTTGGTGACGCATCAAATCATGTATAGTCGGTTCTTTACTCTTAGATGAGCCATCTGCTTAACTACTGTTCCGATGAAGCTTAAAGGTCTTAAGGCCAACATCATAGGTCCATTCGAAAAAAAAATTTGTTCTTTTCAATAAAAATCGCGTTCGTGTCGATGTCCGATGGATGGTGTATACTCCGCTTTAGTATGTTTCATCGTTGCGTTGGTTTCGGCTTATAGGCGCGCTCGTGTCGTCGTCGCACTGAATCGTGTATACTCGGCTCCATGCAATGAAATACGCGTTCGTATTCACTCGCACTGAATCGTGTGTACTCGGCTCTTAAACGAAAGATGCATAAGGGAGGGTTGCATCGACCGATTTGAACGAATATGTAATCTTTAAAAATGGCGGTAACGAACGTTAGTGACCAAAGAGCGTTGTTTTTAAAAGACGTTAAAATTTAACGAAGTCTCTTACGTTGACAGATGATTTGAAACAACCGACGCTTAATAGTGTCCGCGTCGCACTGAATCGTGTGTATTTGGTTCCACTTGACATAAATTCTTATCGAGTCGATGTCACATTAAAATGGAATCAAGTTTTCTTGGACTAGTGACGTACCGAATCGTTCCAAATCAAAAAAATCGTCTGCCATGCTTACTGTCTCACAAGTTCATATTATTTTTTATCGTTTTATTCTTTCGAGCTTACAGTTAAAGTGTTACACACAGTTAAAGTAGTTAGATTATTCATGAAATATATTTATGTATACATTGTATATAAAAACCCTTTCTAACCCACTTCATTTAATTGAGGTTGAAGCCTTTTTAATTTATGTTATGAAACATTTTCGCCGGTCACTGCAAAACTTGCAACCTCACTAATTATAGAGTCCGTCCGAACCTAATAACGTGGAACGATAAGCCATAATGTTTTGTTATTGGATTTATTTCTTTTATTCCCTTAATGTCTTCCTCTGTTTTCTCAAGTCTCATCCATTGATAAACTTTTCCTACCCTTTCAATAAATGGACTAGTTACTGGACGTTCTCCACTAATTAGACTTAACATTTTCTCTTTACATTTCTCAAAAGTTTTCGAGTCTTAACTCGTTAGTATCGTATTTCTGACCACAGGTTTTGACGCTCTAAAGTACCATTGAAAATAATATAAATATTGAAAATATTTTCTATGAGCTTAACGATTGGCTACGATAACATAACTGTCTTCATCATCATTCTCTAGTTTCCGAGGACTGCTAGGCATAGGCCTCTTTCAATGAACGCCAAGACGATCTCCCTTTTTTTCTTTTTTTTCTTTAACGCTGGGAAATACACAGAGGCATCTCGCTGGGCAGTGAGTCTCCCCAGGTGGGTATGTGGGACTAGCTGCGCTTGAAAAGTCGTAAGTGGACGCAACTCTATCCGCTAAAACCCGGCGAGTGCCACCGATGCCACCTTTGGTGAGGTGCTCCGAATCTGCTAGCAACAGGCCACTTCGACGGTTAGTCAGTCCCTCAAGGGACTGACGCCACCTCCACAGAGGGGCTGTTCCACACCACAGAACAACCTCTGCCAACGTCGGGACAGTACAATGAGGTGAGGTTCCTGTCCTCACCCCTTGCCTCCCCCCCCTCTCTTATAAGATGGGTACAAAGGCCCGCTCGGCTCAAATCGCTTCGCCCAAGGTCTTGGGCTCATCCTGGGCTCCTGAGCCCCACCACCACGACAAGGCCTGAACCGAGGGAGAGGAGAAACCTGGGGGAGACGATCTCCCCTATCGCATCTACATTTTCCACTGTACTGTACCGAGATCGTTTCATCAAAAAAGTTATTATTTCTGCTGCTGATCACAATTAGAACGAAGCTGATCGATTGACCCAAATTCTTGAATTAGGTAACCATCTACTTCATAATACCGTAATACAATTTAACGATTAAAATTAAATAAGAAAAAAATGTTTGATTTTTGTTAAAAAATCACTACAACTTCAAGTTGATCTAACCCTCCTCGCCTTATTTCGAGTATCGGCTTTACGGACATAATATTTCAAATGAGCATTCTAGCTAACGTTTACCACAGTTCAAAATAATATAAAGTAATTTGAAGCGAATTTCAAATAGATCCTTCTTGGAATTTAGTAATAGTTTATATCTCATAGCTTTCAATGAAATTCTCCTCCAAAACAACTTCTAATTCAAATCAACTGGCAATTTCAGGAATAACGTTAGAACAAAAATCGATCGTCTGTAAAGACGGCTTACTGACAATAGTTGAAGGTGACAACGTCATAAGAAAATACTGATGGGCCGATTGTGCCTCTTTGTCGCTCGCTTCGCGCTCTCGCTTGCACTTCAAGCCTTAAATGGAACGCCTTAGAGTGAGGTAACGCCGCATGAGTCATGTTTTTTCATGCGTTCCGGCTCCATCGAATTATAAGACGTTGTCACATCAAAAAACAAATCCTTCAATATATTAGGTGTTTCTAAGATAGTATTAATACAAGTTGAATGTATAGGCGGTATTTTCTTGTCTATGATAATATATTATTATATTTTAGGTGTCTCAACCATCATAAACTCAAATCCAATATCTCTTTATTAAGGTCACACGTTTTAGTCTATATCCTGTCTATACCCTAAATATGACGTCAATGTACGTTCTTAAATAACACGTGACTCATAACAGTCTAAAAAATAAATATCGTGATTTACACATTTTGTCATGGAAAAATTGATGAAACGCCATTTTTATGAATGCTTGTTGAGTTTAATACGAAAAACCAAATGTTTTTGTAATCAAAAATCCTAACCATTGAACTTGGCACCCATTTAGATCTCACTTCTTTTGTCGTTGGAGTCAACAACAAGGTATATCTTAATAATGAACTTGGCTGTCATTTCACATTTATGTTTTTGATGGGTTTCATTTATTTTTTTTATACAATGTATTCGTTAAAATACAGTTTTTAACACGCCTACTGCCTTCTTTGGGTGCGGTAGCCTTTTTTCAGGCTTTTTCGTTTAACGCTTCGTGTGACATCTTCGTGTAACATCGTGTGACATCGTTTAAGGTCGTAGTTTGATTTTACTCGCATAGATTTTCATTTGAAAATCGATTCTTAAGGAGTAAACTCCAAAAATAAACTTATTCCTATAGTAGGTATTGAATAAAACTAATCAATTTCTAATACAGTTCACAGTATAGGATAATCGATTGATTTTTCTAGACTTTTCCAGAACTTTCGAGTCTGTGATTCCACAAACAGTTTTGTACATGGCACGCCGTGTCTGACGTGTTAAGACTTGCACGTGACATCTGGGAGTGACAGCGTGAATAATTCATATAAGTTATATCAGGATTATCTCGTAAGTTATTGCGTAAATGTGAGCAAGTTTGTCAATTTTTGGTGTTAAGATAAGCGATATTTTTTATTTATCTCGAGTTACTTTTAGGTTGCCTGAGAGGTTTCGGTGTCAGTAATAAGACTGGCTGTCTTGGCGTGCTTGTCGAAACACATTACTTATTGTGTACAAAATAAGTTTTATTAGAGTTTACCCTTAAGAATCGATTTTCATATATAAGGCCGGGGTAATCTATGGGAGTAAAATCAAACTACGATCTTACACGATATTACACGAAGATGTCACACGAAGCGAAAAAGGGAGCTGATTGTCGCAGTATTCAAAGATGTTTTTTAGCTTATTGCATCAACTTATTGTTGTTTATGTTTTATGACGAAGTGTCGTCTACCTAACGAACGAAGACAGAATAAGAAGAAGTGACGAAGGTCGGACATTAACCAGGGGGCCTAGCCAAAATGCCATTAAGAAAGCGTTAGCGAAGTTCGAAAATGATAAAATGTATGGGATGGACCATGTGATTAAGCGCGGCCTTATGTCAATTTACATTTTATCATTTCGAACTTCGGTGACGCTTTCTTAATGGCATTTTGGCTAGGCCCCCTAGTGGGAAGACGATCTCCGGCCTGTGGTGTCAGCGTTAGATGCGGGTGGCAAGGAATCGGTCGTCTTGGCGTTCATTGAGGGAGGCCAATGTTCAGTCGAGGACGGATAAAGACTGATGATAGTGACGTTGTTTATATGGTTTTATTGTGTATTTTAACGAATTCATTACATATTAAAAAAAATGGCTGCATCACGCATGCTCTAAGTATAAAAAAATACATTTACTAACCCTTACTCACTAATCCATTATTTTTATAATCGTTCGTAAGGAGTAAGCTCCTGTCGTGCGTCGGAGCTGACTCACACACATTTTTTTTATTTCGTAAGTAACCGTAACTGTAGACATCCGCTCCACCAAAGGTTTGCTCAAGATAGGGCAGTGGGTCATCGAGAACTCGCACTGGACAAAAATCAACAGCATTGCTGTCACTTCAGGTTTGTAATATGTAAGCGAGAGGTACCACCCACAGCTCTTATTATGATAAGTAGGTAGGTAGTACAATTTATCAATGTGTATTATGACGTCCAGTAATAAAGATTATGTAAAGATTAGGACACAGAATTTTTCCGTTTAAAACCAAAGCTATTTTATTTTGTAGCATACATAAAAGATTTTTAAGGATTCTATTGATCAGTTCATTATAAATAGAGTCCGCATCTGATCGGCACGGCGCTGGTCGAAGCTCTTGAATATTTCATCTCATTAATTTTATATTCCCAATCTTAATTAGCTCCAGAATCTTTTGCATTTTGATAAAATTCTAGCACAATATGAATTTGTATTAAATAGTATGTATTTAGTGTACAAAAGGATATTGGACATAAGGCATTCGTTAAATTTTATTAACTATCTAATAATTATAAGTACTAGAAATTTAAAATTAAAAAGTAAATGACTAAGGGCCTGTTTCACAATCTCCAGATAAGTTCCGAATAGGATATTCACAACATATTTGATAGATAGAGTATGGACTATGGAATATCTGTCAAATATGTTGTGAATAGCCTATTCGGAACTTATCTGGAGATTGTGAAACAGGCTCTAAATACAAAAACGTAAAAGTTAAATCCTATCATATTTTACGAGCTATACCAACAGACTGCGTTGTCCCAAAAGTACTTATATTGATGTTAAAAAATATAGGTTGGTGATAGAAGGGTAAAAGGGTTGTATGTATTTTTGAATACTGTACCTAATACCTATCATAAAAAAAAATTAAAAAAAATCTCAAGAAATATAAAAGCGGGTGGGCCACTCTTAACATTTAAGGGGATGAAAAATAAATGTTGACCGATTCGCAGACCTACCTGATATGCACACAAAATTTCATGAGAATCGGTCACGCCGTTTCGGAGAAATTTAATTGCAAACACCGTGACACGAGAATTTTATATTATACTAGCTTTTGCCTGCGGCTTTGCCCGGATTAGCAAAAGACCGTTATTAATGTATCCTATTTTACTTCTAGTACCTCCTAGAATATGTGTAGATACCTACAAAGTTTCATGATCATCGGTCGAGTAGGTTTCGCGTGAGAGCGTAACAAACATCTCTACTTTCATATTTATAATATTTGTAAGAATTAGAAGAGAAAATATTATTAAAAAAGATATTAAATTATATATTAATTAGCAATATCCCGCGAACCATGCAGTCTTTATAGGAAATGTGCGAGTGCACGCATATGCATGCATGCTTTTGATGACAAATATTATTGGCTCTACGCACCATGCTAATAAGTGTTACCAATCGATTACCACCACTTATAAAAAATTGAACAGCGTATCCATAAACAATATTTAAAAAGTTTGAAGCCTTCGTAAATAAAAAATCGCTCAGACGTGAATACAATATATTTCTAAAACAATTTGTTTGGTTTTACAAAATACAGTTGGTTTTAAATAAATACCGAAAGCACTCAAAGGGTTTCATTTGAACAAATAAGTGTAGGGGTTCTTGAGCGGTCTGAATGCTTTAGCGAATTAAATAAAAAAGTTTTTACACGTAAATGCGTAAAATTCTCGCCTTTTTTGTTTAGAATTTAAAGTATACACTTATATTATTCTCTTGATGTAATTATTATTCATTCATACTTATATTGTAATGCTATTTCTTTAGTTATATTAATAAAAGTATATGATCGAAATATACGCCATAGAAATCTAAATAATAAGGTAATGGAAATGGTATATTGCGCGGTGACCTATCGAAACGCGCGTCGCCAGTGGGCCAAGGAATAAATTGTTATTCATTGCGTAATACATTTCTTTCTGTAATACGATGTACTTCTGTTAGCATCGAACATAAGAAGCAATGTATTAAGTATGATGCAAAAATTGGTGCCACCTGAGTCATATGTGGCGGCGACAAGGTCACGCGCACTTAGCACTTCTATTACCTTATTAGTTTTTTACTTTTTTAAGTGAAACTTCTTTAGAATCGTTGTGATTTCAAACCGGATGCAACGGAAAAAACGACAGGTAAGAGACACAAACACAAAAGAGCGAGAGAACAAATTTCGGTGTGTATGTATATTGCACACTATTTAATACTTACTTGTATTTGAGCATTTAACGTGTGTTTCACTTCTATCGTGTGTGAATCGCACACACACCTTTTTTTTCGAGGGTTTGTTCTGTGGTGCGGGGCAACCCTTCTGTGGAGGTTGCCCGCTTGGGGTGACCCACTTCTCGCGGGATGCCTAAGCTCATTTCCCGGCGTTAAAAAAAAGGGTTCACAACTTAATCTACTGGTCTATCGATCGAATGGAAGAGCACAGAATCGGAGGCATCCGCTTGGTCTCGATGGAACTCAATAATTCAAGTTTGTAGTAAGTAAAGTAAAAAAGTATCAACCCTTAGGCGAGGAGGGTAATGGGCCATAGTTCACCGATGCGCTGGCCCAGTGCGGGTTGGTGAACTTCACATGCCTTCAAAGACTTTCAATCTCATCAGGCATGCAGGTTTCCTCAAGATGTTTTCCTTCACCGGTGAGCGAGCGATGGTCTCGTGTTTGGGGTGCACTTAGAAATTTAATATCATTTCAAGGCACACACGGGGGTCAGGATCGAACCCGGAACCTCGCGCATAAGAGGCCGAGTCCACCCACCACTGGACCATCGTCGCTCTCCCTAGTTAGTAAGTTTGTAAATATTTTGTTTTTGGTGTGTATGAATCAGTAAATTAGGTTTGCCTTTTAATTTAGATATCATCAATGGCCTGCCAACGTGGAACATTTTAATTGAATTAAAACTCAATTGTGAATAATATCATGTTTGAAATAATAATGAGCTGGTTTTGGCCATATTCTAACAATAATTGTCCATTAATTATACTAAATGAAGTACGATAAGTGATTTATAACAGCGAATATTAAATAACATTAGCATTACTCTATTGTTATATCATATACTAGTTATCGCTTGCGGCTTTACGCGTTAATTTAGATTTACGGATTTTTTTGGAACGAAGTTCCTTACGGCAGGCTTGGAGGGATAAGGATTTTGCTGCGCGACCGAACTGAAAAAAATGTGATAGTAAAACCGTAAGAAAAAGTGCGTGGAATAAAACCGTTAAATGAGACGTGCGCAGGCGCGACAGTCGCATACACAAGCGAGTAGTGTATAATACCTTTCTCTGTCTCCCTCTTTCTTTTCGTTCTCTCATCCCTTCTCTTTCTTAACTTCGTTTCTACGTGTCCCACGACACCATATCTTTTTTTTTCGTATTGACGATTATCATTTTATAGCCTACGTTATTCCTAGTTACATCAGTTACCTGCCAGTGGAATTCCCGACAAAATCGGTTCAGCCGTTTCAGAGATTAGCCTAAACGAACATACAGACTGTCAAATTGTTATTTTTCTGTAGACTTCCATATTGTTGTCTAATGTTCCGATTTACACTCATAATGAAACAACTTATGGTATTTATCATGGATTTCTAGTTTTTTTTCAATCGCGACCTTTCGGATACTTTTGAGGAATCGTGTTCGCGCCCTGTTATGTATCAATATTTTTGAAATTACTCAATGCATTTTGATACGGTTTTTACTTATTAGTTTGATAAAACTTTAGATCATTAATATGTCTAGATGAAGTGTCGCCCTATAATCAAAACAAAAAGAACAGGCCAACATTTTCAAACATGTGTTCGTGAATAGTGACACCAGCCACTACAGTTCTCCTATAATCATCCTTTTTAATCTCGTTACACGTCAACACAAACCTTCATTATAAATGAAAACAATAATGCGTAACAATTCATGCGTATTCTATGTCAGCGGGACGGATACTAAACACGGAGAAAGCATTTAGAGGCCAACAGTTGGTTGCTATTTTTTCCGCGCGACACTCTATCTAGACATATTATTGATCTAAGGATAAAACTATATTTTACCATAAAGTATATAATGAGCGACGATGGTCCAGTGGTAGACAGACTGACTACATCCAGTAGACAGACTGGATCTCTTATGCGAGAGGTTCCGGGTTCGATCCTGACCCTTACGTGTGTGCCTTGAAATGGGTTTTACTAAATTTATAAATGCACACTAAACACGTGACCATCGCTCGCTCACCTGTGAAGGAAACCATCGTGAAAACCTGCATGCCTGATGAGATTAAAAGTCTTTGAAGGTATGTGAAGTTCACCAACCCGCATTGGGCCAACGCATCGGTGAACTATGACCCATTACCCTCCTCGCCTAATTTCGAGGAGACCCGTGCCCAACAGTGAGACATAATATAAGGGTTGATACTTTTATATAATGAAAAGTAGAGTACAAAAATTTGTTTATTATTAACATATTAACTTAAAATCGAAATAACGGATTTTAAATTATTTTACTATAAATAATTATCGTCGATCTTGATACGGTCTTACTCTTAAATATAAGTAAATGCGAGCGAAACTGCGGGCGCTAGCTAGTATTATAAGCAATACAGTGTAAGAGTAATAGTTAATAATGTATTATTAAATAGTTTCAACTGTACCCCTTGTGTAAGGGCGCCAATTATTCAGTGGAGTGTTGAAGGGTCCAAAAGTCCTTGGGGTTGGATGGGTCATTACCTTCGATCCTGGGGCTATCCGCTCAAGCTTTTGGTAATAAATATATATCAAGAGCTTACACTTTACACCTCAACGCAGTAACAACAGTAACAACCTGGTGAAATAGAAAGGGCTAACAAATATAATTATATAAACATGTCAATAAGTCTTCTTTTTAGCATAGGAGGGCAAACGAACAGTCGAAGCCTTGCGACTATCGACGCCCATTAACATCCCCATAACCAGAGGTTATGCAGATGCGTTGCCCTCCTTTTCCCTATCCCCCCAATGGGCCACCGTTAACTCATAAACCGCACGAATACCGACAGCTTAGCTGTCACTTTACGCCCATTTTGGCTGCAAAGCAGCATAGCTTACCTTACCTCTTACGTATTTTTAATAGTTATCTGATCGGCTTACTAAGCAATGTTAACAAATGCTGTCATACTCCCAAAACAAATAATTAACGCTGTTTAAATCATATTTCAAAAATGCAAAAGGCCAATGATGAAGTCTTCTTTCATGGCGATAACTTCTGGCGCATCGCACATTTCTTCGTAGGCTGTGAATAAGGCTGATCTGTCACGCTCAAAAGTGAAAGGCTCAATTGGGTGAATTCGGGACCGCCAAGTGTACCCGAGCGAAGACACGTTCAGGCTGCCCTTCACTCTGGCGCATGGCACATTTCTTCGTAGGCTGTGAGTGAGACTGATCTGTCACGCTCAGAAGTGAAAGGTTCGATTGAGTGAATTCGGGACCGCCGAGTGCACCCGAGCGAAGACACATTCAGGCTGCCCTTCACTCCTGTCTTGCTATATTTACCACAGATTTATAATTAAAGACAGATGTAGCATGCCGAACACCCGAGTGACGCTTCAAAGCAAATACGAATTCAAAATCGCTCTCAAGTGCTTGACATAACGTCGTACTCTAAACGTCTATTAGATTGTGTTCGCTTTTGAATTGTATTCGCTTTGGTGGCGGCACTCGCGTTTTCGGCATGCTCCATCTGTCTTTATTTATAAATCTGTGGTTTCTACTAGAATTTTCAATTTACACTGTCATAGTTGTTAATAATTACTTACTATCAATTAATAAATAGATTTTTGTATAGTATTTTAATAATTTTCACTTCTGCCATGCGGTTTTAGACAGATACCAACATAAATTTACTTGGATACGCAAATGTGGAGACGAGACACCTAATCGCAAGTGCTCAGCTTCATCCTTGACTATTTATAAGTAAGGCACTAGACAGGGAC
This sequence comes from Lycaena phlaeas, assembly GCA_905333005.2. Classification (NCBI taxonomy): domain Eukaryota; kingdom Metazoa; phylum Arthropoda; class Insecta; order Lepidoptera; family Lycaenidae; genus Lycaena; species Lycaena phlaeas. Next base: position 13,061,302 of record HG995182.1, read on the forward strand.
ACTTAGCTACGTATTCATGTATTGGCTGTCCAGACGTAACATTATAATATGTCTCGTAGTATTTACTGGGTATAAAAAAATAGTTGTTTTGTTTTACGTAACAAGATGATTTCTAAGATAAAAGGATATCAAGTATTCTTCATTATATCAACACAAAACTAAAGAAGTAAACACACCCTTATATTTGTTACTAGCTGTTGCCCGCAGCTTCGCCTGCGTTAACTAAGATTTACAACGGGATCTTAGTACGCAAAATAAGTAACTTTTCTGGTCAATTACACCTTGTGTCCGAAAACCCCAAACATGTTACGGAACCCTATTTTTTTAGGAATAAAATTTAACCAATGTTACTCGTGGATAATGTAGCTTTTGAATAGTGAAAGAATTTTTGAAATCGGTCCAGTACTTTTTGAACCTATTCATTACAACCAAACAAACAAACAAAATTTTCCTCTTTATAATATTAGTGTAGATTAGTAAGAATAAGTTCAGAACTAGAAATAACAAGCAGAAGCCTTAAAAAGTGTATAATATTATTTCACTTGTTACAGAATCCAGAGAGTGCTGTGCTGTGAACAAAAATCATTTAAAGGTTCGTTTTGTTATTAGTGTTACTTAAAACTACTTTTTAAAAAGAAATATTTTATTATTATTTTAATAAATATTATTACATAAAGTAACGTTTGATAGACGAAGTGTTGGTCGGCCATTAACCAGATGGGAAGACGATCTCCGTACGGCGGCAGGTCCGCGTTGGATGCGAGCAGCAAGGGATCGTCTTGGCGTTCATTGTGGGAGGCCTATGTTCAGCAGTGGACGGATAAAGGCTGATGATGATGATGATTACGTTCTCGTTATACCTTAGTTCTGCGAGCAGGTGATGCTCAAACAGATCAGGTCACTACCTGATCTGTTACCAGGCTCACTAGCCAGGCAGGATGGATTAAATGCTGTCAAGTTACGTGAACCACCTGTGTCTTTATATATCCATTAAGTAAATATAGTTTCTAGTAGGTGTGTCTATATTTGTCTCCGATAGTTTTCATTAGCACACGAACGATCGTCGCTGTCGTTTTCGTAATGGCATTTTGGCTAGGCCCCCAGGATGTTTGACAAAAACTAGAAATTGAGTAAACTCATAAAATATCTGCTTAGTCTGCGCTGAAAGCAATGAAAAGAATAATGTTTGTCTTTCAAAGTGAAGCTGATATTTTGTTTAATTTTTTTTTAAAGATTACCTTTTTTTATTTAATAAGGGGTTTTTGTACATAAAATGATAATATACCATAATACCTTATTCTAATTACATCCATATATTATTTATTACATGTAACTTTTATAATGAAACAACTTTTACGGATTTTATCGCGGTTTATTTAGTTTTTTACAAGCCCGACGTTTCGGAAACTTTACAGCAACCATGGTCACGGGAGGACTGAGGTGTCAGACGTCCTACTGTTACAAAGTTATTCGAAACTACCCTATGATACAACAATATTTTATTTAGTCCTATCTATGCAGAAGGTGCTAACTAAGTCTTTAGTCTGTGACATGTTATGCTTGGATTTTGATTTTATTATATTTATTATGGGATCCCAAGCAGATGGTAATGGCCAGCCATCTTCTCTATTGAAATTAGGATGTTTTTTAATTTCAATAGCTTCGCGAATCATCCTTGGTTGGAATCGGTGTTCTTTTGCGAGGACTTGTGGTTTATCAAATCTAATATAATGGCAAGCGTTGTCTAGACTATGGTCACAGATTGCTGACTTAGTATAGCGACGGTGTTTTAAGTCAGCTATATGTTCTTTTACGCGAGTTTTTATTGATCTTTTTGTTTGTCCTATGTATGAGAGACCACAGTCACAATCAAGTTTGTATACTCCTGCATCTTGTAAGGGTATATGACACTTGACAGATGGTAAGAATTGACCTATCTTTTTTGGCGGCTTGAAATATGTTTTAATAGAAGCTCGCTTTAGGATGTAGCCAATTTTGTCAGTGACTCCCTTCATAAACGGTAGCACAGCAGGTACTCGCTCGACGGTGGCTGGTTTCACACGTTCACTGCGATGGAGCCGGGGTACCCGAAGCTTGTTGTCCCGCAGTACTTGCTTGACATGTTGAAGCTCGGTCTCCAAGTGCTGCTCATCACAGATCCCTTGTGCTCTCTGAAACAAAGATTTATGTCCATAAATACTAAAATTCAATTCACAATGGAATTAGAAACAAATAATTCTTTGGCTTTCTTAGATGTATTAGTCATCCGCAATCCCAATAATACCTTAAGCCATACAGTGTATAGGAAGCATACCCATACTGATAGATACCTAAACGGCGAATCTCACCACCATCCAACACAGTTAGCTACCGTGGGTAAATCTTTGTTTCAGAGAGCACAAGGGATCTGTGATGAGCAGCACTTGGAGACCGAGCTTCAACATGTCAAGCAAGTACTGCGGGACAACAAGCTTCGGGTACCCCGGCTCCATCGCAGTGAACGTGTGAAACCAGCCACCGTCGAGCGAGTACCTGCTGTGCTACCGTTTATGAAGGGAGTCACTGACAAAATTGGCTACATCCTAAAGCGAGCTTCTATTAAAACATATTTCAAGCCGCCAAAAAAGATAGGTCAATTCTTACCATCTGTCAAGTGTCATATACCCTTACAAGATGCAGGAGTATACAAACTTGATTGTGACTGTGGTCTCTCATACATAGGACAAACAAAAAGATCAATAAAAACTCGCGTAAAAGAACATATAGCTGACTTAAAACACCGTCGCTATACTAAGTCAGCAATCTGTGACCATAGTCTAGACAACGCTTGCCATTATATTAGATTTGATAAACCACAAGTCCTCGCAAAAGAACACCGATTCCAACCAAGGATGATTCGCGAAGCTATTGAAATTAAAAAACATCCTAATTTCAATAGAGAAGATGGCTGGCCATTACCATCTGCTTGGGATCCCATAATAAATATAATAAAATCAAAATCCAAGCATAACATGTCACAGACTAAAGACTTAGTTAGCACCTTCTGCATAGATAGGACTAAATAAAATATTGTTGTATCATAGGGTAGTTTCGAATAACTTTGTAACAGTAGGACGTCTGACACCTCAGTCCTCCCGTGACCATGGTTGCTGTAAAGTTTCCAAAACGTCGGGCTTGTAAAAAACTAAATAAACCGCGATAAAATCCGTAAAAGTTGTTTCATTATAATGAGTGAAATTCGCGTAAACATAAGAAAACAATACATGTAACTTTGCTATAAGTTATAAATTAAAACATATTGATCAACATTCTTGCAGCATCACAATAAGGATCGTTCAGCGGAGTAGCATTTAAATTTAGTGAGCGATAAGGTTAAGGTGACTACTAGTTTTTGGTCTGCCAATAACTAGGTAGGAAATCAATATCCAAGCAGTGGCTTATGTGTTGGATACGAATGGCAAGGGATCGGTCGTCTTGGCATTTATTAAAGGATGCTTTTTTTTCTTTTACGCCGGGAAATGCACTGACGCATCCCGCTGGGCAGTGGGTCTCCCCATGCGGGTATGTGGGACTCGCTGTGCCCGGAAGATGGTAAGTGGACGCAGCTCTACCCACTAAAACCCGGCGAGTGCTACCACTGCCGCCTTTGGTGAGGTGCCCCGGATCTACAAGCAACAGGGCAAAGGCTTGATGGCTAATTAGTCCCTCAGGGGTGAGGGGATCGACGCCAGCTCCACAGAGGGGTAGCCCCGCACCACAGAACAACCCCTTCCAACATCTGGACAGTACGATGAGGTGAGGTTCCCATTCTCACCCTTTGCCCCCTGCTCTGTTGTCCCCTCTTCTGATAAGAGGGGTACAAAGAGCCCCCTTCGCTCAATTAGCTTCGCCCAAGGTGTTGGGGACAACCATGGCTACTGAGCCCCACCGCCACGACAAGGCCTGAATCATGGTGGGGTATTAAGTGAGGCCTATGTTAAGGATAAAGGATGATGATGATAAATGATAAAAAATAAGTTCCTCTTATCGGCATTGACATTGAAAAGAGAACGTTACATAAAAATGTATAATATACTATATATTTTAAGACAAGAGTATAGAGCACATTTTCGAGTAAAGTTCACATTAAGCTTAATCAGAGTCGACCAAAAACCTTGGATTTATTTTAGAACCACACGTTCACGGCACATAGATAAACCTCAGTGTTCAAATGAAACTGAAAATAGTTTAAGAAATCAAGTCTAGCCTAAACCTAGGACTTTTAAATCAGAAAATAACTATACCAAAAAAGTGATTGAATATAATGGATTATAGAAAAAGTACGTAGTTGAAGTAGGCGAACTACTTGAGAAAGAAAGCAGCAACTTTGAAAAAAAAATCTGGTCCTATACTTTGGACATCCTTATAAGAAGTACAGTTTGTCAAACTTCGGAGTATGTCCATCGTTCATTGAATGAAGACGCTGAAATTTTTTACACGTGTTTTCTTTTCGCATCGATAAACGTTGTATTTAAAAAATAATTTAAAGAATCATAACTCAAATAATGTTTATAAAAATTATTTAACTGATGATCCGTAGAGTTCTCTTCAAATAACCAGCGTTTCTTTATTTTCCACATATTGAATGCTAGGAGCGCCTCGCGGCTTCACCCGCATAGTTCTCATTCCCGTGTGAGTACGGAGATAAACTATAGCCTATGTGCTATTCTGATGTATAAGCTATATTATTGTTAAGTTTCATTAAAATCCATTCAGTAGTTTTTACGTGAAAGAGTAACAAACATCCATATTTACAAACTTTCGCGTTTATAATATTAGTAGGACGGACAACCTAAGTTTTGTGTTCCCAAAAGTAAAGTTCCAAAACATTCCTAAGCAAGTATTTTTTCTGACTTTACTGAAGAATTGTCATGAGTTCAAACATAAACGGCTTTCACCAGGAATTTTTGCGCCTCGATACAAATTTGAATATTAATCCTTTGCAAAAAATGTTCGAAGTAATCTTCCTATTGAAGGAGGATAATTCCTTTATCCAAACATGGAGCAGGTGGGCTTACGCTAACCAAATTGAAGGCGTGAGATATTTTATCGTGATATCGGGCGCACCTGTGTATGCTGTAACATCAGTTTGTTGTATTTTGGTATTACCATTATCATCAGCATCATCATCATCATCATCATCATCATCATCATCATCATCATCGTCATCATCATCATCATCTTCATCGTCATCGTTATCAGCAGCATCGGCTTCAGTGTCATCAAGACCTCTGATCAGAAACGTGGTGATCTCAATACTGTCCTAGCTGTGCACATGATTCATAAATTATCAAATTGCTTTTTCGCAATTATCTATTGGCATAATATATTCATATTATAGTCTCCATTGATGTCCTTCTAAACGCCTGAATCGATATTGATGAAATTTATTGTGTGTTCAAGTGGATTCAAGAATGTTTAAGATTCACAATTCGAATCTTAACCGATTTCAAAAATTATTTAATGATTTTGCAACTACGTTATCACTAAGTGATAAAGGCTATAAAACTATTATCATCAGTACATACGACTGTAAATCTAAGAAAGCGTAAGAGAACGGGCAACAGCTAGTATAAATAAAGCTTTCATTGAAAGTAATTAAAGTGTCTGATTGTTTATCATAACTGTCAAATTGTAAGCCTTTTTGACTTTACGCATTTCGCTGCCCTATTGACAGATAGGCAATAATTTATATGTCGAAAAGAGAATTTTAAATGTAGAACGAGTGGAACCGCAATTATCTTTAGTAAAGTCAGTATTCTTTCAGAATTTTCTAGAACAAGACTACGCCGCGAGCTATATCGAGCTCCGCGAAACAAAAAAAACCATTCACTGGAGAGGACGGAAAATAGAATCATCATGATAAAAACATCCAAATAAAACTCCTTCACAATCGTCATTATCAGTCCGGTTCCGTCCACTGCTGAAAGGCCTGAGCTACCAATAACAACTTATTTCTAAGCTAAAACTAATGCTTAGATAAAAAAACTTTTTATTTTTTTCTTAAACGATTGAAAATGCGCTTATACTCCTCAGGCGGGTATGTGGGACTCGCGCCCGAAAGATGATAAGTGGACGCAGCTCTACCCACTAAAACCCGGCAAGTGCCACCAATGCCGCCTTTGGTTAAGTGTCCCGAATCTACAAGCAACAGGACACCTCGATGGCTAGTTAACCCCTTAAGGGACCGACGCCAACTCCACAGAGGGGTTGCCCCGTACCGCAGAATAAACCATCCCAACGTCGGGACAGTACAATGAGGTGAGGATTCCGTTCGCACCTCTTGCCCCCTGCTCTTTTGCTCCCTCTTCTTATAAGAGGGGTACAAAGAGCCCCCTCGGCTCAATTTGCTTAGCCCAAGGGGTTCACCCTTGGCTACTGAGCCTGAGAACTGACAAGGCTTGAACCATGGTGGGGTAGCCAAGAAAATCTCTATAACTACGACTATACCCTATTCAATTAGCTATTACCATAAAATTGAACGATATTGAACGATATTCAACCAGTTATACTCATACGGTTAATTGAACTCAAATATGAAGTTGTGTTTGTATTACACAGATCGTGTGCAGAATGATTATAGTAATAGGTTAGTCTGATGGCGACTGCCCGCATGTATGTAATAAAAAAGTACTGCTGGGCACAGGACGTTTTCTCCTCGAATTAGGCCATAGCTTACCGAGGCACTGGCCCAATACAGAGCTTCGCATACATTAAAAGGCTTTCGGTATTATCTGGCATGTGGGTTTCCTCACGATGTTGTCCTTCACCGGTGAGCAAACAATAGTCACGTGTTTGTGGTGCACTTGAAATTTAGAAAAAAACCATTTCAAGGCATACACTGGGGTGCAGGATCGAACTCGGAACCTCTCGCATAAGTGGCAGAGTCCCACCACTGGACCATCATCGCTAATCAGGTGGGAAGACGATTTCCGTGTACTATCGGGCATGTTGGATGCGAGTAGATAAAGGCTATTTATGATGATACGCTACACTACTCAGTCTAGGCTCATCTAGACGTAACTTAGATAAAATAGAGAGCGCAGAAGCAACGGCAATTGTCCAAGGTACATCGAGCAGCAGTAGCGATAGTAAATTGAGTCTCAACAAATTATATCCAGGTGATTTACGAACACTAGAAGATAGATCTAGATCATAGTATCATACAAGCTCTAGCCTTAGATCCTCTAGCTTAGAAAGACACCGAAGAGGCGTAATAGCGTACCAAAAATTTGACGCATACAATTATAAACTCAACCGATTACGTTTAATACATTGCCAATGTAAATTTAACCGAACTGAGCTTGATAAATACAAGTGTATGAGGGTATTGGTGTACTGCAAATATGTAATTCGGCTGGGAATTACACTGAATACAGCAGAATGGGTCTTGAAACGTTGGTATAAATGCCAAAGTTGTTTACACTTGTACGGAATTTTAATATTGTGTAAACGGGAAAAAAGTAGACATGTATTGATGTATTGTAATTATAAATTGCTTGAATAATGTTCTTACACTCTTGAATATATTAAACGAGTTTTTTTTTATATTGTAAGGATATCAGAAGTAAAATGAATTTTGAACATAAACATTTATTATCCATAAAAATATCAATATTAAGGTTCACATGTATATTTAAGATACATTCTTACTCACATGAACTATTGCCATATTACACTTTACACATTAAAATACACAATGGCTTACGTGACCTTACAATACGATCGGGCAGAGCTTCCTACGAAAATATAGGTACGCAATATAAAACACCATTAAAATTCATTTATTTTACTGATTTATAATTCTTACCTTTAAGGCTTTTTTTACTTTACACTAAAATATTTGAATGGATAAACATTTATGGTAGACAGTAAATAAAAAAACATAACATCGATACATAAATCAAACGAAATAAAAAAATCGAGTTCAACACTTTGACAACAACATATTCAGGTGAAAACGTAAATGAGGATAAATTTCGTAAACATATTCAGATTTCACCTTCTAAAATACGTATTAAAATTTATATCATCACATAAAACACTAATAATATCGACTCAGTGAAATCGCGTTTTAAATTTAACAGCGTTATATATCCCCGTGAAGGTCCATTTGGGTATCATTTCCCCCCATTCAGTTTTATCATACCCATTCAACTGTTATGGCCATGTGCTTTGGACGTTCATTGACAAAAGCATGGTTTATACGTGAATATTTTCGTTGTTCCGCTAAACATTTTATTGCTTCATCTAAATCTGTATTGTGTGTTTTAATTGTTTGGATTAAATGTGGTTTTATTAAGAGTATTATTGAATTAATCGTACTAATAATTTTAAATTGTACTATTATCCTAATTACTAAAATACTCTACTAAACTATACTCCTTAGTTAAGTCGCGACTATGCCTCTAGGCTGCACTATTTGGTTATGCTACTTACTACTCCACTACTAGCCCATTGCATGTTGTTATTATTTAGATGTATATTAGTATGTATTTACAAAAATTGTAAAACTATATTTTAAAAAGGGCAATCCTACAGAGTTTCTTGCTAGTTTCTTCTCTGAGGAAAACTGCTACTTTGCGAATCTAGCATTAGCTTATAAAATTTTTTTACATGTTTCAAGTGCTATGTAATTTGCCTACGGAATAAATATTATTTGATTGATTGATTGATTGATTACACCTATAGACTAAAATGTTACGAATAATTATTAGCTTATTGTATTCTCTCTCTTTATTTAAGAGCTTTGCTCTTGTCGATGGAGTATTCGCCACTCACTTCTCTTCTCTGCCAACACCTTTACCTCTTCTTCTTATATTACCGAGTATTTATCACGCTATAACGCTACCAGCCTACTACACTATCCAGGTGCAACTATACTACCACGCTAATCCGCCACTAGACTCCAATATAACCTTGACCAACATACACTACACTTTCACACGGCTATGAAACTAGAATACTATACCAACTCACACTTTCGCTTCTTATTACTTAACATGCTTCTACGCTTCAGACTTCACACTTTGCATTTAAGCTACTCTACACTACACTTTCACACTACTATCACTTCACACCTACGCTACTTAATATTACACTAACATGCTTCAACGCCTCTAGGCTTTAGAATCATCTTACGCATAGGCTACTCTCTACTATGCTTTTACTATGCTACAACACTAGTAGGCTACACTGCCTCGCGCCTACGCTGCTACACGCTACACTGCTACACGATATCATGCTCCTACGCCACTAGCCCTCTACACCACTATGCTACGTTACTAATCTACGGTGCTACGATACTATCATCTTCTCCACATCTATACTCCTGCGATACTAGCATGCTATATTTCGAGATCGTTGGTGAACAATCTAATGATCTTCTCTTATCTTAATTTCGGCAACCAACCTTTTTTTTTCTTAGAGTGATATAATATAATATCAATACTTAGTTAATAATATTAAAATAAATTTTTGTTTACTAATTATATTTTTAATTTAAGATGTATTGGCTATTTTTAAAGGTTTTTAAGAATAAATAAAATATTTCATAATATGCTCGCCTCAATTATTACTAGACTTACTTATAATTCGAATAAATTAAATTACATTTGTATAGTTTACAAGGATTCCTCTTTTTTCCTACAAAATTAGATAATTCTAGACCGTACATGCGCTGCAATTCGGAAAACATTTTTGGCGAAAGCATGCAGGTTAATTCGGTGAGAAATTCTAATTTTACCGCAAAATTGTGTTGCGACCGATTTTTACGATTTTTTTCAAATTCCATGGAAAAATGGCGTTTGGATGTACCAATTTTTATTTCGAGATTTTAAAGGGAAGCTGCTTTTTACTTTTACCGTATTCATTAATCAGGTAACTTACATTATATTTTACTAGAGAAAATGTGAAGTAAAAGAAAAGACAAATGAATGTATAGTAAAAGTGTTTTTCTTTCTTTCTTTCTAATAAGGAGGAAGAATGGTCTAGACTCAAAGTCAGTTTATTGAGAGGGTCCGGGTTCGATCCGACTTGTGGGCCTTGAAATGGATTTTTCTAAATTTCCAAGTGCATCATAAGATCATCTCTCACTCACTTACAGGAAAACGTCGTCAGGAAACCTGCATGCTAATTGCCATGCGGGTTTGAAAGTATTTGAAGATGTGTCAAATTCTTCAATCCATGTTCGACCAGCGCAACAGTGAACTATTTATTAATATCCAAGTCGCATTATATAATAATCATAATTCACTCAAACTTATCTACAATATAATTTCACTTTTTTATGCTTTAATTGCATCCTTGCGGTACCGTTGACAAAAAAGACGTTCCGTCGGCTATTCATTTGTCTGAAAATAATTAATTCAACTGAATAAAATAAATATCCTTAAAATATAAATACATAGGTAAAATTTTCCAGGCTTAATCAGGGATAAACGGGCGAGACATCATGTATCTGACAGATTTGTCGTTCATCCGTCCGTTACAGCATCCGTAACATACATAATCTCTTATAATCCCTGCGCCAAGATAAAAATTGAAAAAAAATTAATGTGTATTGAATTTTGTCGCATCGGTTTGAATTCCATATTATATAAGGATGAAGAGTTAAAAATGAACAAGTTTTTATAAATTTTATGGTTCACTAAGTTTTTTGAATGTCCAACATTTTGGTGACCTGTAACTATGGTTTTGGAAAATTGTATCTGCATTTCATGATACAATAATGATAGTTTTAATGGTGGGTGGCATCGTGTATGGCTGTACGTCTGACAACTATGGCCCAATACCCCTCCTCACCAGATTTCGAGGAGAACCCAGCAGTGGTACATAATATAAGGGTTGAAACTTTATTTATTATTTAATTTTACTGATAAATGGTATCAAGCATCATACTCATAATATCATACTACATAATATTATATGTATTGTAACCGTTTTTGTAAGGTGGTACAAAGTCTAGAGAGCGACGGTGGTCCAGTGGTGGACGGACTCGGCCTCTAATGCGAGGGTTCCGGGTTCGATCCTGACCCGTCCGTGTGTGCCTTGAAATGGGTTTTTCTAAATTTCTAAGTGCACACGAGACCATCGTTCGCTCACCGGCGAAGGAAAACATCGTGAGGAAACCTGCATGCCTGATGAGATTGAAAGTCTTTGAAGGTATGTGAAGTTCACCAACCCGCACTGGGCCAGCGCGGTGGACTATTGGCCCATTACCCTCCTCGCCTGATTTCGAGGAAGGAGACCCGTGCCCAGCAGTGGGACATATAAGGGTTGATACTTTCACAAAGTCTTATAAATCTAATTGAGACAATTTACTATAAAACGATTAAAATTTTCATTATAAGGAATGAAGAATTTTATTGCGGATATCACACTTGGGAACTAAAATATTTTCTCGAAACAGTATTTTCCTAGTTTTTCTTAAAATCCTTTTTACGCGACTTGATATTTGAACTAAGGAGTGAAGATATTTTAAATTTGAATGATAATAGCTGATGATCATAATGAACTCATATTAAAGTTCATCAAAAGAAAAAAAAGTTGTAACAAAAGTCCCAGAGTTTGGTTGTCTGTAAATCACGCGAGCTTTTATGAGTTTGCGGAAAACTTTCAAGCTGGACCTATAAAGCTTACCTGTTTTCATTAATATTCTAGGCGAGGCTAAGAGCTTTAAGCTTAATTTATGCGAGATATCATTTCCTTTGGTATTAAGTCCAGTTATTCCCGGGGGAGCTTTTAAGATGTTTCTTAATAATGCTCATTTATTGATAATGAAGTACTGCGTCATATTAATGGAGCGAATTAAAGTGATAAAGAATATTAACCCGTTAACCATATTTATATTAGAAACGTTCATATTTTCATCTGGCGAAATGAGGCTCATGATGATGATGATGATGATGATGAGGTTGATAATGCTGTTGATGATGATGTATGTATGTATGTGTATTTACCTGGTTAGAGTAATAATTCTGGTATGAATAGGCATTATAATGTGAACTTTGTTTTCTAGGCAGCCGATGTGTGTTTCTTGTGCACATTTTTACTTACAAAAAAAACATGAGCGACGATAGTGCAGTAGGTGCAGAACCTTGAGCAAGAGAGTCTGAGTTCAAAGTTCAACATATTTGTTTCTCAAGTGAACGTAATCGCCGGTGGGCGACAATGGTTCAGTGGTTGAAGGGCTCAACCTCTTGAGCCAGGTCCAGGTACTATTCTGACCCCCCAGTGGTGCCTTGAAATGAGCTTTTCCAAATTCAAAACTGCACACAAAAGACGAAACCATTGTTAAGTCACCAGTGAAGGAAAACATTGTTAGGAATAACTGATGAGATTGAAAGTCTAGAAGTCTTTGAAGATGTGTAAAGTTCACCAACCCGCCAGCCCGCGCTATGGCCTAATACCTTCCTTACCTGACCGATTACCGATACCGATTTTCATATATAAAGCCGGGGTATGAATATCTGTGAGAGTAAAATCAAACTACGATGTTACACGATGTCACACGATGTTACACGAAGATGTCACACGAAGCGTTAAACGAACACAAGCCGATTGTCTCAGTATTCAAAGATGTTGTTTAGCTTATTGCATTAAATTATTGTTGTTTATGTTTTTATGGTTTTGTTATTATGTACTTTAACGAATTCATTGTATATTTAATATAATAAATGTTTTAAGCATGCTCTAAGTATAATAAAAATGCATTTATATACTCTTATTCACTAATCCATTTATTTTATAATCGTTTGTAAGGAGTCCTGTCGTGTGTCGGAACTGACACACACTTTTTTGACGTGACAACGTCTTATAATTCGATGAAGCCGGCTGCACGCACGAAAAAACATGACTCATGCGGCGTTACCTCACTCTGAGTCGTTCCATTTGCGCAAAACGAGCGACAAACAGGCACAATCGGCCTATCAGTATTTTCTTATGACGTTGTCACGTTCAACTATCTTATGTAAACCGACTTTACAGACAACCGATTTTTTTTCTTACAAAAGTGACTGCTATATTATTAAGAGGACTATTAACGTCAGAGTAACATTTAAGTTCGTTATGTTGTTTCGTAATACATTATAATTTTGGAAGTATGACATGTTTTGTGCTCTGATAATGATACTTTAAGTTTAAACGTTTGCAAATGACAAAACTTTTGCTCGGCAGATGTTCACAAAGTTATACATGTACACGCGACTGTGTGTGGGTTTTAGATTATAGAACGGATAAGCCACGCGAACTAAAATTAAAGTAGAACTAAACATAAAAATATAGTAGATTCTGTTTAGTGCAGGTGAGTCAATGTGTTGCTAAACATGAGATAAAACATCTTAACTCTTATAGATTTTTAACCGAATTTTTAACCGAATCACGGCAAGGAGATAATAGTTTTGGAGAATAAAGAGATATTGCAATGCTGCTTTGCAGCCGAATTGGGCCGACACGACCGGGTGGTACCTCTCAATTACATAATACCGGCGTAAAGTGACAGTTATGCTGTCACGTTTCGTCCCCGGTGGCCCGGTTGGTTGGGGGATAGGGATTGGTTGTGTGGATGTTCATGACCGTCGATAGTCGCCAAAAGGCTTCGACTGTTCGCTTGCTCTCATAAGCTAATAAAAAAAATGCTTTTTTTACATATTAACCGTATTGCATATTATGAGTGATAGGTAAGGGATCGGTCGTCTTAGTGTTAATTGATTGAGACTTACGTTTAACAGTGGAAGTATAAAAATGATATAATATTTAAATGATTTTATCGAGGTAATAACCGAATGTCATCAAGCTGACATTGACGCGGCGATTAAATCCGTAAAAGGTTGTTCCCTTATCAACACTAAATTATAATGATTTTACCCAGTTTGTTACTAATGTAACAATGATGCTATGAAATAAAAGTAGGACGTCGGAGCGGGCAGCAATTATCTCTACTATTGACAAAACATATTATATACGTCTTCCATTTACGGAATGACGTGTGACAACCTGGTTGTTACCCACGGTACAATAATATTAGGAGCGAAAACATTCGCAAAATAGTTTTATTTAAATACGTCTAATTCTCTTGTGCTTATAGAAAGTTTTGAACGTAAAATGTTTATTTAATTTAATAAATGATATTATTATTAAATTCAATAACTTTTCGATGAAAGGAATTATACTAAAACATAAGAAAGCAGTTTTGAAGTTTACCAGGCATCAGATCCACTCTACCGATCTATCTATAATTCATCCCGAATTACTTCAATAATTATTGTTCTATGCTCCAGAAAAATTGAAAAAGAGGTGATATAATCTGGCATTGCTTACTTTTAAGTGATGACTGATGATTTTACGTGATTTGCGTAGCAATTAAACATTTGGTGATGCCTGGGCGTGTCTTACCAGTATTGATATAATAATATTCATATTAATTACACCACCTATTCTACCAGTACCTTCTTTTTTTTCCAGACAAAATGCGTTTTACGTATAGGACCCTAGGACCCGAGTGGAAACTCGTGGTTATTAGGACTTCGCTTTAGATCCATTTTTGGAATAATAAGCCTCTACTTACTAACAACCAAGGCATGCAATTGGCCATCATAATTGAGGTACATCAGATTTGTCAACTGGGCATTTGGACTGTAGCGCACCCATACAAATGAGTGTATAACACATCGATTACAATATTATAGTTTTTGGTGGTGACGACAGTCGTAATAGATCATGACTTCACATTGATCTCTTATCGTTCTTTAAAAGATTTTAATCCTAATAAATTCTAAAATAACGAAATACATTATTTAAAGGTTTAAATACCATCATGACCTCAACTTGTATCCCAAAAAACTTTTTGGTTTGCCTACAAATATAGCATACGTTTTCAACGATTTTTGCTTTAAACCGGATTCGATGTACGTGGATGCGGTGCCACGTACTGCTCGCACACTGTCACGCACCGTGGGAAGCCGCCATTATATAATCAAAAGACTTAATTCGATGCTTTGTATTGCAAATTACAAAAAGGAATTCCTTTTGGTTCTTTCATTAAATAAAAATACGTTTGTATACAGATTATTATTATATATAGATTAAATGAAAAGGAAGAAAGTATATGCCTCTGTCGTTCATTTCTCTATGAAATAGATATAAAAGGTATTTTTCGATAGGCTAAAATTTTCCGATGGTTACTCAGGTATAATTATTATAGCAATAAATCATCAAGTTCATCAATCTCTTACTCATTTTTATTTTTGCATTTTTTTCAAAAAAATATTATGCACCATCATAAGGCAGAGATTGTAACGAGAAAAAGCCTGCCCACTTAAAAAAAATCTGATATAATAAAGTAAACATTTTCGATGGAAAATTAGGGTGATTTATAAATATTAAGTCAAAGTAAAAATAAAACTAGATATTTTAGTTTGATATAAGTATATAGTTTATTAAGTAGTTTTAACCTATTATTTATAGTTTTTAATGTATATTGCCTACTTGTATTATGAATAAAATAGATACAATTTTAAGGCAAAGTAAGGTGAAAAAAATACTATGAAAATAAGTAAGCTAAGAAGCTCTTTTCCATAGGACTTGTAGTTTTGCCAGAAATCGATATTACCATTTTTTTTTACCTGTAGAGCTTTCCCCTCTTCTTGCAATTCCCGACCTTGGATCGCCCGTAAATAATTATTTTTCCTTTCACGTTTGTTATTTTATTTTGCGTCTTATATGGGTTAAATCCTTCTATTTTTTTCACATATTTCCAAATTTATTTTGTTTTTTTTTTCAGCGCTGGTTTAATTTAGTAAATTTATGTAACTTTTAATAATTTATATCAAGTATTGTTTTCTTATGTTTACGCGAATTTCACTCATTATAATGAAACAACTTTTACGGATTTTGTCCTCCCGTGACCATGGTTGCTGTAAAGTGTCCGAAACGTCGGGATTGTAAAAAACTAAATAAACCGCGATAAAATCCGTAAAAGTTGTTTCATTATAATGAATTTATATCAAGATTCGAAATTTTGACACTATTACATAATTGTGTTTAACCATAAAATATAAAATACATTGTATATATTCCGTTTTTAATCATTTAATAGTTAAAATATTACATCTTAATAGAATAACATAACATCTTAATAATACATCTTAATATTACAAGCGCGAAAGTTTGTGAGAACTACTGAATTGATATTGTTGAAACTTTACAATAATATCACTTAGGAATTTGGAAAAACCCATTTCAAGGCACACTGTGGGTCCATCTCCAAAGGTCCATCGTCGCTCGTCGCAGTGGATTGAAGAAGTGGGTGGAGTGGATAGGAATGGAGTGAGCTGATGATGATAGTCATAATAACATCTGTATCTCGTCTCATACCATCTCTCTCGTCTCCGTCAACTCCATTTAAAACCTCACTCCACACTGTCTTAAGGAATATGAGCGATGTCTCGTTATTCTTAAATGCACTTTTATCGCTCGACTCTCGAGCTTTTAATTCATTTTAAACTTTAAAACTGTTTTTATTAGCTTCTGTTTTCGCTTACTGACGTTCCTTGAGTTTTTTTTTGTTTTTAATATATTTACTACAGTTTTTATTCATCTTAAATTGTATGCATGATTTATTTAAGTTTAAGAACTCACTAAGAGCGACTTAGAGTCGCTTTAAGGAGGATTCAGTATGTTGTATGTTAGACGGATATGCAAATGAGCAGATTGGCAGCATGATGATATGTGGTCGCCCAAGGACATTAACGAGCTTATCTGGAATTTGTCCTAACAATTATTGTTCTTCCGTGATTTATCTTGAGACGTCCTTACTAATATTCTAAATGTAAAAGCGTGGATGTTTGTTACGCTTCCACGCAAAAACTACTCGACGAATCATCATAAAACTTTAAACATATATTCTGGGGGGTACTGGAAGTAACATAGGATACTATTAACCGACTTCAAAAAAGGAGGAGGTTATCAATTCGACTTTTTTTAATATCGAAACGAGGGATTTTTTTTTTGCTAACACGGGCGAAGCCCACGAAGGTGAGCTACAGCTAGTAACATAATAAGAATGATACTCTTACGAGGCAGTGACGAGGCATTCGATTAATCGTTAACTACGTGAATTAAATTTAACTGGGATAAGAAAACACGAGCTTAAAATATTTCCTCGAAAGAATTCCAAAGAAGTTTACTTATTTCCGAACTACGGGAGGAACTAGGTATACCAATAGGCTGTCTTGGCGCTAATTCTGTGAGTCCTGCGTTCAGCAGTGAACAGATAGAGGATGATCATGATGAAGTCTACTATACGATTAAATAAATACTGTGCCAAAGTTCGGAATCCTTCGTAAATCCGAATCGCGTGTGTTCGTATCTGGAGACACGGTTATAGTGTCTCGAGCCAAGTAGGTACACGTTTATATACATGTGTGTGTGAAACGTGTCGCTTGTCAGTTGTCAGCGTTAGCCGAGCGTGTCTATATACTTGGCTTCAATTATGGAGGGTAGAGGTATGGAGTGTCATCTCTGTGTATGAAAATGGTCCCTCGAAAAGCATTATATAAGGGTGGCGCCACAGTTGCAAAGGGCTAAACTTTTAAACGTGTGTGCGCCAAGAAATCAGGCACACACACATAAATACTCACTTTTCCTACATCAGCGCCATTGTGGACGGTTTTTGAACTGTTATTTATAGCATAGAGCTGGACACTTTTTATACTATTTCCCCATATGAGATGGTACTAATTACCTCTACCCTTCATAGCTTCAATGCCGGCTTAACCTCACTTAGTTTTTAAACTTAAAAATATCAACCTTTATGTTCTTAAAACCATAATAATACATCAATTCCTAGTTTAGGCTGTTATTATTTATGATAGGCTTATGTACAGCAGTTGACGGATAATGGCTGATAATGATGATTAATGATAATATATTATAATATACTTTTCATTATAATAAAATAATGAGTGATTTTCTCGTAAACATTATTAAAAATACAATATATTTAGGTCTTTAGTTAAGAAACCTTAAAAATTCTGTAGAAACATTTGCCGTAAATATCATATTATGTTGGTAAAAAAGGTATTGCCGAAAACTCTGAGGCGCATAATTCTCGTACAAGCTTAAGCTAGGGCTGGTAAAGCTTAGAATTGTTAAGGTAAATAGGCTTTGGATGATATTACATGGATCTAATAATAAGGAACCCTAATTTTGATATCGAAGCGAGGCTTAGAGGCAAAGTAATATCGATCCGTAGCGAAAAGATACCGTTTGTCATCATCTCTGAGTTATTGATAACAATTTTATAGTATAGGTATGAACAATAACGATCGATAATCAATAGACAGTTTATGATTTCTAAGATACCGACTGACCGCAAAATAGCGCAGCTTATGTCAATCCTATACATTTTATTATTTTTCATCTTCGTTATCGTTTTTTAATATTTCACTTGGTATTAAGTTGTTTTACGTTTGGAGACAATGGCAGTTGCAGAACGTCGGGTGAGGATATAAAATAATCACCCCACCATGGTTCAGACCTTGTCGTGGCGGTGGGGCTCAGTAGCCCTGGGTGACCCCAACACCTTGGGTGAAACGAATTGAGCCGTAAGGGCTCTTTGTATCCCCCTTATAAAAAGAGGGGACAAAAGAGCAGGGGCAAGGGATAAGGATGGGAACCTCACCTCATCATACTGTCCAGACGTTGGGAGTGATTGTTCTGTGGTGCGGGGCAACCGCTCTGTGGAGGTGCCGTCGGTCCCCTGAGGGACTGACTAGCAGTCGAGGTATCCTGTTGCTTGCAGATCCGGGGCACCTCACCAAAAGCAGCAGTGGTGGTACTCGTCTTGTTTGACTTACCAGCTTTCAGGTGCAGCGAGTCCCACTGAGCAGAGTTTTAGTGAGACCCACTCCTCAGCGGGATGCGTCAGTGCATTTTCCGGCCTAAAAGAAAAAAAAAGAATATGAAATAATCAATTCATTAATAACATTTAAACATAACAGTTACCATGACGAATGCAATGGCATATAATATTATCAAAACTCCTTCAAACTATTTAAAATAACACTGGCATACGACAAATTACATTGCGTCGCTTACAGCGGTCTTTATTGCTGGCAATAGACGTCTGATCTTCAAAACTGCTGATGATGAAAGCAAAGCGCAGAGAACTGGTTCACTGTCGTTACCTGATACCATCGTGTCTTCGCCACTCATATACCATTTAGAAAGATTTTATGTTACAGGAATATATGATTTGTCTCAGAAATATTAAGACGTATCCATCGTTCACAACAATAATATCTATGGATGCTTTTACACCACGTCAATCTGGTCCCGTGCTAAGTTTCCCAAGAACTTGTGTTACGGGCACAAAACAACGGAAATAAATACAATTAATACTTTTTAATATTAATACATATATTTTAAATTGTTATCATATAATACACATATTTAATACACATCCATGACCCAGGAACACAGAAAACTTCTTGTTCCCTGGCGAGATTCGAACCCGCTACCTCCGGCTTGAGCGCCAACGCGCTAACCATTGAGCCACAGAGGTCGTCGAGGATACACGAGGATCTAGTGATTTCTAATTATTGGAAACAATAAAAGAATATTAAATTGTTAGTTGGTTGATGTATGAATCAATTCATTATTTCCACTCTAATATTATCACGGCCCCAAAACTTTCCCAACTTCGAGATTGCCTAAATGATAAATGATAATCCCAAGCAGATGTTCTCAAAGTTTTTATTAGAACCACTAAATTATATATGAAGTACACGACTATACCTTTATTAAAGTACATAATATACACTTTTAACTTCCAGAAAGAAGCTGATAGTTTCAGGAAGCTTCCTCATATCTCACACCACCACCATCACCACCACCTTAGGACTGGTCTGAAAGTATGCCGTCGCTCAACGTGCTATGGAGCGTGCTATGATGGGTGTTTCTTTGGTTTTGAAACGAAGACCTCCGCTACCACTTATGCGTGAAGTCTCCCCATGTACTTGAAATGGATTTTCAAAATTTTTAAGGGCATCCTAATCACGAAACCGTCGCTCGCTCACCAGTGAAGGAACATCGTGAGGAAACCTACATGTCTAATGAGACTAAAAGTCTTTGAAGGTATGTGAGTTAAGGTAAGGTAAGTTCACCAATCATTAGGCCAGCGTATCGGTGAACTATGGCCCGATAAACCTTCCTCGCCGGATTTCGAGGAGACGACCCGTGGCCAGCAGACATATTATAAGGGTTATTTAACGAGTTTATGTTTAAGGGTGACGTCGACCACTTAGCATCAGCTCCACCAGTTTGCCTATCTAAGAATATTATAAAAAGATGCCACTAAGTAGACCAGAGATACCATAGGAGGAATAGAGTAGATTCGGGCTGATAGCAAGCTTAACAAGAGTTTTGGTATAAGAAAAACAGCGTAATAAGATTTTAAGATGCGTATCAGTGGAGAAATTTCCAACAGAGACTGAGGGTTGCGACATAACGGATTCCGACGATGAATCAAACTTAAACTACCAAGACAAGCCAATTCCAACTTGGTACAAACTAATTCAATATGACAGCCGTAATAATAGCGTTCACCGTGGACAACGGATTCGTGGATTGAAAACAGTCTGCTGAAATCCCGTGGCAAATAAGTTGAGTGTAGATTTATTGGATTTTCCGTATTAGCTTCCTCAAATGATATGGGCGTCCAAGGACTGGTAAACGTTTTTAATGTTAAATAGCCAAACAAGCCACCTGATGTTAAGTGCTCAGCATTGTTCATGTAGCCCTTACTAGCTCGAGCGTGCGTCAGTCGAGAGATGATCATGATGACCATTTCAATGCTATCCGCACCTTATTCGATGCAAGAAGCAAGATTTATTTAAAAACTATTGTAATTTAATTTTATTAATTAAAATGATTGGGGATATTGCTCATCAATTGGCACAATGAGCAGGCGAATTGGCAATTGTAGATAGTGGTAAATTCGAATCGGCGGCACTGCTGAGGTGGGAAGACGATCATTGTACCGTCTTGGATGGGAGTGGTAAGGGAGGGGAGGCCTGTGGTGGACCATTTAGCGCCACGATCCTGAATCGCGCTATCAAAGTTATCACAGTTCAGCGCTATATATACAACATATGACATGATAAATAGTGGACCGATATATGGATAGGAAGACCCTCTTTGGTTCCTTTCACCTTAACGCCACAATGCAGGGTTAAATGGTGGTCGTCCAATATGCAACAAATGGTCTGCTATTTACTACTGACCGGAGGAATCCAAGCGATCTCTGACCGGACAAACCCGTCTAGACTCAAACGAGTCACACCGGCCCTGTAGGAGCATCCTCTAGCAGTTGTGGTAACGCATCGCCAGGGACTCCTTTTCCTCCCGAATCGACGGGGGGGGGGGGGGGTTGGTGGGTGAAGTTTTCACTTCCGTGATCCTGGGGAAAGCGTTTGTCTACGTGGAATGGAAGTAGCGCCCCGAGTCCTCAACAACGGCCTTGCCCGGTCAGAAAGGTCAGCCACGAGGCCAAACCTAACCTACAAAATACCTACCAAAGTGGTAGAGATAACCACCCTATCCCCCTACGGTGGTGTATTGTTGAAAGGCGCCCAAAGGGAAGATCTCTGACCGAGCGACATTATAGGCTCACCTATACTCAAACCCACTTTTTATCATATCAAGTGTTATGTAGCGCCAAATAACATATTTTATTGAACTCACAAAACGTAGAACGAGTTACATTACTCGTATAGGTACACTAAGTTCTATTCGATAACGAGTTACAAAATCGTTAAAAGTTTAGAACGATGTAATGGAGTGATATACGAGTATAGGGAAAGTGAATATACGGTTTGAGTTAGTCTCACTTAGGTTGAGTTGCTCGTACACTCCCTCCATAAAATATTAGTAGTTGGTGCACTTGAATTGACACGTGTTTGTAATTTTTTTATTTCATTGTCGATCACACATGAAAACAGAAACTAGTTAACAGGTTTGAAAAATTATTTTACCAGTAAAAATAAATAAACATAATTTTAAACTATATTTTATTAATTCAAGTATTAAATTAACCATATACGCAAACAGCGATCTGCCAAATAAATTTACAGGTAAGATAATGGTGAAACTGGTGAAACGCAATCAAGACTAACAAGAAGATTCATCTGTCAAGTAATTTATATTATGTATGTGCTATCGGGTACTTTACTAGTTCATCGTGAAACAGACCCTTAGCGTGAAAAATGTGCTTAAATAATTGTATTTCAGTCGATTTAAATCTAACAGGTAAGCCCTCAAGTAAAAGCTGGTTATACAAAACATAAAAAGATAAACAGAAACCAATTGTTATGATCACTAGTAGAATGTTACATACGTTTCATATTTTTTCACCTTCTTTCATTTGTTCTTCACACGTTTATGTTACTTCAGACATTTTTGCTGAATTGGCTGTATTATTTTCCTTTGTAGTAATCTACATTTCCATTGAGCTGGGAGAGAGTATTTTATTCACAATCATTTTGAAAAAGAATTACTAGAGTAAAAAAAAATCTAACCAGCCAGGGACTAACAATACAAGTGAATTCAACTTGGAATTTTATTTTATCATTAGTTTTAGTGTAGTATAGTATAGCTGCTGCCCGCGACTTTGCCCGCGTTAACTTAGATTTACGGACGTATCCGATTTGATGATGATAATTTTTTATAGCCTAAATTACTCCCTATTATAAAAGCTACCTGCCAGTAAAATTACCATCAAAATTGGTCCAGCTATTTCAAAGATTAGCCGGAACAAACAGATAGACAAAAGTTGTAAAAAATGTTACTTTGGTAAATGTACTGTATAATTAATATTCATGTGTTTTTTTAATTTAAGTAATTACAAACAGACACTCTCTTTTTATTTATATTTATAGAGATAGTAAAATACAATAAGGTTATGTACGTAAGGTTGTGTATAATAAATATGTTACCAAGATAGCAATGGTGCAGCGAGTGGTGCTGTACCTATGAAAGCTATAGGTAGTCTTAGGAATTTAACGCTTAAACTTTGGTATTGCATGAGTTTATTAAATCAATTATTAAATGCATGCGATTTTAGAATTTTCACATGAAGTAATATAATTTATGTGAAATGTTTACATGCACTATTAGTTAACATATTGAGAATTCACTTTGTTTACGTAATTAATAATACAAATCTCAAAACGCAAGTTCTAATGAGCATCGAAAATAGCCGGAGTGGATTGCAATTGGTTTATTCTCGTGGCAACTTTTACAATAGCCAATAGACGATACTTAATACACACGCATCCAATCAGACAGGCTTGAAGGTTGCAAATGTAATGAGAACACCAATTAGATGCGAGCGTGATGGGACGATTTCTCGAGTTCCATTATATTTCATTTTTTTCCATTTATTCAAGAAATAGCACTCAACCCAACTAAAGAAGTTTTTATTTCAAAAATCACTTGGGACAATCGGTGGGTTTAATTTGTTAATACTGAAAATGTATAAGGAAAAGTTGAATAAATTAAAAAAAATATCTATAAGTGCGCTCACAGAACATAGCCGGCGTCATGACAACTTTATCATCATCATCAGCCTTTATCCATCCATTGCTGAACATAGGCCTCCATTGATGAACGCCAAGACGACCGATCCCTTGTTACTCGCATCCAACGCGGACCTGCCACTGCACGGAGATCGTTTTCCCATCTGGTTAATGGCCGACCAACACTTCGTCTACCTAAACCATAGAAATATTAAGAACATAATTATCTGTGACCTAAACCTAGCTTGCCGTCACTAATAACTAACTACACTAAAATATTCAAAAAAATACACACAGACGAATGGACGACTTCCTTTTTTTTAAGCCGGTTAAAAATGAGTTATATACAAGCACTGCGATGCAAAGGCACATTTCTGTGGCGAATCCACATTATCATAATCAAAGAAATAACGCACCAAAGATCTGGAACACTCCAAATTGACAAACAGTATGCTAAATTTTACATTTACAAACACAACACACATAATGAACTCACAAAAACACAACATACCCAGTGAATTTAAATATTATACACTCACACATTTATAACTACAATATATATCTATTTTATCACATACTTACACACATTGGTGTAAGTAACTATTACTTACATTAAAGTGTTTTTGGGTTTATATTCTATTTTGTTTTTACGTTACATTTTCTATTAACAGTTACATAATATAAACTTAATATGTATTTCTTGCTAACAATATTGAATACGAGATATTTACCACGCTCTTTTGGTTGATTTGAGCTTAATATTTCGACATGCTTGCATGTATTTTTGACATTTATTCCTTAAACCAACACTCAGATACACTATAAAAAGACTATGAATTTGAACTCACAATTTCTTCTAAAAGAACATGCACAATTCACAAACAAAAAACACAATATACATATAACACACCATAAATTCATAAACACATAAAACTCACAAACACAAAACTTACAAACACAAACTCATCTATGTATCGCAACGGGTTTTTGCGTGACCTCGGTATTTAACCGATTAAAGTCTTGGAGTCCGGTGTCCCATGAAATAGGAGGGATTGTTTTTCAATTTAACGCTAAACAACGTTGGGATCCTGTTGACAAGATAAATGACAAACAAAAGTACTCAGACCTCAAGCGGATTTGCAAACAACACTGACGGAATTTAATTATATTGTAATTTAACAATTCGGCTTCCACAGCTTATATTTTGAGGTACATTCTGTTGTGCTTGGTAAGTATCTTTTTGTTGCTTATAAATATACTAGCTGTTGCCCGCAGCTTCGGCTTCGTTACCTATGATTTATAACGGTGACATAGCGGGCTGGTTTATTGCCTTATAACCTTTCTCAATAAATAGGCTATCTAGCACTGAAAGAATCATTCAAATCCGACCAATAGTTCCTGAGATTAGCGCGCTCAAACAAACTTCTCCAAGCCTTTTTTTCGCTATAAAAGGTAGCCTAGGTATTAATAAAATACAACTGTTTTTCATTATTGGAATAATATCATTATTTTCGACAAATCCAAATAATTAAAACAAACAATTTATTATTTCTAAATACAAAAAAATGTATATAATAATATTTATCATGACCACTAAAAGACCTAAGCGAGGTGCCACGGCGGAAAGAAAATATTTTCGACTTGACTTCAAATCAGTAAACACAAATCACACAGACTGAATGAAAAGAACAAAAATAAAACAGTTCAAAACGAGCATCGATTTTACGATGACAAGATCATTTTGAGTGTCTCGCAAAAAGTTTATGTCCCATCAAAACCTCCTACTCCGTGGAGATAATAAAATTCGCAGGTCCAAAATATTTCGGGCCCAGAGAAACTGTAAAAGAATTGCTCCCAGTTTTTTATTGCATAACACGAATCTTATATTTTTCTAGGTGAATTTGCTTAACTTGATTTCTTTTATGCCGACTGAATAAGTTAGGTGTCTGCATAATATGGGAGAGCAAACTTTACTATCTACTTTATATGTGCTTTATTTCATTTCATTCATACAAAAACTTACGTAAGTAAAATATTTTTTTTTCTGGTTTCTCAGTAACAAATAATGTAATTTATTGCACTCAGATGAAACTAGATTTACACAGTAAACATGATTTGTCGACAGACACAATAAATATAATTATTGCATAGGAAATATAATTAAATATTATAATTTGAGCGAATCAATAAACTTGATAATGATCTTGATGAATCCAATGGATATGGGCTCTTCAGCGAGAAGTTCAGGGTTAGACCCTGACACCCTGAGGTGCGTAGAAATAGGTTTTTAACTGGTAACCCTCAACATTTGAGGTAAACAGGAGGAAACCTGCAAGCCTAATGAGATTGAAAGTCTTTGAAGGTATAAAGTACAGCATATCCGTGAACTACGGTCCAATATACCCAATTTTGAGGAAGAGACCCGTGTTCAGCAGTGAAACATAATATATTATGGGTTGATACTGTACTTGATAAGGCTGTTAGTTATATTGTTTGAACGCGCTGAGACGTGGAGCCATTTGAATATTATCTTAGCATTTGCTTGCTCATTTATCACTAAAGATTGAAGGATTTTTTTTTTAGTAAGTAAAGGTAAATCTTGAGATACGAATATTAAATAACTTTTTTCTAAGAATTAAAATTTTTCTATGTGTAACGATAAAATGGTGTTAAACACAAAAAAAAACAGAGAACTTTTGGCCGATTATAATTACTAGAAGCAAAGCAAAAGCAAATTGTAAACCAACCTAGGATCTCAGATTCCAGAGTGGCTTTTCTTAACGAGTCAGTGGTCTTGTTAAATATAAATTTCCGCCAATTAATCAGGTCAGCCTGAAATACAAGCTCAGTGCTATGCCTGGCTCAATACCTGCAATTGTTGAGGTACTGAATCTTCTACAACAAACACCTTACAAAGGCACACTTAAAGAAAGATTTCAGCAAATGTACTTCGACTAATTTTATACTCCTCATGAATTTTCATGATTGAATCAGTTGGCAGTTGATGTGCTGAATGTGGTCTTGGGGCAGTTTTAACGTATCACTCGAGTTCCACGACCGTTTGAAGGTTACTGCTGTCAATTGACTATACATTCAGCAGCGTGACAAAATAGTAGGCTTAGTCCGTAAAAAATTGCTTGATTATACCACACTAGCTGTTGCCCGCAGCTTCGCCTGCGTTAACTAAGATTTACAACGGCATCTTAGCGGGATGATATATCTTTACCGATAAATGGGCTATCGAACACTGAAATGTTTCATTAAAATCCGACCGATAGTTCCTAAGGTTAGCGCGTTCAAATAAACAAACTCTTTAGCTTCATATCTTAAGGATTAAAAGCATGAGTAAAATAAGTAGTCCAAAAATAATTAAAATATCTAAGGAAAAAAATGGCTTACGGAACCCTATTTTTTTCAGAATAAAATGTAGCCTATGTTACTCGTGGATAATGTAGCTTTCGAATGGTGAAAGAATTTTTGAAATCGGTCCAGTACTTTTTGAGCCTATTCGTTACAACCAAACAAACAAACAAACAAACAAAGTTTTCCTCTTTATAATATTAGTGTAGATAGGTATTAATATGGGTATGGAAACTACAAAGAAACATTTGTAAGGGCGCACCCACAAAAAAGTGCGTATTGACGCGACCGATACGCGGCACTTGCTACCATGGACACAGTAAGTGTAACTTATACTTAGTACGTCCATGCTTACTACAGACAACACTGTGAGGTCCGCTTGAGATCTTTGCATGAGCATGTAGTTTTTGTAGTTTACCATATTTATATTGTGACTATACTCTGAATCAACATATTTATTTATACATACAAAAATACATATTCAGAAATCGTAAACATTATTTGTTTTAGTCCATAGCTTTTGAAATGCTGGACCGATTTTGACGTGACAAAGTCTAATAGCGAGATATTACGGGCATCATGCATGAAAAAGATGACGTCATGTAGCCATATTCCGCAAGCAAGAGCGCGGCACGAGAAAAAGACATGATCGGCTCCAGCGATAGCCTCAATTTGGTTCGTGCTGCATGTAATATATTTTGATGTAGTCACGTTGAAAACTACCGTCCGTAAACCGACTTTACAGACAACCAATTTTTTATAATTCTTTCATAATTAAAAAGTAACATTATCAAGAAGAATTTCAACGTTGTTCCACATAATATATTTTGCGGAAAACAGCTATTATAAGAAAGTTGAAGAAGAAGCAAAAAAGTCATGGTTATATTTTAAATCTCCTCTAACCTGGCTTTTAATTAAGCGCTATCTCAAAGTTAATATATTTAAGTAGGAGTCGGAAGTAGGCAGGAAGTCCTTTGGGAAATCGGGACACTTTGTGGCTGGCTCTTGTTAAGGTTTTCACGAATTAGTTTATTTACACCAATGTGATTTATGTTACACGTAATCTTGTACTATAATAGTA
Organism: Lycaena phlaeas; assembly: GCA_905333005.2. NCBI lineage: Eukaryota > Metazoa > Arthropoda > Insecta > Lepidoptera > Lycaenidae > Lycaena > Lycaena phlaeas. The sequence goes on from HG995182.1 coordinate 13,089,358, forward strand.
CAAGATCCGGTTTTTAAAATATATACTTAATCTGTTTTTTTTATTTTGTACCTCATATATCTATTATTTTCTATATATGCAAAGGGGCAATGGTTAGCGTCGCCCACGAACATGACCAGGGTAACTACTATTTCACGTCATGTTGCCCATCCTCAGAGGTAAGTCTAGGTTCGGTTTCTACACTAACTGTTTTGCCATTCTTTCGAAACACAGACAATCATTAATTTACTGCATACTACTAACTGTATATTTCTTATATTATACTTATGTTCAATATCTCACTTGGATTTGATGACCAGAAAGCTTATATTAGATAATACCTTCTAATGAACGCTAATTCGGATGATACCCTTCTAATCCCTACTGAGTCGGGTTCATTTCAGTAATGTACCAAATATACTAATATACACATAAACATTTTCATAAAATAATGGTAAAAATGTTAGTGTGTGATGCGAGGAGCTAAGGATCGTTTTGGCGTTTATTGAGAGCGGCCTATGAAAAGTGGACGGATAAAGGCTGATGATGACAATGAATGGTAAAAATCTTATAAAATTGGTCCTACGATAAACTGGTGTCGTGGGACACCAGGTAGGAACGAAGTTCCTTTGGCTAAAAAGAAAGGTATTATACACTACTCGCTTGTGTATGCGACTGTCGCGCCTGCGCACGTCTCGTTTAACGCTTTTGTTCCACGCACTTTTTCTTACGGTTTTACTATCACATTTTTTCAGTTCGGTCGCGCAGCAAAATCCCTATCCCCTCCAAGCCTGCCGTAAGGAACTTCGTTCCAAAAATGTTTCTTTTTACGTGTGTCTCACGTTCGTGTCGAATAAATGTTTTTTTTTCTTTTCTTTCAAAATAATCGTTCTAGAGAACAATCAAATTCTGTGGTAAGCTCATGAGAGTTTGAGTTACGGGTAGCAGAAAACGGATTTCTATTCTAAATATCTACTGGATTTGAACCTATAGACTTCCGAGTCATTAATTGACTAGTATATTTCAGATAACTTTAAATATATCAAAATTCTCTTACAACTCGATTTAAGTTTCCACTTAAACGTTTACCAAAAATATCGCCATTAGGAGGGAATCGATAGAAAACTTCGAACAATGTCTTGTGCCAAATAAAAATTGCTATAAATCCAACGTCCCGACGCGAAGGTGAGGCTTATCCGCAAAAAATAAAATTAAACACAACCCAACGGACCTGAGCGGTGAAGGGAACGATAAATCTGTCACCGCTCTTGTATATTTCATGCCAGTGACCTGGTTTTTGTGGCCGAAGGAGCATCCTATTCCTAGGTAACCTTTTGTGAATCTAAGTTGAGCGTATATACATTTCTTCTCAAGAACACGTCATTGAAAGCATCCATTGAATGCTTGGTATTCTGTCTTATGCGTTTCGAATTCCAGGTTATAATTTTCAGCGTCCTGATATTTGAAGGACGCTTGCTAGCTAGTTTCTCCCGTGGAACAGCTTTGCTATGCTTCGAAGAGCAAGATAGGCAGTGTATTTACTGGCACTAAGACTTAATATCTTATCAGGCTAGTCAACACATAGTTGAATTGCCAGGGCTAGTTCCGGGTAACCAATTTATGGTAATGTGCAATGTCGATCATTTAGCATCAAGCTATCATCAAACTAGCATAAAAGCATGTAGTTAATGTGCCTTTGCAGTTGGTTGCTTCTTGTCCCAATTTTTCTCGGAACGTTTTCCTAAGCTTGAAGGATTGCGGCAAGTAACAGCCTAGTTACGTAGCTCAACGTGATATGGAGTGTGCTATGCTGGATGTATCTATGGCAGATAGGATTTATAACGAAGATATCTCATGACATGGAGTGGCAGTGGGCTGGTCACACTTAGGAGAACTGATAGCAGAGAGGCTAATAATCTTCTCGAGTGGTGGTTGTGTTAAGATATGCGAACTGCGAAGTGTTGGTCGTCCATTATCCATGTGGGAAGACGATCGCCGTGCCGGTCTGTGTCTAATGCAAATGACAAGGGGTGCTCTGACTTGGTGTTTATTGAGTGAGGCCTATATTCAGGACGAATAAAGGTTAATGATAATGATAATAAAACAAAGTCATCATTAAATATTTATAAAAAGTCATGTCATGTCGCGTCAGACAATATTACAGGACCAAATTCCAATTGCTAATAATTTTTTACCTCAATTTTGTATGAGAACCAAAGGAATTTGCTACCATAAGTCCCGGTATTATGAATGGTGCCTTAAGTTAGTGTGATCGTTGCGGTGGTATTATGTACTTGGCACCACACCAAACAGCGCCCCAGTACACGCTCGTGGGGCTGATATAGGGGCCTATAATTTATTTTGTCTCCATATCATGTCTAGTTCAAAAGATACGAGCTGAAACGCTTGAAAGAAAAACGTTTTTTTAATATAAACGTTAAAGCTCTCATAATAAGCAACAAATTCAAATATCAACGGGACTAATTAAATCTGAAATCAAATATGTCTATTTGCAAACATCCATTCGAGGAAGGCTCATATCAAAACATGCTACATGAAGAAACAAATTTACAGATGTAATCGTACATTTTATCTTTCATTGTTCAAATGAGAACTTGGGCCTCTCGTGATCAGGTTTGCTGTAATGTATCTGAAGCGTTAGACATCTAAGCTCGTCCGATTAAGCTTAGAAATAATAAGCATTTGCTTTGCTAAATCGGGTGAGTATTTCGAAACTGCACTGCAGTTGCCGGTCCGTGTTGGATGCGAGTGGTAGGGGTTCGGTCATCTCGGAATTCATTGAGGCAGGCCCGTTCAAAAATAGGCGGATAAAGGCTTATGATGATGATAATGAAGTGTATACCGAAGATTTTTAAACAATAAACTCACAATTATTAGTTTTTACATTAATTATTATTTCAAAATATGTATAGCCCAATTTTTTTGTGCAAATTTATTTCAAAAATTTTATTACGCAGTATTGGATAATTTTTGGCATTCCTAACTTGTAAGCGGCCAAATTTATTTCAAACGTGGCAAAGGCCTTTGATATCGTACATTTGCGACTCAGTTCAACCCGAGAGATTTTAATTTGCATTAAGTATTGGCGATTTCGACAGTCAATACGATGGTAATGGATCACATACGTCCCTGCAGGAATACATTTGTGTACTATGTTATTGATACAGATGCATTCGTCGTCATCATCATCAGCCTTTATCCGCCCACTGCCAAACACCTGGTTAATGACAGATGCATTATCCATAAATTATGAAGACATAAACATTAGATATTGTTTTGTTATAATGAAACAACTATTACGGATTTTATCGCAGTTTATTTAGTTTTTTATGAGCCCGACGTTTCGGTTCCTCCCGTGACCATGGTTGCTGTAAGGTATCCGAAACATCGGGCTCATAAAAAACTGAATAAACCGCGATAAAATCCGTAAAAGTTGTTTCATTATAAATGAGTGAAATTCGCGTAAACATAAGAAAATAATATTGTTTTGTAGTTTGTAGGTTTTGAGTTGGTGGGAAAAATTACATCATATACATTTTTTTCTGATGTTCACGCGAATTGTATTTACTATAATTAAACTAATCAAAAGAATGTGATAGACTTGGCTTAGAATCTTATGGAATCTTTCACGTCATATATTTTCCACAGTGATCTTTATTATCACCGCCCTCACCGTCAGTAATGAGTTTCCTCGACGAAGCCAAAATGACCGATATCCGGCCACCGCATCGATAAATTAAATGACAAACGATTATGAGCTCATTTGCAAACCCAATTTGGCTTCTAGCTTAGATAAAATTTGAGCAGATTTTTATTTGAACATTAAAGATAACACATTCTTTAGAATAAAAATATGTATAATAATTTCTTCCGATTGACCTTTTTCTGGCTATATTTATGGTAGGCATCCAGTGCAACTGATGTTGCTGACTACAAATATTTTAAATGAAGCGACTGTCTATCTGACCTCCACAACCCAGTAACTGCGTGAAATGGTAACCCGTGGTAAAAGTCGTCAGACTCTCGTGTTTCTGACGATCCATGACTGTCAAAGCTCCACGAATGACAGCCGGGACCAACGGCTTAACATCTAATTTATCATTATCAATCATAATCATTATCTTGTAATTAATAAATACTAACACTAGCTAATAAGAAACATAATTATACACATTATGGACCTCAGGTCTGAAATAAATATTTTAATTTTGAATTTGAATTTCCGTGGCACGTGGAGTCTCGGTACGCAAAAATGGTCACCAATGCACGGATCTACAGCTTTTGACTATGCACATCGCCTTGAGCTAATCTAATAGGGTTAGTCCTAACCCAGATTAAGGCATAGCCTATGTTACTACAACCTACTCAAAAATCCCGTCTGCTGCAAGTAGGTAGAATTAACCAGCCTTTTGTATATATAAATGAAAATTGCCAGTAATTATCTAAGATATTATAATAGTTAAGAACCTTGCAAGTGAAAGGACAAGAACTAATGGGTATAATGGTGAATTGAAATTGTTAAACTCCAAAAGGGAAAGGAAGCCGGTTAGTGCTGTAATCGTATTTCCTGCTCAGTCATTGATAAGGCATCGTTCCGAACTCCCATAATAGGCTTTTCGAACTTAGATAATTGTCAAAACCAATCGATATAGTTGAAGATGCGTTCCAATTCTGGATATTTTCAATCTCGTTTATTGCGTATTGATATCTTGTGAAGTAAAAACCATTTTTATTGATCTCTAGTGTTTCCTATATTACTTTTAGTAGTTTTGAAATAAACCGCACATTTTTGGGAGTGAAAATTGATGTGCTATTCCTATATTATTTAGATATACTTCATCTGTTTGCCAAATTTTGTCTACGTCCCTCCAACTGGCGTAAGGATAACTAGTTTTCTGTCTATATTTTTACTTATTATAATGAAACAACTTTTACGGATTTTATCGCGGCTAAGTTCTTTACATGTCTGACATTTCGGATACTTTCCATCAACCACGGTCACGGGATGACTGAGGTGTCAAAGTTATTCGAAACTACCCTATGATACATTAATATTTTAATATGTTAAATTATAGTGATTCTCTTCTTTATTTCGAGTGAAAAGAAACCAGGTACATTAATTCATAAATATTCCAACATCTAAAATGCTCATGATAACTTAGCTAAAGTGTTTCGTCATAAAATGCGCCATAGCACACTACATTAATTTCATAAATCATCTAGTTTCTAAATAAGAGCCTTATGGTCTTAGAAGATAATATTGCATTTTTATGTATGTATTCTGTAATCTAGATTATGTAAGGACCTAATTCTAGCACCTGCGCACGATATATCTTACCTAGAGCACTATACTAGAGTGGGAACGCACTTGACCTATCTGCATGCTCCGTGTAAAGTGGAACATTATAAAATTAATATCACGCTAATTTGCAAATGTAATGCAGTCAAATCTTGTTAGTTTTTATAACTATATAAAGCTTAGAGTTTTTAATGTGGTCGTGGTGCATGCAAGTGTATGCATGCATATGCAGTCTGGGAAAGGAGGTGCTATGCGTGCAATCACTATTGCTTTAAAGACTGCGTGGTTGACGGAGTTATTGCTAATTTATTTATACTTTATGGTAATTTTCAGAGCTGATATGATTCTATTCATTCACGTGTTTATTTGGCTGGTATAATATCTTTATCTAAGTTCTCTGATCTATCTTTATCTAACTTCTTGCAGTTAGAGCATCATGTTCAATTTTCTCGTTATCATCACGTTTGTCTTAACTGTCGGGCACTATTCTACCCCCCTAGACAAGTGGCACAAACGTTGAATGAATAGAATATAATACTTATGGTATGGGAATGACACTAGCTGTCAAATTACATGTCGTTAGCTAGTGTCATTCCCATACAATAAATATTCTATTCTATTCGTTTAGCGTATGTTCCACTTGTCTAGCGTGGCAGATTACATATAAGACTATTCGAGGCAACTCATTTATTTCTTATCACCATAATATGTAGTGTCTCGATGCAAGTTATTACCAACACTGACATGCCTTTATGTCCAAAATCAAGTTGTTTCACAGAAGTAATAAGCAAATTGCGCTATCCAGTCAGACGCACTACAGCGCATCCCTCCTCGTTGCTAGCATAGATAATTCCATCGATGTAGTCTATAGTTGAATTCATCTCCCGCTTTGACTACGGAACCATTATTAACCGACTATACCAGCGGTGGGTAATGACAAGTATGAAATCTAATTAGTGTGAAAATTCGAACACTAAAGAGAGACAAGTGAAATTAATTCCTAAAATTTCAGCGTAAAGTTCCAATTTATTTAACAAATTGTGAAACGTTCGTTTACCATATTACATGTTTCATAGAACCATTAATTTTAAGTGGCATTAGGCAATATGTGATCAATAGATCGATGGGTTTGAAGGTAATTAGTATCGGTATAGCAAATCGTTGTTATTAACTGCCGTCGTTTTATCATGTTCTGTAATTCGATGTTTTCCCAGCTTAAAGAATAGAATAATAAAAGTAAAGGGCTTATTCTCGCTTACGAACGTTTTATTATATTGTTTATTAAGAGGTTTTTTTTTGCTGACGGTGTAACCCAGTTGAAACTTTTAAAGTACGAGTTTAAAATCCCAGTTAAGTTTAACATACTTATACAAAATACTGGAAATGCTAACTATTCATTCAAAAATATACTTTTGCCTCTTCTTGGCTGCGTATATAATATTAACGATTTAAATTGAAATGACTGATAGACTATTAAATATATATAGCCTAGACTTTATTTTGATCGCGCACAGCCTTGAAATGAAATATTATCTTGTACTATTCATATTATATTTTGACATTGTAAAGGACTTTTGATAAATTCCTTTCTCATAACAGGTTGTTCGAGATTGTTGAAATAATTTATTGAATTATGCGTAATCACTCCAAGACTTTTCAAAGATAAGCTAGCAAGAACTTGTACTAAAAGTACTAGAAGCAATACTAAACTAAATCATTTTTTTTTGTTTCATTTAAATAGTGCCAATTTTTTTAATCTCATTAAATCTGTCTTCGGTCCCAAGGCGATCAAACTGAGGATAACCGTCAAAACAGAACTCAATCAAAATCTTTTGACGTGACAACGACTAATAACTCGATATTACGAGCAGCATGCACGAAAAAGATGACGTCATGTAGCGTTCCACCAGCGAGAGCGCGGAACGAACGAGAGAGAGGCATGATCGGTTCGAGCGATCGGCTCAGTTCGATTCGCGCTGCAGGTAATGTTTGACGTTGTCACGTCAAAATATCGTCCGTAAACCGAATTCACCGACAATTTTTAAATATGACATAGAAAAAATTACATGATGGTATCCTGAAATCCTTGAACTTGATCTTTCGTGTATTCTTTATATTTGGTGACTTTTTTTGATTTTTTTAACGGGAAGGTTTCGCACATTTTTGTGTAATGATCCATTTGTAAATAGAAAATACGTATTCAATTCTTGAATCTCATCACTAATCAAGCCTGTGTCCTTAATATACCTACTATATTATCACTTTTCTCATATTATCTTCTTCAAAAATAACAACTCCCTCAACATATTCTCCATACACCTAATCCTCTGGTCACTTTCACTTACCATCAGATATAACGACTGTTCGTTTGCTCCCTGTATCATCATCATCAGCCTTTATCCATCCACTGCTGAACATAGGCCTCCCTCAATGAACGCCAAGACGACCGATCCCATACCACTCGCATCCAACGCGGACCTGCCACTGCACGGAGATCGTCTTCCCATCTGGTTAATGTCCGACCAACATTTCGTCTACCTAAGCGCGGCCTCCACTCTTGAACCTTATTGACCCATCGGCCATCCGTTCTTCTGAGTGTATGACCAGTCCATTCAGCTCCCTGTATACCTCACCATTAATAATAATCATATCCCAAGCCCCATGAAATACGGTCTCAAAGCAGTAAACAGAATTTCATGTTTGACTCCACATGACACTTTTCATTTTGAATTTATCATATGGATTTGCATAATTTTTACGAGCCACCGAGTATCCTACATATTGCTACTCATTTTTTACGTTTCATTTTGCGAAGGGGAAATTCTGTGTTACTTCAGAATTTAAGATTACATGCTGTTATTTTAGAACGAAAAATGATGGTTACTGGTTAATGTTAACTTGTTTATTTGTAGTGCATTTTATATAGGCTAGTATACAAGAGATAGCAAAAAAAAACAGAGGTAGAAACTAATAGATGGCACGATGAAATTATAAAGGTTGCAGGTCCACTGTGGACCTGAGTAGCAAGAAACCGGAGGAGATGGAAATCTTCAGAGGAGGCCATTGTCGCAAGACACGCTGGTGCAGAGTCACCGTTTGCCGATAATGTTAAAATATAAATTGGGATAGATCTTTAATATAGTAATAATAATAGGCATTTGTAGATAGAGAAATTATTTTGTAAAAAAAAAGGCAATAAAGACAATTTTATTTATTTATTGTATAGGCTCATTCGAAGTATATACATTGCTCTCCTGCTAATATTTATGAAGAATACCAGGAGTAATATAAACGCGAAAGCATAGCGGTCACATACAATTTATATGAGCAAGAAGTACCACTTCAATTGTACTATTCAGCTACAAAGCAGCATGGCGTTACCTCTGACTATTTTCCCTTTTTGCCTTTGTTTTTCCACGGCTGGCCAAATCCTCTCTCTGTTTTTTTTATGCGGCTCTATCGACACCTACATTAAGCTAGTATTTTTTAAAACATTCCATCTCTATAGAGATCTGCCAAGTCTTCACACAATAGTGTGTGATCTTCTATCTTACCTTTTTGCGTAGCTCAATGTAACGTCATTGTCTACAAAATATGTTAAACAATCAAATGTAAAAGCACATGTTTATATTATTACGTTTTAAATAGACACAGTTAATATAATAATACGAATTAAATCATTTTATTTTAACGACCGCAGAAGTGGCAAGCTATTAGATTCTTTTATAGAATATTTCTAATCAGTTTTTTCCAATAGTTCCTTATATTAGACGCGGGATCGACCATCTTAGAGTTCATCGCAACCTATGTCGAGCAGTGGACGTTAATAGGTCGATAATACTTATGCTATTCAGTAAGTCTTATAGAACTCTTAGATACTAGGTGTTCACTTCTTCATAATCATCAGCCTTTGTCCGTCCAGCGCTGAACCTCTATCCTCACCGATAGATCTCTCTCAATGAACGGCAAGATGACCGATCCTTAGTCATGGACCGACGTGGCTGTTCGCTTGGTATAATATACTATAATTCAATTAGTAAATCTATCAGATCATTTCAACGTCCTTTACTGGGTGACTTCCACCCGTACTTAATTAATATAATCTTAATACTCTTGGAGAGCTCTTAACGAGGCACTTGGCTTTGAACGAAGTTGTGTTAGTATTTGAATACACTGCTATAACTATTAAATGGCTAACATCAGCTTATTGTAACGACAGTAGAGGAGTTTATTTATCAACCGAAGGAGTGGCGAGATCTCTAGTAGAAGGGTCGAGATGAGGAGAGGAGAGGTTTTAATAAAACAGGCTGCATGAAAAATGGCAATCCATTATTTATAAAAAATTCAAGTGCCAAATTGAAATTGGGCATTATTGTTGGAATTATTAAAAATACTGATTCAGAAAGAGTAATTATTATTGTAATAAACGTTTTGATTCAAAATATCATGGTACTACTCTATTATTTCCATGTTTTAAAAAAATAAATATAAAGCTTAACGAGGTCACCCAGCTAACAAAATTCAGTCACAATAAAAAAATCTAATTCAATATAATAATACTAATGGTCCGGGAGCCAGGTGAAAATTTGGTCAATCATTTCCTCCCGCGAGATACTTCGTGAGACGTATCAGAGAACAGTATCATAAAGCCTCGTGAACGTCAGCTGGCTCTCGGTTGGGGGGATGAGAGGTGGGAGCCCCCCACGCATGAAGAAAATAAAATAACAATTTAGTCACATCCGTAGCTCCATAGCTTAATATATAAAGATATCATCCATATAAACCACTCCACTGAAAGTGAAAAAAAAATAATTCATATTCGAGTCACCAGCTGACGTACAAGGTACCATGTCATAACCAGCTGATTATTCTTTTTTTCGTTAAGATATTAGGCTAACTACAATTTAACAAATATTTCAGCTGAGAGGAAATGACTAATTTGTTTTTTCTACATGATTGGGAGGCTCCCACCCCTCATCCCCCCAACCGCGCGCCAGCTGACGTCCACTAGGCTTTATAATACTATTCTCTGATACGTCTCACGAATTATCTCGTGGGAGGAAGTTGGTCATGAAAACCTGTTACTGGCTCCCGGGCTATAATACTAATAATACCGTGAAATTTTAAAGTATGTTTTCCAGCGCCACTGCCATCAAGAGAATTTTTCGATAGACAAAAACTGAAAATATCTTTAAACAATTAAAAATATCCATCAATTCCACAAAGTGAGAAACACTAGAAGTATTTTGCATATAATACACAGCATAAAATAGTTTGTACATCGGTTGGTATTAGCATCATTGTCATCTATTTATCAGTCACCGTTTTGTTCGTGATCAATTTCGAGTTTTTTTTTCAGAATATTAAATCTGCCATTTTTGGTTTCTAATTTTGTTTTGTTGATTGTACCAATACAAAACCATTTTGTTGCGGGGAATCAACCATTAAACTTTCACGATGTATAGACAGGAAAACCGCAAAGCATATTTGTCATCAATTTTTATGCAGGCCACAGTCGGAGTTTTTTAAGTGATGACGAGTTATTTAGTCTTAATATGATTCAATATTGAAAAGGTGACAACATTTTCTTCTTTGGAAGTTCGGCGATTATTTTGACAACCTTGATTCCGCAACCCTGAATAATGATCATTGGAGCCAACAGCCAAACTACCGGAGAAGATTTTTAAGGCAAGATGTTAAAATTTTCTATAACCAAGTGCTAAAATTTTCTATAACCGCTATTTTTCTTCACACAACTTAGCGTAATTGTGTCTTTAAATTTGTTCTCTCCATTATATTATATTTAATATTCTTCCGTACACCCACGTTTTAAAAGCTTTTAATAGGTCGTTTCGGTGAGAGTCCATGCTTCAAAACCATACACTAAAATGTAGAAATCGTAACAATGTGCTAACCGCAGTCAAAGTCTTTTATTGCACAAAATTATTTCAGTTTATAGCTATTTTTACTTCTAAATTATTTTTATAACAAAAATACCCCGTATTTAACAATTGTCAGCCATTTTACTTGCAATAGATACATGATAAAAATATTTATCTGTTTTAGCAATTTTATGTATATTATTATTTATGGTTTATATTAAAACTAGATTTTTGTTATTACTTATTGAAATTGATAATAATTATACAACTATACAATTTGTTAAAATGATTCACTGTCATTCTAAATCCGCCATCTTGTGACACGGAAGCATGTAATGGCGGACGCTTTTGTCTGTAGTTGTGGGCTTTATATTTATGTTAATGGAGACATCGTAAAGGGGTTGGAAGATGAGCGCGGTTGAATTTATGTCATGTCCCACTACGATTTCTTAAATCAAATTGAAACGTAAAGGATTTACATCACGAACGTTTTGAATTTACTTATATATACTTGGTAAGTCATATAAATGTGACGTAAGAATATTGAAACGACTTTTAAGGTTCTATAGAAGTTTTTTTTGGATTTCAGATGCCCCACAGGTTAATTAAGGAGTCTTCGCGTGACCTTAGTTTTTGTAAAGTACCCGAATGTATGTAAATCTGTAAAAGTTGTTTCATTATATAAATTGGAATTCTCGTAAATATTATAAAAGTATCGGTTATAGTAATACTGGGATTACATTAAATACTGAAACAATATGAAGAAAAAACAATTTCGAAGAAACTATAATCTTGAAAAGCGTAAGCTATATTAATTGGGTTAATATCTATTGCGGTGAGATCAAAGGTTCTTCCTTGAATATTTAGTTATCACTATTCGTAACTGAGAATAAGTATTTAGTAACCAACAGTTTTCTGTTTGTTAAAAAAAAAACATAAACACCCTAACCGATACTTAACTCACATATTTAAAAGCTTATGCTTAAAATAAGGCATCAACTAGAAATGGCTTAACAACAATCCAGAGAATTCTAATTTGGTTCTCATAAATTGAAAACCATGGTGTTAGAGACAGACGCCGCACGAAATGATAAAACCCCCTTTGAAGTTGACGGTAAACCCCTCATCAAAATTGGTTACTGATAAATTACAAGTTATAAAAGTTAAATTAAGTGTAACCATTTAGCTGAAATGTTAAACTCGTCTGTTAACTGCAAACATAAACGCTAATGTTACTTTCACAATGTTCCGTTTTAACTTTACACATTAACTTTTATGCACATAAAAATAAAAATACATGTTTTTTGTTACTCAAATACGTGGAGCTTTTGAGGTCCTATCTAATTTGGTGATGAGAACGAATAGCGTTTACGAGATAAGTTGATAGCATTGATATGGAAGAATGGGAGCAGATTTGTGTGGATGTTTTTGTAGTATTATTTCATCTAATAATAATAAAATAATAAATAAAATATAGTAAGAGGTAGTGCCATGATGCTTTGCAGCCAAATTGGGCCGGCACGACCGGGTTGGTTTCTCTCGCTCACATAATACCGGCGTGAAGTGACATCTATACTGTCACGTTTCGTGAGGTTTGTGAGGTTCCGGTGGCCCATTGGGGGGTTTGAGAAAGGAGGGCAACGCATCTGCATAAAAAAAGTAAAGTCAACCCTTATATGTTCCACTGCTGGGTACGGGTCTCCTCCTCGAAATCAGGCGAGGAGGGTTAATGGGCCATAGTTTACCGATGCGCTGGTAAAATGCGGGTTAGTGAATTTTACATACCTTCAAAGACTCTCAATCTCATCATGCAAGCAGGTTTCCTCACGATGTTTTCCTTCACCGTTAAGCGAACAATGGTTTCGTGTGTGCACTTATAAAATTTTGGAAAATCCCATTTGCCTTGCACACACGGGGGGTCAGGATCGATCCCGGAACCCCTCGCATAAGAGGCCGAGTCCATCCACCACTGGAACATCGTCGCTTAGTTTGCATAGCCTCTGGTTATGTGGATGTTTCTGGGCGTCGATAGTCGTAAGGCTTCGACTGTTCGTTTGCCGTCCTATTATAAAAAAAATCTAATGGATCCTTTTGTCATGCATGCATGAGCGCTATAACATTCTTCCATGATCCAACATGTTTGTTGGATTTGATGCGAAGGGCTAGGTAATTACTAGAAAAGGACCGCAATATCTCACGTCTCATGTGATGCTTGGGTTAGGTTGTGTTCGGGCTGAGCGCTGAATGACTGTTCGTTGACTTACCATCATGCGTTTCGTCTGCTCGATTATTAGACTATGCAAATAATATAAAACATCATCATCATCATCATCATCAGCCCTTATCTATCCACTGCTGAACATAGGCCATAGATAAAAAAAAACTTAAAACGTAGATCTTATAATCGACTTCCGTTCCATGAGTGTAAGAAAAGAGCGTACTCATATTTGGAAGGTAGCATGGAAACCCTCCAGTCTCTCTATTCAGCTATCGGTGGTGTGACTTGCCACCAGAAGGATCAAATGGCCGTTTGCCCCCCTCTTTCAAAAGAGTATAATTCTGCTAATTGCTATTTCTGATCGATTTGACTAACAAACGACCAGAGTTGATGAACTGTTACTAGGCCTATTATACATAAGTTTTTTATAGTAAATGAAATTTTACTGTCCGTGTATGTGTCGATGAAACCCTAATGAAATTTTGATGACTTTTTTATGTATCTAAGTGGATTTAAGAGTGTTTTAGATACATAATATTTTAGTTCACTACAAAATGTAGCGTAGGATACTGCACCTCTAGCTGTGAAGATCCTGTCATGTTGGGTCAGGATGGTAACCTGTGTCCATATATTTCCATATGGCATGACGTTGCAAGCACAGCTTAGCGGCAGCTGGCCAGTACACCACACTAAAACCACTGCAGGTTGCCATCAGCCGCTTAAACGGCTCGCAACCGGCCGGTTTGTTCAAACTAACCTCGCTTCTTCCTGGGCCAGACTGTCGCTAAAGTGCGCCTGTTGTCTGAATCAGGTACTTTTCATTTAGATTTTTTCCAGGCTTCCTCCATAAAGATTTCCCTAAATCAAACCCTGTAAGTATCCCATCCATGCTTATATTCCCTGGGCCGGAAAATACTATGTCCTGTTGTCAGTAATTACACAGCCTTGCGGAATGGAAGTAGCTTTAGATTCTGTTATAAAGAATTTAATATCACGTGAGCGCTTACTGAGATGAACAATTGCTCACTTGCAAATTAGATTTTTTTAATATTAAAGCAAAACTAGTATTTTTATTTTCATTTCGTAAATAAAAAGTTTTATTTACATTTGTGAATGACATAGCTTTAGAATCTTATTTCCATCATAATTATCTGACTACTTAAATTATTTTTTAAGACTCAATATTATTATAATGAATTCCGAATTCGATATTTAAACTCAGGAATAAAACTGCTTATGCTCCTCCCGTGACCATGGTTGCTGTAAAGTATCCGAAACGTCAATCATCTAAAAAAAACTTAAAAAACCGTGATAAAATCGGTAAAACTTATTTTCTGAATATGAAACCATCGCTTCTTACCAGTTAAAGAAAACATCGTGAGGAGACTTGTATGCCTGATGAGATTTAAAGTCTTTCAATATGCGAAATTATGGGAACCCTTATTGAGAAGCCCATCGCTGAAACATGGCCTGATTTCGTGGAGAAGACCTGTGCCCAGCAGTGGACATAAATAAAAGTTTGATGTTATTATGACGATTCTGTCGCTCAATGGTTAGCTCATTGGCGCTCAAGCCGGAGGTAGCGGGTTCGAATCCCGCCGGGGAACAAAAAATAGTAATATATTATGTATTAATAATAATAAAGTAAAGTATCAACTCTTTATGTCCCACTGCTGGCCACGGGTCTCCTAATCAGGCGAGGAGGGTAATGGGCCAATAGTTCACCACCCTAGCCCAATGCGGGTTGGTGAACTTCACATACATTCAAAGACTTTCAATCTCATCAGGCATGCAGGTTTCCTCACGATGTTTTCCTTCACCGGTGAGCGAGCGATGGTCATGTGTTTAGGATGCACTTAGAAATATACATAGAAAAACCCTTTTCAAGGCACTCACGGACGGGTCAGGATCAAACCAGGAACCTCTCGCATAAGAGGCCGAGTCCATCCACCACTGAACCATCGTCGCTGTAATAAAATTAATAATAATAATAATATGTACTTTCGTTGTCTGGTACCCGTAACACAATTTCTTCGGAAACTTAGCACGGGATCAGATTGACGTGGTGCCAAAAGCGTCCATAGATATTATTATTATTATTATTATTCCATACCGTCCAAATGAAGTTAGCTCAGTTAATGATGTACCTACGGTCTTTGAAAGAAGCCTTCGACAACTTTGTCTAACTTTTAATAAGGTATATGAAACGAGTCGAAGCTTTAGTAATTTGAAATCGTAACTTCTTATAATATACCTTGTTATTTGTTCAACCTAATATTGAATGAAGCTTGAACGAGTAGCAACAGTCGAAACGCTGTTTTATTCTGTGGCCGACGTGAAAAATTTCGCACACCATAAAAACAAGCCTATTTTTCATCAATAGCCAGGAATATAAGATGTAAAATGACGGTAAAATCATTAATTTTGTTGAACAAAAGAATTTATGGCGTTTTCCTTATAAAAAAAACTTTAGGAAATTTTTAAGATGATATTTTAAGTCCACTTTAAATCTATATGAAATAAAAGTTATATATTCTGTCTTTCTTTTTTTGCTTATTTATTCGAATTGCAAAACAGAAGTCCCAAGTTCGAACTGAACATAGGCCTCCTGGAACAAAAAACTTAGTACAACACATTAGTACAGCACCATATTCTTTAGTGTTCATACGGACCTGACTTCAATCTATATCTATACATATAATAAATTTGTAGAGGAGTCGTTTCTGTACATTGAAAATATTTAAAAAAAGAATAGCCTGGGTGTTAAAGGATTACTAACAGAATCCATTTCCAGCATTTTTGGAATTTTTGTCTGTTTGTCTGTATGTCTGTTTGTCTGTTTAGTTGTGCACGCATCACGTGAAAACTACAAAACCAGTGTAAATAAATTTTATCCATAAAAATTTAGCGTAACTTAGAGTAACATTTAGTTTTTGTTTCATCGCAATCGCTTCACTCTATCAAAAGATAAATGTATTTGAAATGTAGCTAAATTTTAAGATACTTAACAAATGGGATCAGATCAATGCCATCTATTGACGATTTACGGCGGCTTTCAATATCCTATCTATCATAAAATTTTCTTATGTTGTATTTCTCTCTTGAAATTTTGACACATTTTCTTAGAAAAATCTGCCAAAATTTTAAGACACAAGAAAATTTTAAGATAGGATATTTAAAGCCGCCGTTATAGTACCGACTTATTGACGACTTACAGTACCTACCGACTTATAAGTAGGTATGTAGTTCGTCAACAGATGGCGTTGCATGTATCTGATCCTATTAGTTAAGTTTAACGAATTTGTTATTATATTTTGTTAAAACCTTAAAACGTTGGAAAGGAATAGTAATCCTTACTAATATTATAAATGCGAAAGTAACTCTGTCTGTCTGTCTGGCTGTTACGCTTTCACGCCTAAACTACTTAACCGATTTTGATGATATTTGGTACAGAGATGAACTAGAGCTTGGGAAAGGACATAGGCTATTTTTTTATTTCGAAAAAAAGCTTAGGGGGGTTTAATAGGGGATGAAAGTTTGTATGGAAGTTCGTCATTATGTATAATAGAAGATGACGCCTTAAAACTTTGTATTTAGGCACTTAATAAGAATTAAATAACCATGATTAATTATATAGGAAGTTTCCAGGGTTGTTCGAAAAAAATCTGCGTTGGCGCAGTGCGACGTAGTGGGGGAAATGTCGCTATATTGCTACCCAAACATGCAGACACAGACAGGGGACTGCCACATGTGCACGTTCTAATCAAGCTTAAAAAAGAAGATGCGGCCCATCCAAATATTCCTGATCCTGTGCAAGATAAAGAATTGTATGACACTATTATCCAAAACATGGTACACTGTCCCTGTGTTGTTAGAAATTCAGCCTCGCAATACATGAACATTGGAAAATGCACAAAGATTTTCTCTAATCAGTTGATAAAAGAAACTGTGCAAAATGACAATGGCTACCCGTTGTACAGGCGCACAGCGCCCGAAGACGATGGCCGAACAGTTACAATTAAGACTCAATCTGTAGCGAACGAAACCTTAGACAACAGTTGATCGTCCCGTATTTGCCTATTTTATATAAAATTTTTAAATGCTCATATTAATGTAGCGGCCTGTAGCTCTGTCCGCGCAATCAAATATACATAATATATAAACAAAGGAATTGACAGGCTTTATTTAATCTCAGGAATGAAGGTGGTCGTTACGACAGCAGTAATAAGGTAGCGTGGCGGCTCCTTAGCTTCCTCTTGCCTGAAAGACATCCAACAGTAACCTATCTTATATATATCTAACCTATCACACTTAGAAAATGGAGAGTGCATATATTTTACTGAGAACAATTTCCAAGAAAAAGTATCTACACCGCCCAAAACAACAAACCGCCTTTTTCCATCTTTGTCAGGGCGATTCCTTTGCCAAAACGTGTTTCTGTGCTAAAATCCCCCGTTATTATACCTGAAACACATCTACAAAGGACTGCGAACGCCGTTTTCAATGTCTGTTGAAAATTGGCCCGGAGTCAAATCATCTGATGCCCTTGGTCATGTGTACACCGTCCACGATACTAATTTTGAATGTTTCTGTTCACGTTTGCTGCTACACCAAGTTCAGGGTCCTATAATCTAAAGTGATCTTGAAATTTTCAACGGCCAGGGATTCGGAACATATAGAGAAGGATGTGAAACTCTGGGTCTGTTAAAGAATGATAATTATTGGGAAAAAACTATAAAGTAAGCTGTCCAGTGCAAATCACCAGCCAAAATCAGAGACCTTTATGCAACCCTCATAATATTAGCATCATGCGGGCTATCTTATCCTAATGAATTATGGAACAAATACAAAGAGTACATGGCGGAAGACATTTTGCGTAGGCTACATTAGACACGCACGGACATGATATACAATGAACACATTTATCATCATCAGCATAACGAAGGCCCTGGAAAAAAGACAAAGTAATGGCTATACTGGGTAAGCGTTTGAATGAATTTGAAATGATTAGCCCTCGGAGAACGAACGAAAATGAACTATCAGATGAGATTGTACGAGAAACAAACTATGACATACCAACTTTGCAGCAGCAAGTAGCTGAATTGATACCCAAATTACTACCAAAACAAAAACGAGTATTTGACGAAGTTTTGCAGCTAACAGAACCTGGGAATGGCGCGCTACTCTTTGATCTCGCCCAGGATGATTCACCTATCTGTAATTTTAGTAAAAATAGCGCATGGCATGCTATTGCACGTCAGTGCAAAATATTGGTGTGGTATGAAAGTACTTTGGCGCACAAAAAAGCGTACAAGCACTAAATTGAACGCTTCAGGATTTGCGCAACAGAACCTATGTTATTTTAATTTTTATTTTTATTTTAATTTATGGGAGAGATGGTGGTTTTATTGGCTGGTGATATCCGCCAAACGTTAGCAGTCATTCAGAAGGGGACACTTGCAGACGAAATTAAAGCATGTCTCAAATCATTCACTACATGGGCCACCGTAAGGAAGTTCAGTTTGACTACAAATATGATGACACAAATGCTGGCAACCATGCCGAAACACTATTTAAAATCAGTACACAGTGATTTAGAATTAGTTGCAAGTGTTTACCCGGACTTACAAAACAATATACAAGAAAATCAATATTTATGTGAAAGAGCAATTTTAGCACCTAAAAATGATATTATCAACTAAGTAAATCCTGACATATAAGTAAGAGTAAAGTACCAGGACAGGTACAGCAGAGTATCTATCAATAGACACAGTTATGGTACAGAAAAGAGCATATCATATCCCGTAGAGTTTCTAAATTCGCCTGAGCTGTCAGATGTATCCTTACAAAAGCTTAAATTAAAACTAGGTGTCCCAGTCATGCTCATGTCATGCTGTCAATTGTTTGTAGAATGTTTGCGTGTCCAATGCCCAGAATCTCTACATACTATCCCCAAATGGAAAGACAATATATAATATTGTTTACAATAGTTTATTAAAATAATATTATTTTCCGAGTTGTCTTCTTTGTTCTAAATCAGGAACTGCGATACTCCAAATTTAACGCGAGCGAAGCCGCGGGCAACTGCTAGTGCTTTAATAAAAGGAATCATATTATTTTCTTATGTTTACGCGAATTTCACTCATTATAATGAAACAACTTTTACGGATTTTATCGCGGTTTATTTAGTTTTTTACAATCCCGACGTTTCGGACACTTTACAGCAACCATGGTCACGGGAGGACTGAGGTGTCAGATGTCCTTCTGTTACAAAAGTTATTCGAAACTACCCTATGATACAACAATATTTTTATTTAGTCCTATCTATGCAAAAGGTGCTAACTGAGTCTTTAGTCTGTGACATATTATTATGCTTGGATTTAGATTTTATTATTTTTATTATGGGATCCCAAGCAGATGGTAGTGGCCAGCCATTTTCTCTATTGAAATTAGGATGTTTTTTAATTTCAATAGCCTCGCGAATCATCCTTTTTTACAAGCCCGACGTTTCGGATACTTTACAGCAACCATGGTCACGGACTGAGGTGTCAGACCTCCTTCTGTTACAGAGTTATTCGAAACTACCCTATGATACAACAATGTAAAGTATCCGAAACGTCGGGCTTGTAAAAAACCTAATAAACCGCATTAAAATCCGTAAAGTTTCATTATAATGAGTGTAATTCGTGTGAACAATGTTTTATCGAGTCTTATAACTCATTTCATTATAATTAATTTCATTATAATGAGTGTAATATAAAAAAAATTACATGACTCATTATTGCGATAGAATCCGCAAATGTTGTTTCATTATCTTATCTTATACCTTTAAACGAGCAATTCTTGTATATATATATATAGAATCTGAATCTCGAAAACGGCTCCAACGATTCTCATGAAATTTTGTATACATGTGTTAAAAACGGCGATAAATCGATCTAGCTAGGACAAATTTTTAGAAAACTTTTTTTATCCGTGTTTTAAGGCATCGATAAAATATGATTATAATACGAACGTAAATTTCGCTGTCATATAATATGTCATGATAGCTTAGTGGTGAAATTAGGCAGTTAAGTCCGAACGAGCCTGGTTCGAGTCTCCAGTCCGATTTCTTTTCCTTTTCTTAATATCATTTTTTTTTTTGGAAGAAAAATTTTATCGTATTTTATCACTTAGGGTACCGAGCAAATGCTCGGTCAACCAGGTACTATATATTATTTATATAAACTATAATGCCTATAATTCGGTCGATATTCTATTTAATTTGCCGCATGTAGATTTTTCCAGTTAACTGACGTTAGTCGAGCTCACGGCGATCGCATAATATGCGCCTGAATGGAATCGTGTCGATTGGCTAGACGGCTATTGGTTCAGTTCATTATAAGCGTTTGTGCGATGTTTGTGGAATATAGCGTAATGGATATAACAATCATATTTTATGAGCACGTTTTCTTGATATGATTTAGACTCTAGACGTCTCTAAAGGTCTAACAGAGTCAACACCTTAATCGACTTCTATATTTTTTTTTCGGATGGAGCTATGCTAATGGCCCTAATGCTTCGTCGGAAGTGGGGTGAGCCGGTTGGTATCAGCCAGTGATATAGTAAGTGGGGGGTTGCCCCACGCCAGCCGTGGAGTGTGACTTCCACGGCTTCATGGCGTCGGGTTTGTACCTGTGGCGGATCTCTGCCTCACCACCGTCGGATAAACTAAACCCCAGGCGGACTCCCACCAGGCGATTCCACAGGGTGGAGACCCGGCGGAGGGTGCGCGCAATACTGGTGACCCATATCCACCGCGGTGGCTTCGGCAGCCGCCACGTGATGTCTTGACTCATATGTTAGGGAGGCAAGACCCCCCAGTACCCAATCGGACGTGCATTTTTCTATTGTTACATACGTATCGCTATTAGATTGTCATGTCATAGTTTCGTAGTTGTGCTTATTTTCGTTTGAAAATATTATCAGCGGAATATCTGCAGAAAATTCAGCAGACGTGCTAGACGTATTAAAAACAAAATCGCTAACAAGAAGATTTTTGAAGTGAAACTTCTTTAGAATCGTTGTGATTTCAAACCGGATGCAACGGAAAAAACGACAGGTAAGAGACACAAATACAAAAGAGCGAGAGAGCAAATGTCGGTATATTTTGTATATTGCACACTATTTTTTGTTTAATACTTGCTTGTATTTGAGCATTTAACATTTATTGTGTTTCACTTCTATCGTGTGTGAATCGCACATATTATGCCTTTTTTTACTTAAATCAAACAAAAACGTAACAACATAATATTATGGAGGCAGAATGGTTACGCAGAGTGTGTTTGCTGCCATTAATAATTCGATCATTATTGCGTGTAATTCCGCATGTTTTTAAGTAAGTGATTCCTATAAAATTATTATAAAATCTAAACAGCATTATTACGCGATGTTATCATCGCGTAAATTAAAATGTAGATAAGTTTATGAAACAGTATTGTTGTTACAGGAGGTTGTTATTTTACGGAGTATAAAGTACGTTCAGCAGAGAACTAAAGTTACCGATATCACGCGAAGAATATGCACGTTGAAATGGCAATGGGCTGGTCACACACTCAGAAGAACGGATGGCCGATGGACCAATAAAGTTTAAGAGTCGAGGCCGCGTTTAGGTAGACGAAGTGTTGGTCGACCATTAACCAGAATGGAAGACGATCTCCGTGCAGTGGCAGGTCCGCGTTGGATGCGAGTAGCAAGGGATCGGACGTCTTGGCGTCTTGGAGGGAGGCCTATGTTCAGCAGTGGACGGATGAAGGCTGATGATGATGATGATGATAAGTACGTTCAATATTATCATGAATGTTAATAGTAATGCAATGGCATTTTTGGGAAACTACTCAACATCATCATAATTATACAGCTTTCATCTTAAACATGCATAAAACAATAAGTTATGCGACATTTTTCAAGAGCAGACCAGATTTTTTAGATTTCGGTCGTCGCTGCATTTGTATACGTTGAAATAAATTAATAAGAAATATAGTTATATACGTTAAGCAAACTAAACTCGAGCAAACTGAAATTTTAAACTAGATGTTATTTTGTTAACGTGATGCTAACACAGTTAAATAAATTAACGTTTCATCAAAATTCGGTATGTTTGTTTAAAATTACGTTCGAAATGAAAAAAAAAAACTTTTTTGACTACAATTTTTAAGTTATTTTATATGACAACGATGAACTAAGAAATAGGAACTAGGAAATAAGGATCCATTCGTTCTTATTAAGCGTTAAAACCCGAAGTTGGTGCGAGCTGCGAGTTCTGCGTGCTAAATTCGATTAAACGTCTAACAACGTCAAAAATCCAAAAGTGCTGGATTAAAAACCGCCGCATTTTAAAAACGCCTTCATGTGAACAAATCGGTAATAAATTGCTCGTGCAAACGGGACCTTACTAGTCTAAAATGTTTGGTACCGTATAATTCAAGAATTATATACAATTAGAAAAATAGAATTTCATAATGTATCGACGTGGAAGTTTTTCCAAGTAGATTAAATAAAAAAAAAAATTTTTTCTTTACTAGTATACAAAAATATTTTTTCCGGACTATATTTGTAAACATGCAAATCTTATCCGAATCTTCAAACGTCTAAAGCACAAAAGCTCGAATCAATCACAACTTACGAAAATAAATCCACACGAGGCCTATACGTTTTAGGAACCACAAAACGTTGGACGGACAGATCTTCACCATTTGTCATTTACGGGGGAAAAATTGGGTGGTTTTTATCAACAAAATGCCCCGGACCTCGAAGCTCGCTTTAATGGGAAAGTCTCGTCCGAAGCTCCGATCCGTGAATCGATGTAATTTGACGCTAAAAGCTTTCATTTATAACGCCCACACTACTATATTTATTTAATTTCTTGTAATCAAGTTGAACTCTGACAAACGGATGGCCGATGGGCCAATAAAGTTCAAGAGACGAGGCCGCGCTTAGGTAGACGAAGTGTCAGCGACCGACGACCTCCGTACATTCGCCGGTCCATATTCCGTTCGTCTTGGCGTTCATTGAGGGAGGCCTATGTTCAGCAGTCGGATAAATGCTGATGATGATGATGATGAAGTTGGATAGATTAAAAATAAAATGTCATTTTTTCAATTCTTAACTGTTCCATATAAATTGATCGTATTTGAAGATATTATTATAAATGTACTTACGGAAACTATGACGTCACACCCAGGCTCGCCTTTCCCATGGGACATGAGGCAGGTGCCCAGGGCGTTCCATGTCCGATAATTTCTATCAGAATGATTGAGTGATGATTTTATAAAAATTGAAAAAATATTAATGATTTTAATAAATAACTAGAAATGCCCCTATATACAGACAGACTTTTTTTCCGGTTTTAGTCGGTTCGATTTCCAGATGTAGCAAGCGAATATTTGAAATATTTTAAGGCAGTTTTCTTTTTTAGATTAATGTTCTGTTAAAAAAATATTTTCTATCTACATTAGTAAGAGGTCTTTTTCAGGCTTAATATTAAGGTCATTAATTTTTTATGGGTCAATGACTTCTTTCTGTCAGTGTGTTCTTTCTGAACTCAATGCATACATTTTTAAATGGGATTAAAAGATTACTTTCACAAAGCTTGTTTCGTGGTTTCTTTTCAGTCGTAGCTTTGTAACCGGTTATAGAGATTATAATATTTAATGTTTAATTTAATTAATTATAATTAGTTCAGCATTTTAAATTATTGTTTTCTTATGTTTACGCGAATTTCACTCATTATAATGAAACAAATTTACGGATTTTATCGCGGTTTATTTACGGCGGTTTTCAATGTCCTATCTATCTTAAAATCTTCTTATCTATCGTTAAATTTCGACACGTTTACTTACAAAATCTGTCAAAATTGTAAGATGGATATGAAAATTTTGATATAGATAGGATATTGAAAACCGCCGTTAGTTTTTTATGAGCCCGACGTTTCGGATACTTTACACCAACCATGGTCACGGGAGGACCGAGGAGAATTTCTACATGAGTTATATGAAACGTCTGGCTTGTAAAAAATTTAATAAATCGCAATAAAATCCGTAAATTTGTTTCATTTTAAATTAATTGATTAAATTAATTAAATTAATGAATTAATTTAATGTACACTTTGAATATTTTATTTAATAATTCCTTATATAGCGTCGTTTTTTGGCTAATATGTTACTACGCTGACGTGGAACGAAGTAATCTAACACCACTTTCACGGGCCGCCGACTCTGAAACGCAATAATATGAAAAACCTTAGCGTTTTGTATCTCGGAAATATTACTTTACTTTTACCCACGGCTCAAACCGGATCATCATGACTATCACCAGGACTATAAATACACACCAGCAAACAATTACGCTACGTAAACCTAGCCCAGATTCCAGCCTGGAAAGACCGTAGGAACTTGTTACGGGAGCAAGAAACGGAGATTAGTTTAAGATTTGTGTAAATCGCTCGCTCATCGGTGAAGGAAAACATCGTGAGGAAACCTGCATGCCTGATGAGATTAAAAGTCTTTGAAGGTATGTGAAGTTCACCAACCGGCATTGGGCCAGCGCATGAACTATGGCCATTACCCTTCTCGCCTGATTTCGAGGAGGAGGCCCGGACATAATATTGTATGGTACTTTTACATGTATACTTCCATGATCAGCTGATTATATTAACCGTACAAAGAATCAGCATTTGCCTGGATTCAGGCCCATGGTTGCTGTTTGAAGTGTCCAGTAGATTGACAACTCTTGCAGCCATCTGTTTTTTCTTCATTTTTTCGAAAGGTCAGGACTTTTAGGCATGTATTTCAGGTGATTATGTCCAGAAAATAAACTTTTCAGCTTCTACATAAGCTATTTGAAGTGACAATTGCACTTAGAAGTGATTGACGGGGGCGTTTTAGCGTTTGTTGTCTAGTGGTTATAATTCATAAGTTCCTTAAAAAAAGCTATCCATTATGGGCTCTCCACACTCGCGCGAGAGTCTCAGAACGTGAGAATCAGCTCCATGTTGTTGTGTTTTCGCGTTCTCACAAAATTCTCGCACGAGAGTGGAGAGTAAATTAGATATTTGCAGCACGAAAGCACACATAACGGAGATAAATATACTTCGTCTTAGTCCAGGTCATGCTCTATCTATGTCCAAAGTTTCAAACAAATCCGTTCAGTCATTTACGATTGATCGAGCGAGCGAACTTTATTTTAAATCGGTGTTTTCGATGCGCTGCGTAATGTTATATATAGCTTGTTCGATTAATGTGTTTTGGCTGTATCTTGCATTTGCTTATGATTGGCATAAACTTAAGGCATGCCTTATGCTGAAAGAATTTTCTTACGCATTAAAGCCATCAATTTAAGCTAATTGTTCCCAGCACATATAATTATTTACCTTCGAATAACCCAAAAACTGAGCAAATTGTTTTGCTGGAAACAACCTAACAGCCAAGTTGTATCTCTGGAAACAATCCAACAAACCAGGGAAATTATATTCCTGGGAAGAACCTAGGGACTATTCCCCTGGCAGCAACCCAATGACGCAGGGAATAATTTTTTTTGGGCATAATCTACGAATCCGAAATAGCTATCACCAATTAAAGAATCGATTCATATTTTAATGACCAATGACGCTCCAGTTAATTGACAACCCATGTGGCTCTAAGGTTAGCGCGTTTGCGCGCAAACCCGAAGGTAGCGGGTTCGAATCGCGCCAGGGAACAAAAATAAAAAATAACGAAAGTTGGTGGGAAAGCGTCATGCCATTTACATCACGGCATTCGAGATATTATTTCCAAGACATGCCGATAGATTTAAGTAGTTATTAATATCTTTCACATCCTACTAATATTATTATAATTCTACTAATATTATAAGCTCGAAAGTTTGTAAGTATGGATGTTTGTTACTCCATCACGTAAAAACTACAGAATGGATTTTAATGAAACTTTACAATAATATAGCTTATACATCAGAATAATAAATAGGCTACACTTTATCCCCGTACTCCCACGGGAATGGGAAGTGCGCGGGTGGAAAGGCGCTGCTAGTTTGTAGAATGAGAGATATATTTTATATAAGAAGTTCATTCATAATCGATACAAATGATATTTATATTCGAAATATGTCTGAAGCGATAGCTGTAACATTTAATGTAGGGATATCCTAAGTCCCTTCACAAAAGGGTATAATATCGTCCTTATCTAGCGCATTTATATTCGACCGGTTTTGCACTTTTTATCTTCAATGCCCTTTATAACGATACAATAAGTTTTGTACGATAGCTTATCTATATGCGGTCCCTATCAAGTAAAAGCCTAAGCTAAAATTATAAAATATAATATTTTAATATTACTTGAACTTGGCTTGATACGCTACCGAGTGTCTAGCATGTCATGAGGTCATAGTGATGGCCAGACATTCGCACAACCAAACGTTATGCCAATGGTTTGCCCTCCTATCACCTGTAAATGGGCTACCGGAAACTCACAAACATGCAGGTGACAGCATAGCTGTCTATTTGCGCCGGTTTTATGTGAACGGGATGAACTAGCCCGGTCGTACTGGCCTTTCTTCGTTTCGCTCTACCTTACCGTGTTTTAATGGTAAGTCACATTATCTAAGTTGTTTTTTTTATTCATTACATCTTCGATTTAAAATATCTTTGAGCAGTAATAATAGTAGGTAGGCTAAGTTTTAACTAAGTTACCAACATTGTTTTTTTGTGTTTACGCGAATTTCACTCATTATAAAAAACTTAATAAGCCGCGATAAAATCCGTTTTGTTTCATTATAATAAGCAACAAATAAATAATTATAACTTAAATGCTTTACTCTGATATTGGCAAATACTATAGTGCACAAAAGTAAAAGAAGAAGAAGAAGAGTGACTAAGAATAACTGTCATCAGCTCCAACAGGGGCGGGGGGAAACGTCATTGCGCGCGGTTGTATTTTTTTCTGTTTTCCGTTAATTAATTATTATTTTCTATTTTATTCGTTCGGAGTGGTTTCCTATAGTGTATGTTTTAAAAACTCAATCTATATGTGATTGGTTGGCGAATATTGTAGTGGACTGTTCTGGATGGATGGATTTGGAAGTGATAGACAATTGATGGTGAAGTAAGGGGCGAAATCGTACCCCATGGCGCTTCCCGCCGTTTCTCCAAATTACAGACTAGAGATAGTTCCTTCTTCTTCTTTAATGATGGATTACGATAGACTTGATACATTGGCAATGCACTAAGTGCAGTCCACACTAAGAAAAAAAAATCAGCTCCAACATGTTTGAACATTAAAAGCGGAAGCTACGGTTGATAACTAGTGTGGTTAAAAATATATTTTCTATCATCGGATTAAGTAAAGTTTGTTATAAACTGCGAAACCTACAAACCATACCATTTGGCAGGCATTCAAGGGATCTAAAATAAAATACACATAAAAGATTTATCATAAAATGATAAATCTGTTTGTGTTTTAAATATTATTAGTAGCTCTTGCCCGCAGCTTCGCCTGCGTTAAATAAGATTTACAATGACATCTCAGCGGATTATTATATAGCCTATAACCCTCTCGATAAATGGGCTATCTAACACTGAAATATACATTCAAATCTGGCCAATAGTTCCTAAGAATTGCGCGTGCAAACAAACAGTTTCTTTAACTTTATATATTAGTATATGATGTATAAGATTGAGATGTAGCCATTAAAGTTAATATTTATTTACATCTATACTACTTACCTATTAAATATCCTCAAGCAAACCTTGTAGGAGGAACCTCACGATGCTCAAACAGAAGTCAAAGGGATGTACTGTTCTAAAAACCATAGATTCACAAAAGTTCTAGAAGAATCGAATGCTTTTATAAAGGTTTCCATGCGCACTTAATTCGGACTTGTAAAAGGAAGGTTACGTTAAAATAAAAATTGTAAAAGTCATTTAAGCTTAAATAAGGTAAGAATCTCGAAATTCGAGATACCCAGCTGTAAATCTGTGAATACTTGTATATTGACAACCTAAAAGTTGGCTCAAAACCTACATTTAATGAGCACTCGTAACAGAAAAACGAGCCGACAGAGATAGCCAGTGTTAAGGAGTGTGTCCCTTTCTTATAAGGTGACAATAAGATTTTGACAGGTGGGACAAATGTCTTTCAAAAATTCAAACTGTCAGGAAATGGGTATCAAAACCTACATTTAATGATACGCGACTTTAAATTCAAGGTTAAAAGGCACAAAAAATCGATTTTTTTTGTGCTTTTTTTTTGTAAATATTTCATTTCCTATGGGTTTTTGCTATTTGTATTTAGTATCAACGCTTTGGTGGCGTCACTTGCGTTCGGTATACTCCATCTGTCTTTATTTATAAATCTCTGCCCAAGCCTATAATAACTCAAGGTCACCCGTAGCTTAATAACTCAATAATATTCTAAGATGAATAATTCGTTTCAGACAAGTTCAGTTTATGCCAATTAATCATTTAATCATTGAAACGTTCTCACAAATTACAATTCGACAGTATTAGAATAGATAGAGCGTTGTAAATCATGTTATAATATTTTTTTTTTGTTAGTTATCAAAAAAAAATGCGTTGACAAGGCAATTGAGTAAAAGTATATTACCAATAGGTCTATCTTAGGTAAGAATTTCTTTCATCTTATTTGCAAGAGCTATTGCAAGGCTACAAAACTACAGCGACGATTTGAAAAATTATTTCACCTATAGGAAGCCACTATCAGGGAATAAGCTATAAATCGTTTGCCCGTGCGAATACGGGGCGGACAGCTAGTGTTGTATGTGCGTATTTTTATGGTTTAATATTGATTACAAATACATCATCATCAGTTTTTATCCCTCAACAAAAAAAAAATGTTTTGTAATGTTTACGCGAATTCCACTTAGATATTATTATGAACTTGGTTTGACGCCTCTATCTTATTTCTTCCATGACCCTGGTTGCTGTAAAGTATCCGAAATGTCAGACATGTAAAAAACTTGATAAACAGCAATAAAATCCGTAAAAATTGTCTTGTATAAATAACATTCGCGTAAACATAAGAAAACAATACTTTTATGATACTTTGTGTAGATTTTATTGAAGATACAACACCTTGGGAATAAGAGACTCACTATTTGTATCTACAAATTATTTATTTCATATTGTTGACATAAGAGCAACCCCAAAGTTTTTTTCTCGTTTTTCCTAGGGGATCCTGCATCTCAGGGTTTTTTTATTATGACTATTTCTTTTGACTTCTTTAAAGTGTACAAGTTGATTATTACAAAATAAAGATATTTTGATTTGATTTAATATTATGTTTTAAATTTGTTGTATAAACTAACTATGTAAATAAATACCTTTAAGTGACACTCAAATTGTAAATTACCTTTCAGATAGTAATCGCATATTCCTGCTTGTGAATACCCTGATCCATCACTTACTTGAATATACCATGTTGAGTAAGCTCTACCTAATCTTGTTATGGTATAAGCCGATGAATGTTCCAGATTACTGAGTGTATTCAAACTTTGTCATCGACATGTACAAGAGGCCCATTCACATATTTTGGGTAACTGGTTCTAATCCCGACAATTTTTTTGTTAAAACAGGCAAAATTTTTAAGATTTACAAATTGGTAGTGGCCGGTTTGTTTTGGATTCAAGGCTCGTTTTGGCGTTTTATTGGGGGAGGCCTATGTGATGATTTTGAGCTTGTTTTCTTTGTGTAATAAAATAGTAATAGTTATGTAAAAGTTTAGGACAAAGCAAAAGAGATGATGACTACAATACGTCTGCACTGATTTTGATAAAACACATTTGAGAAGTGCCATAAGTCTGCATAATATCGCATCCAAGTGCACAGGACCACTGAGTGGACAGAATTACTTTTTTTTTTTTTTGTTGGAGGCTAGGCTAATGGGTGAGCCGGTTGGTTACACCCCGTGATATAGTAAGTGGGGGGCTGCCCCTCGCCAGCCGTGGAGTGTGACTTCCACGGCTTCATGGCGTTGGGTACTAATAAATAATAATTGTAATAACAAACACTGAGTGTGTTTATTCATCTTTAGCAGACCAATCAAAGCCACGGTCCTGAATCGCGCTATCGGTATTCTACAGTCCGACCGCTATATATACAACACCTGACACGATAGCTAGTGGGTTTCCGCATGGTCGAGCATTGCACCTCCCTCGGTCGGAGGCCTTTGAGGCCTTCTACCATGAACCCCACGCATCTAAAATAAATTAGGGATTCTATCGCGATTCATTAAATTTCTGAATGCTCCGCGTTTCGGATACATTACAGTCAACATAGACTCGGGAGGATATAGAGTTACTAATTACACCTTAAGCCCTTTTAATCATAATGAGTGAAAATTCCGTAAACATTATAAAACAATAGCCGATAGGAGGATACAATTATATATAATAATAAAAAAAAAAACAAAAAAAATTAGGAAGCTTCTCCTTATTCTCACATCCTCTATACTGCAGAGTTTGAAGACGAAAGTCTTCAACCAATGCGTTCTCCCCGTGATGACCAAAAAAAAAGTATCAACCCTTTATGTCCCACTGCTGGGCACGTGTCTCCTCCTCGAAATCAGGCGAGGAGGGTAATGGGCCAATAGTTCACCGCGCTGGCCCAGTGCGGGTTGGTGAACCTCACATACATTCAAAGACTTTCAATCTCATCTGGCATGCAGGTTTCCTCACGATGTTTTCCTTCACCGGTGAGCGAACGATGGTCCCTTGTTTGGGGTGCACTTAGAAATTAGAAAAACCCATTTCAAGGCACACACGGGGGGGTCAGGATCGAGCCCGGACCTCCCGCATAAGAGGCCGAGTCCATCCACCACTGGACCATCGTCGCTGTCGTGATGACCTACGGGGCCGAAACGTGGCCTCTTAATTTACGACTGGTCCGCAAGTTTGCCGTAGCTCAACGTGCTATGGAGCGTGCTATGCTGGGTGTTTCTTTGGCAGATAGGATTCGAAACGAAGACCTCCGCCAGAGAACTAAAGTTACCGATATCTCGCGAAGAATAAGCACGTTGAAGTGGCAATGGGCTGGTCACGCACTCAGAAGAACGGATGGCTTTAACGAATTAAGGTTAAAACTTGAACGGATTAAGGTTCAAGAGTTTAGGTAGACGAAGTGTTGGTCGGCCATTACCCAGATAGGAAGACGATCTCCATGCAGTGGCAGGTCCGTGTTGGATGCGAGTAGCAAGGGATCGGTCGTCTTGGCGTTCATTGAGGGAGGCCTATGTTCAGCAGTGGACGGATAAAGGCTGATGATGATGATTATAAAACGATATGACGTAAGACACGCGTCCTTTTTTGTGTACATTAAAAACAACACCCATCCAAAAACATTGTCGAGCGACAACACATTATAACTAAATAACGTCGAAATCATGAATTTACGTAAAACTCACATGTTACAGTAATTATGAGTAAAATATCTTCGTACTTTCCCGTGATATACGCGTTACAAAGAGAATGAAATATTAGATTTTGAAAGTTTTTGAAAACTTCCACTCGCATTAGTTTGTATGGAACTGCTCTGAAAATGTGATTAGATTCAAAATACAGATGCGGCCTGAGCTCCAGTTATATAAGCTTTTTTCACTAGCTTACAGCCGTGATTCCACACGCCTGGGTATAGAAAAACTTCCCTCAAAACTTTTCTGAATGATTGAGCTATCAATTGCAAAAATAATTTTTCAATTTCGAAGATAATCGAATTCAGACAAGCACTTCAACTTTATTTTAGACTAGCAGCGCCTCGCAACTTACCCGCGTACCTCTCGTTCCAGTTGTAGTATGGAAATAAATTATAGCCTGTGTTGTTCTGATGTGTAAGCTAAATTATTGTAAAGTTTCATCAAAACCCATTGAGTACTTTTTGCGTGAAATAGTAACACACATTGAATGTATGTTTTCATTCACATTCTTTCAAACTTTGTATTGGCGTTAATGATATAATTATAATAAGAAGGACAAGAAAGATAAATGTGTAGCTGTTGACCGCGGCTTTGTCCACTATAATAATTTATCATGATGTGATAATTAGTGTTTTCTTTGCGTACAGTTTTAATCGCAACCCAAATTCCAGCCCCACCCCAAAATGAATTCGGAAACAAAATACGGATTTCGACGTACTATGAGGCCGGCCTTAAAGTAACTAGTAGTTAATTTAGTCTAATAATAATCTTTCAAATAAAACTACCTTTTTTTTAATTTTCATATTTGGATAAGTAAATCGAGCCTGGCTTTCAAAATAACTTTATTTCAGAGCTTTACTCTTGTAGGTGGAGTATTCGCCACTCACTTCTCATCTCTGCTAATACCTTCACAAAGTTAGCAAGCCAAAAACCATCCAAAACCAAAGCCTTGAAAAATCTGCCATAACATTATAAGACCAGGTGAGCTCGGACAATACTGTCCTTTCTTCTGAAACATGCCAAAACTGAGGAAAAATATAAAGGAAGGCGGACCCATGCAAACAAGGGCACGTACAGCGCATTCGTTCTCACCATAGAAATCGAAATAATAAGGTAATAGAAGTGCTAAGTGCGCGTGACCTTGTCGCCACCACAGGTGACGCAGATGGCACCAATTTTTGCATCATACTTAATACATTGTTTTTTATGTTCGATGTTAATAGAAGAGCATCATATCACAAAAAGAAAAGTGTTACGCAATATAGCATTTCTGTTACATTATTATTTAGATTTCTGTGATTCTCACCTCCTGGTATTTTTTTTTTGAGAAAATTTCTTTAGCCCGTTTTTTTAGCACTTTTTGGTGTAGGAAAATCTTATAAGTTCGCGCTACCGACATGCTAGGTTCATATGATGTTATTATTATTATTATGTTATGACGTCTAATTACATACATTAAATTTCGTATAATAAAATTAGAAATTTTATAATATAATAAGTTTTTACTTTTATTAACTGCCATTTTTTATTATTGTATCTAAACAAAACATTTTATTTCAGTATAAAATAAAAGTTTATTACATTTTCTTTTTAAATATTTAAATGCGAATTCCACCGTCGAATAATGTATAAAATATTCCACTTTAGAATTTGTGAAGTAATAAAAATATTTATGAAAAGGCAGCGCGTAAAATCTGTTTAATTTGATTTATTAATATGAATAAAATTGTTATTATAAGGATGCATACACAATATTAATTTTCCGAGCTGATTTCACTGTAAGCTGATATTAAAACAAAATTATTTTTTTTCAGGTCAGCAGCTTTCTTTGTTCTTCCACGAAAATGTAAGTATCAACCAAAGGTAAAAAACAAAACACGATTACATACAATTAAGATTTCATTAAAATTTTAGAAATCTTTTGTGTTTCCACAAAGCAGGTGCATTCTCTATGCGGAACGATATTAAATTTGCATATGACAGCTTATACGCTGCATATGCAAAATAATACATTATAAAGTTTTCCTGGGTGCAAAAAGCGAATAATATATGAATGTTTGTGAGTGAATTTATGCATGGACGAATGTTAAGTTTTTTATTTGAATCACCTGTTGGGGTAACGTCTCATGTACAGATTGAATAAGGAAACTTTGAGGATTGAAAAACTTAACTAAAATGTATATATACCACATTGAATTTAAGGTACTGTAAAAGAGCATATTTAATTTCCGAAATTAATGGATAGTATTAAGTGAAGGTTTTGTTGCTATTTTTGACGTGACAACGTCTAGTAACTCGATATTACGGGCAGCATGCACGAAAAAGATGACGTCATGTAGCGTTCCACCAGCGAGAGAGAGGCATCGGCTCTAGCGATCAGCTCAGTTCGGTTCGTGCTGCATGTAATGTTTGACCTTGTTACGTCAAACTACCGTCCGTAAACCGACTTTACAGACAACTATTTTTTTTTTGTATTCTGTGTGCTGTCTGTTTCTTGTTTACCATGGATAGGGTACTAGGTTGTCATGCTCACTGATTTAAGAATTTAGAATAAAATTAGCAGAGCGCTTGGAAAGAGTAACATATACTCGTATCAGCAGCGAAAAGGTACCGAATCGTCTTTGAGTTATCTGGAGATCATGGATACTATAGTTGTTTGACTGGCCTGTTTGTCTAGTGGTTAATGACCCTGACTGCTAAACCAGAAGGTCGTGGGTTCGATTCCCACCCAGGACAAATGTTTGTGTGATGACCATGTTCATTTGTTCTGTGTCTGGGCGTAATTTATCTATAATATGTATATAATTAGAAATATATAAGTAACGTATCAGCTGTCTGGTCACCATAAGAACAGGCTTTGCCTAGTTTGGGATCAGATGGCTGTGTGTGAGTTGTCCCAACATATTATTATTATAGAGAATAACGATCGATAACAAATAGACAGTTTATGATTTGACGGACGGACAGACGGCATGATTGCAAATAGTAATTTATTATTTAATATATAACTATTAATTATTCGCTTGTCTATTGTTTCTTGTATGTTTGTTTGTATGTGAAATAAAAAATAAACTCTTTACATTTGATAGCTCAATGATTTGAACAGAAGTATTCGTTTCGACAGGCGAAAACATTCCCAATATGATTTCTGAATAAATATAAAATAAATTACAAAACGAGACAACTAGAAACACGTCTTATATTTATTTATCTGAAAATAATAATTGAAGATAACTTTTTGACATTTCAATTAATATTTCTATAGCTTTGATATCCAACTTGAGCGTTTTTCAATTATGAAGTCGAATTACTATATTTCATTAGCCCTGTTATATTAGTAGGTTACCATTTTGTCTAGTAAAGAGGTTAAAGGATTTTTTAAAATTATTTCATCATCATCATCATCTCAGCCTACGTCTATCTACTGCTGAACATATCCTCTCTTATGGTTTACCAGCGACCTTTTTTTCTTTAACGCCGAGAAATGAGCTTAGGTATCCCGCGGGGGAGTGGGTCTCTCCAGGCGGGTATGTGGAACTCGCTGCGCCCGAAAGCTGGTAAATGGACGCAGCTCTACCCACTAAAACCTTACGCACTTCTGTACTTACTAGATCCCCGTCTCCACTCTTGACCTGCAATCTGTATTTTGGCTTTGTCTTCCGTAATATAAATTTAAAAAGACGTTTCGCCATTGACTGGTAATTTTTTTTTGTCTACTCACATAATTATCAGCCCTGATGTTAATGACCGGACGGGTATTCAGTTTCATTCGCTAGGGGGAGCCTTTGTAGTAACTCCGTGTAAGGTTGCTCGTAAGGCATCTAATCTAATTACATTCTTTCGCAAGTCCACGATTTTTAATTGTAAGCTAGCTCCTTCCAGGAGTTTCGTCTGTGTTTTATATTTTAAGGTATTTCTGGAGCTTACTCCTTAAGAGTTGATTTTCATATATTATATGGCAAGGGTATAAAATCTATGGGAGTAAAATCAAACTACGATGTCACACGATGTTACACGAAGCCTTAAACGAACACAAACCGATTGTCTCAGTATTCAAAGATGTTGTTTAGCTTATTGCATTAAATTATCTATTGTTGTTTATGTTTTTATGGTTTCGTTGTGTTTTAATGAATTAACCGTAAATTTTATAAAAATGATTCATAACAATGCATTTATGTTTTTACCCTTATTAATTTATCCATTTACTTTATAATCGTTCGTTAACTCCTGTCGTGCGTCGGAGCTGACACACATATTTTTTATTTTATTCTATATTTTTAGTATATTATAAAATAAAGTATCATCATCATCATCATCAGCCTTTATCCGTCCACTGCTGAACATAGGCCTCCCTCAATGAACGCCAAGACGACCGATCTCTTGCTACTCGCATCCAACGCGGACCTGCCACTGCACGGAGATCGTCCTCCCATCTGGTTAATAAAGTATATAAAAAATTATTATCGTGATAAAGTCTGATAAATCGATGAACGTTGGCTGCATGCACGAAAAAGCATGACTCATGTGGTAAGTATAGCAAACAAGCAAAAACAACGTAAGCGTTCCTGAAATATTATTTATTTATTTACTTAAAAGGACATCAGAAATATTATGACGTCATCACGCAAAATTATTTCCCGTAAACCGACTCAAGACATTCATTATTTTATGATGATTAAAATGATCACCTTGAATTTTTTGAATATGTCCTTGAAAATTATTAAATTCATGGGATTTCATATTCTTAGGCGGAGTCTTATGTTTTTCTAAAATAAAATAATGAATACTATTATATCTTATAACATTACGTATCTCTAATTAAAAGATTTGTCCTAATTAGTCCAATTATTGCAGTAATTAGCCCCAAAAAAGATACAGATTTTATTTTTGTAAATCCGATTTTTATAAAAAAATATTTTAAGTATCCTTTACTCCTAGGACCTATTCCTTTATTTTAATATTAATACTTAGGAACGTTTACTAACTCATAAGAAAGCCCACATTGAAAACCATATTATTGAAATAAGTTAAATAATTAAGAAAAGAAGCTGACCAACACAAAAACCGACTTTAGCTTATATAATATTTTTTTTTTTTTTTTTCGGTTGGATCTATGCTAATGGTCCTAGTGACCGTTATGCGTCATCGGAAATGGGGTGATCCGGTTGGATCATCCTATGACGTTATAATTTGGGATTATATAATATTTCATTTTGATTTGTATTAGGTAATTAAAATTTAGGTAGACGGACTGTTGGTTGGCCGTTAAATAGGTGGGAAGACGATCTCCGTGCAGTAGGGCTTTTCTGTAAGGTCGTTTTCGAATCTCGATAACAGAATCCGCAGTAATATATGACGACTTTGACGAATTTGTATTCTTTAAAAGTCGACTATCTGTATATACCAATAAAGTTCACTTTCGAAGTGAGCGTACAGTGAGCTCTATCACTCAGGTGAAGCTCGATATCGAAATGGTTTTTACAAAATAGCCCTACAGTGACCGGTCCGTGTTGGATGCGAGTGGAAAGAAATCGGCCATCTCGGCATTAATTGAAGAGACCCTATATTCGATAACGCACGGATAAGGGATGATGATGATGATGAAAAAGAATTCGTTTCCATTATCGAAGTCGAGTACAAAATACTTAATTTATAGCCATTTTGTCAAAGTGTTTGAATTTAATTATTTTTATGAGTTCAGACCAATCTTTCCAAGCGAATCCTTTAAAGTCATGTCTTTAAAGAAGTTCGTTCAACTTTAAAGAATAGTACAGCATCTCCGAACTTTTATTACCTTCGGGTGTCTGTTATCACTGGTGAATCGCATGCTCGTTTGCCCATCCATAAAGTATGTACTTTCTTTCAATAATACAGTTCACAATTTAGATAAGAGATTGGGTTTCAAAAGGCTAATTCTACTTTAAAGAAAAATGTAAGTACATTGAACAAATAGCGTTGGTTTCAAATATACATTACATTTTAAAGTGAGCGACGGTGGTTCAGTTGTGGACGGACTCGGCCTGTTACGCGAGGGGTTCCGGGTTCGATCCTGATCCGTGTGTGCCTTGAAATGGGTTTTTCTAAATTTCTAAGTGCACACGAGACCATCGTTCGCTCACCGGTGAAGGAAAAACATCGTGAGGAAACCTGCATGCCTGATGAGATTGAAAGTCTTTGCAGGTATGTGAAGTTCACCAACCCGCACTGGGCCAGCGCGGTGGACTATTGGCCCATTACCCTCCTCGCCTGATTTCGAGGAAGGAGACCCGTGCCCAGCAGTGGGACATATAAGGGTTGATACTTTAAAGCTTACACGAACTTCACCCTTTTTAATGAAACAACTTTTAAGGATTCACGCAAGGTCTTCCAATATCCCGGACGTGTAGAGTATCTGAAATGTCAGGGGTCGTAAAGGTCATAAATTATAAAATAAGAATGCGTAAAAGTTGTTTTATTATAATGTTGAGAAAACTCACACACGTCAATTTGATCCCAAACTAAACAGTGCCTGTATTATGGCAACCAGACAATTGATATAATTTACTTATATCCTACTAGCTTTTGCACGCAGCTTCGCCTGCGACAACTAAGATTTTAAAAGGGGCACTAGCTTTTTAAACATTTAATATAGCCTATTCACCGGGGATAGTGTGGCTTCCCAACAGTGAAAGAATTTTTCAAATCAGTCAAGTAGTTTCAGAGCCTTTTCAATAGAAATCTTCCCTAGAATAGAGCTACGACTGTGCATTAGGTTGGGGCATTCAGTGAGAATGTGCATAGGCGTTTCCTCTGGTGAGTAGCAGAGTCTGCAGTGCCTTGTGTCACTCTTCCCAACTATTTGCATATGCTTATTAAATGACAGTATCCCGTAAGCAACCTAACCAAAATGCCAAGTTTGAACCACTTGACTAACAGGTCAGTCTACACTAATATTATAAAGAGGATAACTTTGTTTGTTTGTTTGGTCGTAATGAATAGGCTCAAAAAGTACTGGACCGATTTTAAAAATTCTTTTCCCATTCGAAAGCTACATTATCCACGAGTAACATAGGCTAAATTTTATTCTGATAAAAAATAGGGTTCCGTAAGATATTTGGGTTTTTCGGATACAAGGTATAAAAAATCAACCAGAAAAGTTACTTATTTTACCTACTAAGATTCCGTTGTAAATCTTAGTTAACGGCAACAGCTAGTCTTAAATAAATATAGCTTCTTTAAACATCAGGTCACTGAACCGACAGAAAGGCA
Organism: Lycaena phlaeas; assembly: GCA_905333005.2. NCBI lineage: Eukaryota > Metazoa > Arthropoda > Insecta > Lepidoptera > Lycaenidae > Lycaena > Lycaena phlaeas. Next base: position 13,128,463 of record HG995182.1, read on the forward strand.
GTTCTTTTAAGCAAAAGGCCGGTTGTATCCATTAGATAATATTTTCCTAAGATCCTCCATTAGCAGAAGCCATTGTGCTCCAAATTATCCCCACTTGGAAGATTCATTGTCTCTTTAAAACAAATGGCAAATTAATATGAGTGTTTTCTTTTCAATCTTGTGAAAAGGTACGTTGTTATAATTTTATTATTAGGAAGAACTCAAAAGGAGACATTTTATAAACAGCGTTAATTAAAGTAAATGTTTTGGTTGTTTGAAATAGATTAAGGTGTAAAAATACTTTTTAGGTTTTGATGATTTTTTTAAACGAGTTATCCAATGTTATATTATATATAATATTTGTTGCCTGAAACACAGGATGTCCTAGTTCAGGCAATACTGTTAACATGATAGAATAAGTGTATATTATTGTACTTTATGTTACCTGTAATTTACCATGCATGCATTTTGAATAAAAATTATTATTATTATTTATTATTATTATAATGGCAGTGTGGGCAATAGGCTCAAACTCGTATAAGTTTTAACGAGCTCTAAGTAACCTCGTTCTGACATCTAAGAGACCCCTAACCCCCCTTTGCGAGCGTGAGGCTTCTAACACGAAATGTGGCATACATTTCGTGTTAGAAGACCTGACATGAGACTGACGGTACGACCATCCTACTTGTATCTCCCTTAAACAGCATTGCTGTCTTCAGGACATAAGCAGACAGACAGTGTAAGTGTTACAGACTTACGTCTCAGAATGAGTGCCTAGCTAAGCTCCAAATAAAATCTTTTATGTTTTTGGTAGATGCAGGTCACTGGTCAATCGCCAATTTGTCAATCAAACCACTGGTTTAAAAATAAAGACAGATAGAGCATGCCGAACACGCGAGTGACGCCACCAAAGCGAATACGAATTCAAAAGCGAACACAATCTAATAGACACTTAGAGTACTACGCCATGTCAAGCACTGGAGGGCTTTTAATAAATCTGTGAATGCAATTAACATAAATCACAATAGGTTTTATTTAGATACGTACATTACCTCCTATAATATCTCCTATCCACTATACTTATTTTTGGTATGTCAGCTGTCCCTATATTCCAGAATTTTATCCTAAAAGGATTCTATGTATTCCCAAAATTCTAATCCGTCTATCCTTAGCATTATCGGTATTGGAACTTAAATTGCGTGAAATTATTCTTCGCTAGCACTCTTATCAGACCCAACAAACAGAATTAGAACGAAGAATATTATATAATATAATAATCGCTAGTAATTATTATTACAATTATTATTATTATTTTACAGATAGTTGATGAATAAATAGGTAATAAATATATAATCAGCTTGTATATATCATGGTGGTATCCTTTTATAAGACTTTTTTTTCGAATGGACCGGTGCTGTTGGACTTGTCCAACAACGGCCACTGCGCGGATATCGTCTCTACATGCGGTTAATATTCGACCAACACTTCGTCTACCTAAACGCGGCCTCTAATATGGAACCTTTTGGATTATTCGTACTTAAATTTAAGCTAATAATAAAGACTGGTTACTTTTATTACTAAAATGATTGAAATCTATATGAGACCAATCAACTATTTGAGATCTTCACGTGTTTCTCACGTATTTACCATAGCATCAAGACTGTAATGTCAAACCATCGAGCTAGCGCTATAAAAGGGAAAACATAGTAAATATCACATTTTTAATAACTTTGGTTGAAAATGTTGTAACTATGTTTTGTCCACTTAAACATACTAAGTTCTGTTTACTTGTGCAAGTTTAAGCTTTGTTGGTTACTGACATGCCTTTGATGTAATCTAATCTGAAAGCACTTTGCCTTGATCTTAATACGATACGAAAAAACTTTTAAGATTAAGATAAATTGGTATAATAATGATGGTTCTATGATGAGATGGTCAAGTTATCCCGACCAGGAGTAGCCAGGCTTTTGCCGTGGTCAGCCAGTCGTAGTGGTGAAGTTGTGTGCAGATGTGGAACCTTCAAAAGGCACCTGAAGGTAATGGAAGTTCAGTTTGCCACAATGAAAATCCAAATGTCGGATCACAAAAGATCAGGATCACAGAAGATCCTAGTTAGTAAATATCATAGCAGATTTTCCTGTGATAAGTAAAAAAGGATTTATATTTATCAGTGACGATCTCTTACCAACAAATGGTTCACTTGGTTAGTTAGTCTATTTAATTGATACAAAAAAATGTTAAAGGTTAAAGGGGTGTTAGGTAAATAGTCGCAGTATAGCAACGCCCCGCTGTTTTACCCGCGTACTTCCCATAGCCTTGGAAGTACGAGGATAAAAATATGTATTAGTTACATTACCTTAAATTTTCATTAAAATTCATCCAGGAACTTTTGAAAGAAAGAGTTTAAATGGTGAGATACCACCACCACCACCTTGTTTTGTACAAGACAATGTGTCAATTAGCGCTAATCTTCAATAATTTATTTGAAACTAAGCGTCATCGGATTTCGAGGAAGAGGCTAGTGCCCTGTACATTAAAAGGTTTGCACACTTTTATAGAATTAAAGTTTAGATCAAAGTGAATCTATTTTTAAAAACACACAAATAGAATTGCTTAAACAAAAACACTTAGATAACTCACAATTTGCCGTAAACAGTCAAAAATTACTCCAAAGTTAGAACATAAAGGAAAAGCATGCATTTGCATGGCCAAAGCAAATTGAAACTTAATTCAATAACAATAACGTCTTATACAATTTGGTATTATTATCTCTTTTATGGCAAGGGAAATGGAAAGACGGACAATTTGTATAAATTGCTAAACATTTTTCAAGAAATGTGAGTGAATAAGATTCGTATTTCGTTTTGATGCAAGTGGCAAGGGATCGGTGGTCTCGGCGTTCATTGAGGGAGGCCTATGTTCAGCAGTGGACGGATAAAGGCTGATGATGACGATGAAAATAATAAGTATAGTAATACATATTATATCCATTAATTATATCCAAGTTAAAAATAATAGGTATATAATATTATTACTACAGAAGATTGCAGCTTTCTGCTATTGAAAGGATATAATATGATTGGATCAGCTCATCCGAAGACTACCCCCCACATCATTTTTTTTTCGAAAGGACCTATGCTGTTGGCCTTATGGCCTTAAAGCTACATTGGATAAGCATTATTGAAAATAACTTAAAAACTGTTGGTTAGATGTCGATCAAATTAATAGGGGACCAATTCGGAAACATTAGCTTTCGAACGAAGAAAGAATCATAAAAATCCGTTCTCAAACAGCGGAGTAATCGTGTAACAAACAAAAAAAAAACATACAGACGAATTGAGAACCTCCTTTTTTTTGAAGTCGTTTAAAAATTAGAAGAGTAGATGGCTCATCTAACGACCACAACATTTATGCTGAATACTCGTACAATCATCATCATCGCCAGTATTTATCCGTCATATTATATGAACATGAATGAAAATTTTAAGAGTAATTTTAGATAATTTTAATTCTGACTCCGTATCAAGTCGATTTCTGTATTTAGTTTTGATCATGACTAGGTGTGAAAACTCACATGTTGTAGCAATTGTTAAAAGGAAATTGCGCCACCATGTGTGCTGCGGCCCTGCCAGTTATCAAACCACCAATACGTAAATCTCGTCGGGAGCCCCCTGCCGTCGAATGACGAACCCCTAGGGGTTCACGTACCTTACTTTGAGAAACCCTGTCTTAGACCAATCATTTGCCAATGGGAGATAGGGAGCTGTGTTACGCATGTATTTCCGTACTGCTTATTTCTAACGCTAGTTTTATTACAGGATACACTGCTAAGCAATAAGCAGGTAGTCTCGGTTTTGACCACCTTGTGTGTGACGTTGACTACTTAGTTGAGTGGCAGATTGCCCGTTTGCCTATCCTACTGACACACTAACTTATAGTCTAAGAGCCGTGGGAGATCGTCCTTCACCGATCTGATTACCAGATGAGACATATTTTTTATCAAATATTTTGTATAAACAAATATCTCTATAATTACTTGCCTATCCTAAAGTGCTCATGTCTTAATTAAATTAAAGCACTATAAGTACGATTTTTGCAGGCAAGTTTGTATGACTGATTTTGTAATAAGATAATCTAAAATTGGATATAATTTTCGATAAGTTAGCAAATCGATGGATTCACCTATATTGACTTTCCTGTTTATATCTGCTTGCCAGGTAGCCATACACAGAAATGAGTAGGCAAACCTACCTAGGCATATACTGTGTGTTAAAAACTGTCAGTGAAATAAATTTCATGTGGTTATCAAAAGTATGACAGTGATGAAAAAAAATCGACAAAAGTCAATTTAATTAAAAATAACCACGAGCACTTTTGGCTATGCAAAGTATGCTAGGCAAGTAATTATAGGCAAATTTGCTTATACAAAATATTTGATAAAAAATATGTCTCATCTGGTAATAGAGCGGTGAAGGACGATGTCCCACGGTCTCTCCTACTATTATGCTCGCCTATATAAACAACTTAAAATATCGTCCACCATTTAACAGTTCCGTGTGTTGATTCTTAACCCTTTCGACCGGGTCACTCAAATGGTTCCTTATTAAAAAATGTTTAAGTCACACCAGATGCTGTGAAATATCGCGTTTAATTAAGGGAGAGCGAAAAAGATATTAAAATTAGCAAGTGCTGGTCCAGAATGAAAGTCTCGATGGCCGGAGCAATTTGTGCTTTGATTAAAATATATTGTTTTGCCGCTGTCTGTTTCTGTCCCTTGATGAGTTTTTGGGATAACATAAACTTGGGATGAGTTGTTTTTTAACACTGGGCGTTTGAATTAAATTGGTCGTTTAATTTGTAATTCTTTTTAGCGGAGGCATATTTTATTTTAAACATCATTATTTTTAAAGTAAAACTTTTTAGTCTGTTACATGTCGCGTGACGGTCGGAGGCCAATATGGCGGCGCCTATAGTTCGCATCAGCTAACTGTACACAGTGTACTGTAGAATTTTGTTTGTTTATTAGTTAAATTATATTTATCTGTTTAGATAAAATTTACCGCAATAAGGAGAGCTTAAACCAACAAAAAGAAGAGATAAGCCTTGAAACGGCTTAACAAGTTCTGTAAAAATATGTCTACGAACCACCGCTGAGAAACTGGCTTTCAAATAAAATCGACCGCATACAAATCGGTTGATATGTTTAAGAGCGGGTACACATTGGACGTTTCGAAACGCGCGCTTTGCTAACGCGCGTTTTGAGAACCCCGAATTCTTTTAAAGTGTACACATGTAAACGCGGACTGCTAGTCAAGCGCGCGTTTGACGCGCGCTTACATTTTTTAGTTCGAACGCGCGTTGCTATGGCGTCAGCTGCGCGCTTGGGGATACATGAGCCGCCATATTGTTGTACATTTGATCGCGCGCTTTTGTGTAGAGTGGACACACGTTACTGATTTCTTTAAAGCTGAAATCCAAAAGCGACTAGCTATTTGGGATATGGAATGTCCCGATTATAAAAATAAGGTGATTTAAAATCGTAATTGGGAGGAAATGGTAGAATTTTTTTGTGACGCTGAAGATAGTTTGGAGAAAAAGAAATTATTTATTTAGAATTTTTGTTTACAATAATGTTTTATTTATATAATATTGTCTTGCAATTGGAGCTTTCCCTCGTTTACAAAATAATTAATTGGCAAATTTGTCTCTAGCAGTCCTAGCTGTCAAGCTGCCGAGGGGTATATTTTTATGTGTGTGAGTTGTTTTCCACTATAAGGGGTAATCACATTTGACATGATTCCGACGTCCATTTTCAAACTGAGCCAAAATTATATTCGCCCTACTAACGCATGTCGAACGCCGTGCTAAGCGCGGTGTGTGTATGCAACTAACGCGCGCTCGACGCAACTCCGAGCGCCTAGTATGTACTAGCTCTAAGCATCAAAATAACATTTTTTTGCCGAGCTTTGGGTGCGGTTTGAAATAGTTCATAAAAATAACAATTTAAAGTAAATTTAGTGTGAAATAATATTCAAGTTCTTATTTTAACGTTATTCCACCTAACTTCATTTTACGTAAGAGCATACCGAAGACATTTAGCTTAACTGTGCCATAAGAGTTTAAAACTACCTCGAGGAAGTTTGTTGCAAATTAAAACCTCACACTGCCACATAAAGCCCATATTGCAAGAGAATTTAGTTTTGGATATGTTAATATTGTGATACGTGTTTAAAACGGCTATTTACGTTTTTAATCTCGTGCCACATATTGTTTTTAATAAGATTAGGATGCATGGGGAGTTTATTGTGAAATTGGGAAATGTAATTTATGAAAAAATTAGTCAAAGTCAAAAATTTAGTTTTTCGGAAACTAAGCACGGGACCAGATTGACGTGATGTGACGTTATTATTATATAATCAAATAAAGGCGGTGATGATGATGATAAGCAAACTATCGCTTTTATTTCAATAATGTTACTACGAAAGATTTATAGTATTCTCTAGGTACAGACAAATTGATGGATTATACCTAGACAGAATTGGATTGTCCAGAAGTAATTGATATATTGCATGTACCTAGGGTTGCCAGGCGTCCGGATAAAGCCGGACATGGGCTTTTTGATTGCGTGTCCGGCCAAAATAAGCGGTGTCCGGCTTTTGTTAGACTTTTTTAAATTTGGCAAACGAGCGATGCCAAATTAGTCTTGAATTAGTGTAGAGGCGGCCTAAGACTGCTTTGTCATTTGATTTTATCTATTAGTTCACTAAAATTTAACAAAATGTATGATACTCATAAAAAAAGCTTGATTTCACATACAATTTCTTTGTCGTATCTATAAATAATGAGACAAAATTCTCAATAATGTTCAGTCCGATCTTTCGACCCAAATGTCCGGCCAAGCTGGCTGGTCTGTCCGGATATTAGGTTTGGTGACCTGGCAACCCTGCATGTACCTATACGAGAAACACCCTACAGACAGACAGGCGATAAAGAGGACCTGTTTAGGTTCCGTCCATATATTTTTTCTTCCTTTACGCCGAAAAATGCACTGACGCAACCCGCTGGGGAGTGGGTCTCCCCAGGCGGGTATGTGGGACTCGCTGCGTCCGAAAGCTGGTGATTGGACGCAGCTCTACCCACTAAAACTCGGCGAGTGCCACCACTGCCGCCTTTGGTGAGGTGCCCCGGATCTACAAGCAACAGGGCACCTCGACGGCTAGTCAGTTCCTCAGATAACCGACGCCACCTCCACAAAGCGGTTGTTCCGCACCACAGAACAACCACTCCTCACTTCGGGACAGTACGATGAGGTGAGGTTCCCAACCTCAGCCCTTGCCCTCTGCTCTTTTGTCCCCTCTTATAAGAGAGATACAAAGAGCCCCCTCGTCTCAATTCACTTTGCCCAAGGGGTCACCCAGGGCTACTGAGCCCCACCGCCACGACAAGGCTGTTCAGATCCCGTCTAGTCAAAGAAACGGAACCCTAAAAATTATACTAGTCATTGTGTGTTATAAATATTGATCAATTCAAAAGTAATATAGTGCCTATGCATTTATCAAAATATGAACGGATGGTGTTGACGGCTTGCGGCTTCGCATTCATCATGCTGAAATGTGGATGCGAGGGGCAGTTCAACAGCGGCAATTAGTGGAGAGGTACGGGTTCATTTCTATTATTTTTTGCACTTTCTGCACACAAAGTAAAAAAGTGAAAAGTATCAAACTTATATGTCCCACTGCTGGACACGGATCTCCTCGAAATCAGGCGAGGAGTAGTTTATCTGATGCGCTGATCCTGATGGTGAACTTCACATACTTTCAAAGAATTTCAATCTCAATTTTGTCAAGAGTGCCATGCTGCAAGAGAGCAATGATTTGCAGCCGAATTAGGTTGGCACGACCAGGATGGTACCTCTCGCTCACATAATACCGGTGTAAAGTGACAGTTATGTTGTCGCGTTTCGTGCGGTTTGTGAGTTTCCGGTAGCCTATTGGGAGGATAGGGAAAAGGAGGGGAATGGATGTGCATATCTTTGGTTGTGTGGATGTTAATGAGTGTCGATAGTCGCAAGGCTTCGGCTGTTCGTTTGCCCTCCTATACTATAAAAAAAAATCTCATCAGGCATGCATGCTTCCTCACGATGTTTTCCTTCAGCGAAAAGCGGTCTCGTGTTTGGGGTGCACTTAGAAATTTGGAAAAACCCATTTCAACGCACACATGGGGGGGGGGGGGGGTCAGGATTGAACCCGGAACCTCTCACATAAGAGGCCAAGTCCACCCACCACTGGACCATTGTCTCGTTAATTTTTATCTTATATTAGCACTTATCTTATTATTCCATTATAATCATTGTATCCATGTCCAACACAATCGTGTTCATTCCATTCTCGTGTGAGTACGGGGATAAATTATTGTAACTTAAATGTTATTCTGACGTGTAATCTATATTAGTGCAAAGTTTCATCAACATCTATTTAGTAGTATTTTCGTTAAAGAGCCCAACTTACAAACTTCCACCTTTAAGATATTATTTAGATTAAAACTAGATTATAAGATATATACTCGTACAAGTTCATTTTGGAGATAAGCCACTACCCATACATACAAAATAAACAAGAATTGTTATAAGTCCTGACAAAACTGTTCGCCCCTCTCTCCAAAATACAGCAAAGCTGTTTGATAGGATAAAAAAGCAGGATGGTACTCGTAAGAATACGACACAAAAGCATATCTCTTAATTTAAAATGCAATTTAATGTTTAATATGGAATTGAATAATCTAAAACATATATTTCTGTATTCGTACGGCCGTTCGCTCGTATGGAAAATTAGCATACATTACCGTATTTCGGCCATAAAAGCCTGGGCCATACAATAGAAAATAACTGCGAATTTAACGTTAATTCTAAACTATTATCACTGTTTACTGCGTTTATATAGTTGAACGTATTTATCACCAGGAAAATATACAATCCATACATAACTATTTTATACTTAGTCTGATTAGGCTAAAAGCAATAATCGACGCGGTCGTCTTGGCATTCATTAAATGAGGCCTATGTCCAATAGTGGAAAGTTGAAGGCTGATTTAAAAAACAATGGTTATTGTCTATGGTACTTTTAATGAAGGAATTAATCAAAACGGAATATTTACCATGTTTTTTACTTTTATTTTATGAACTCAATATTTTTATTACATTACCTACAAATGCCTTGTTCACGAAACTATATAAAAGTATAAAATATGGTAAATCCCCACTAATATTGTGTATGTAAGTTTGTTTGTTACGCTCTAACGCGAAAACTTCTTAACCAATCATCATAAAACTTTGTACACGTGTTCTTGAAGGTGTTAGAAGTAACATAAGATTCATTTTTGGGAAAAAATATTTTGTTAACGCGGTTGAAACCGCAGCCTACATCTATTATTTCAAACAAATAAATGTGAATGTTTGTTTGTTACGCTCTAGCGCCAAAATCAGTTAACCGATCATTATAAAACTTTGTACACGTATTCTTGGAGGTGTTAGAAGTAACATAGGATTTATTTTTGGTGTTATTTAAATGACTAGCATAATATTTGTAATTTTGTGAGCCGAAAATATAATCCAGTAGCAGAAATAATTAATTGAGCGGCAACTTATGTTCAGCAAACATTTTAAAATCAAGCAGCAATTTTGTGTCATTCTGGATGGCTGTAATTATTAATATTAAAATATTTTGTTAACACGGTTGAAGCCGCGGTCAACAGCTTAAAAGTAAAGTAAAGTATCAACCCTTTATGTCCCACTGCTGGGCAAGGGTCTCCTCCTCGAAATCACGCGAGGAGGGTAATGGGCCAATCGTCCACCGCGCTGGCCCAGTGCAGGCTAGTGAACTTCACATACCTTCAAAGACTTTCAATCTCATCAGGCATGCAGGTTTCCTCACAATGTTTTCCTTCACCGGTGAGCGAGCGATGGTCTCGTGTTTGGGGTGCACCCGTTTCAAGGCACACACGGGAGGGTCAGGATCGAACCCGGACCTCTCGCATAAGAGGCCGAGTCCATCCACCACTGGACCATCGTCGCAACAGCTTATTTTAAATAAATTGTGAGAATGTTAACTTAAAATCATATTAAACAAATGCCTGTATATTAATTCATACCATATCTTCAGAACCCCTACATTATTATTAACTGCTCCGTATGTGACAAAACTCAACCCTTATCAATATTCAGCTCAAAATCTTTGCGAACCCATACTTAAGGGTAAAAAGTGTTGAAGTTTTTGTTTTATAAGTGCTTAACAAAACACACTTGAGGACCCCACGGTCATCGTATTTGGAGTTTGTTTGTGTCATATTTTTATATAAATTTTTGAGTGACTAGCTTTTGCAAATTGGATTTTTTTTTTTGAATATTTTTACTTGAGTTAATGTACGTAGCTTGTCTACTATGAAAACATTACCCAGATTAATGATAACCACCTCGTAACCCAAAATAACTTGTTTTACGGGTACCAAGACCGGAATTATATTTAAGAAATATCATATACATATCTCCTATCATCGCCCCGCGGTTTTACCCGCGTATTTCTCATTCCCGTGGGAGTACGGGGATAAATTATAGCCTATATGTTATTCTGATGTATAAGCTACATAGTTTTAAAGTTTCATGAAAATCTATTCAGTAGTTTTTACGTGAATGAGTTACAAACATCTATACTCACAAAATTTCGCGTTTAAAATATTAGTAGGATTATAAATCTTATACTAAATTATAAAACCAAAGAGTTTGTTTGTTTAAACGCGCTCATCTCAGAAACTACTTATCCGATTTGGAATATTCTATAAGTTTTATATAGTCCATTTATTAACGAACTTAGTTAACGCAGGCGAAGCTGCGGGCAACAGCTAGCGGATATATACACGTCTATGAATAGGACGAGACATCTGCACTTGGCGGGATTCGAACCCAGCTTCTGTGTTCAATACCCTGTCCAGTTGACCAGCAGGCCATCAAAGTGTCACACATACCTAATGGTCCGGGAGCCAGGTGAAAATATAGATGATATGCTTACATATATAAAGATATCTTTATAAACCACTCCACTGAAAGTGAAAAAAAATTTTCATGTGCGAGTCACCAGCTGACGTACAAGGTACCATGTCATAACCAGCTGATTTTTTTTTTCGTTAAGATATTGGGCTAACTACAATTTAACAAATATTTCAGCTGAGAGGAAGTGACTGATTTGTTTTTTCTACATGATTGGGAGGCTCCCACCCCTCATCCCCCCAACCGCGCGCCAGCTGACGTCCACTAGGCTTTATAATACTATTCTCTAATACGTCTCACGAATTATCTCCCGGGAGGAATTTGGTCATGAAGACCTGTTACTGGCTCCCGGGCTATAAAAGTAATGGCGTAAAGTTTACTTGACTTATTGCAATGAAACAACTTTTAAAGATTTTTTTTGCTTGGCTGGTTATTGGTTTGGCATGCGATATTACTATTTCTGTGGTTTGGCATCTAAGGCTTGGCAATAAGTTGGAATTGGATTTCATAAGAATCATTGCTTTGTGTAAGTTTTGATTTACATTAGCTTGACTTCTCTCTCTTTCTTACTATAAATCTGGCCGGTTCCATTTGGATGTGATTCGTAGGGATGTCTTATCGCTCATTAACACAGGCCTATACCATGTCCCCACCACGGTTCAGGCCTTGTCGTGGCGGTGGGGCTCAGTAGCCCAGGGTGACCCCAATACCTTGGGCGAAGCGAATAAGGCGGTTCTTTGTACCCCTCTTATAAGAACGCCTCGCCTCATTGTACTGTCCCGACGTTGGGAGGGATTGTTCTGTGGTGCGGGGCTACCGCTCTGTGGAAGTGGCGTCGGTCCTCTGCGGTACTGACTAGCCATCGAGGTGCCCTGTTGCTTGTTGATCCGGGGCACCTTACCAATGTCGGCATTGATGGCAGTCGGCCGGGTTTTAGTGAGTAGAGCTGCGTTCACTTACCAGCTTTCGGAAGCAGCGAGTCCCACATACCCGCCTGGAGAGACCCACTCCTCCGCGGGATGCTTAGGCATTTCCAGGCGTTAAAGAAAAAAAAGGCCTATACCATTTTTTTACATTGCTTTACGTCGATTTATTTATTTAATTGGCTTACAATCGACTTGGTAATTGGGCTTTCTTTAATTTATTCACTATATACATTTTTGTAATTGTAAAATAAACCCTAAAGTGGTAAACACTTTAATTCAATATTAATTAAATTAAAGCTTTTATACATAATTGAAGCGTTTATTAATAAATGGAAATGCGTATAATCGATACTGAAATTTAATTGGAGCTCAATAATATTATGAACCGGCTGTGGCCGAAGCTGCTGCTATGATGAATTAACGATTTGTATACATTACTTATGTATATAATTAATTTCATGTATATTGTATAGTTATTATTGTATATTATTGTTGTATATGTATGTTTTTAGCCGAATCCTTTGAGTGCGATTTTGACCCACTTTAAACTTAGTGAATCTATCCATATGACAATACAGATGACAATACTAGTAATTCGATAAGATTATTCCATTTTTTGGTAATTTTTAATGTTTGAGTAATTATTACTTTTACGGTTACATCCCTTACAGTTACAAAACGGAACGCTTCAAAAATGTAAAAAACTTTCTTGCATAACACTTTTTGCGAAAGAAAACTAATAAATTTTTGTAGCAATAATGGAATTACTGTTGCGCGGGTGAAACCGCAGGGCGCTTTAATAAATAGGAAAAAAAACGAAAATTTCATTTCCAACCCATTTTTCATTGTCACTCAAATAAGGCGAAAAAAACTATTTATTTGATTTCACGTCACGGAAACGACCATGGTTGTAAAATGTTCGAAGCTGGTAAAATCTGTAGTCCGCGACAAAATCTGTAAAATATCTGTTTCATACAACTCGCTTATAATAAGCGTGATAAGAGCAGTGACAGCTTATTCCATCCGTGATAAAGGGATAATCAGAAGCGAGCTGAGTACACAAATGGGATTCGTAAAGTAATTTGTCAAAGAGCCTATGGGGTCTTGTTAGGAGTATTCACTGAGCGCAGATGATGCTTTGACGGGAGCTTGAGTATTGTGAGAATTCTATTCTCAAGAATAATTCTGACGACTGAAAATCTAGAATAACCCAATTTTCGCACTGAATATTTAGATTAATCCTATTAAATTTTATCAGTGTAGATATTAAAAACATTCTTAAGAGGGAGTCACTAATTTATCTTTTAGTAAGAGGTGTCTGTGTTGGTGTATGACCAGGGCACCTTTCGCTATAATATCGGTGTTGAGAGACAGCCAAGCTGTCGTATTTTTGCGGTTTGTGAGTTTTCGGTGACATATTAATGGAGGAGGGTGAAAGGGGAAGAGGAGGATGTGCATCCTCCCATCCTAATCTGGTTGTGCCAATGTGTATGGGCAATTATACTTGCAATAAGTCTCCAACTACTCGATTGCCTCCTTACGACATAAAAAACTGTTTTTACCAAATTATATAAAGTTAAGAATGACCTTAGACGAATACATTTATAAAAATCGGTATTTAGTCCATTGAAAAGTTACATTTGGGGTTGCGTTTTTTAGAGGACGCAATTTTATTTTTTTGATGTGTAGTGGGGGTTAATGTAAAGCTAAAACCAAGTTTGTGGGGTCGCCACCCTTGTCCCACGGCCGCCATCTTGAAAATAAGGGTTGAAATGGTTTTTACGATATATCTCTACCAAAGTTGTAGAGAATTTAATTTGCAACAAAAAATGTATACATTTCTTTTATTAGGTAAATATTTTAAGAGATATATTGTAAAAACAATTTCAATTCAAGATAGCGGCCATGGGACAAGGGTGGCAACCCCACAAACTTGGTTTTAGCTTTACCATGACCCCACCTACACATAAAAAAAATAAAATTGCGTCCTCTAAAAAACGCAAGGTAAGGCCTAAAAAATGTAACATTTCAATGGACTAATTTTTATTTATGAATAAAGATTCGTAAGTTGTAAAAGAACAGTTAAAAAGGTGCAATATGCCATCTTCATCATCAGCAGTGCACCTTTTCACAATCACCTTTCACTACTGAACGTAGGCCTCCTTTTATGAACAACTAGACGACCAATCCAATACTTTTTTAGCACAGATAAAATATAAACATGCCTACAAACTAAAGCGAAATAACAGGCTGAATGATACACATATTATGTTTTTTTTTATCTTGAGTATCCCCATATTTTTACATATATTCCAAGTCTTCACAAGTCCAATTATATAAAACAAATACATATAACACAACCAATTCATGACAAACGAAAAAATTCTAAGCACATTTCTTGTTAATATCACGTCAATTTCCTCAAAGCTCAACCTTTCAGCTTTGTGCTTAAGAAAGCTCTACGAGGCTCGAAAGCTCGAAGCTCCACATTACAGCGAGCACAATTAACAAAGGGCTCTGTAATTACGCGGGGTTCAAAGGCTATCTTTTTTATTGAAATTGACTTGTTTAATTGGAAATTGTGAGCAAACGTATTTGAGTATGTTAGGTTTTTTTAAAATCCATAAACGAACATAGGTGGTAAGGTTATCTGATGTTTTTAATAGAAAGAAAAGCTTATAACGCTTTTAAGTTTGAAAGATTGAGCTTGCGTCCTTATGGATTATTCTACATGTAAAAAAAAACTATCAACCCTTTATGTCCCACTGCTGGGCACGGGTCTCCTCTCCTCGAAATCAGGCGAGGAGATAATGGGCCAATAGTTCACCGCGCTGGCCCAGTGCAGGTTGGTGAACTTCTCATACCTTCAAAGACTTTCAATCTCATCAGGCATGCAGGTTTCCTCGGGATCAAACCCGGACCTCTCGCATAAGGCCGAGTCTATCCACCACTGGACCACTGTCACTCACTTCTACATGTAACATTAAGTAAATTCTAGACATAATTTAAGATCGTTATAGTTGATATTAGAGATTTAAAGAATTTTAATTCTTTTTTTCTTATCTTGGAAAGTTATCTACGTATACAGATAAGATAGATGGTGTTTTAGTATCACCTGCCATTAATTGCAAGGACCCTTCTAAAGCTCAACAAAATGTAGAAAAAGATTATTATAAGAACTCTCTAGAAGAAAAAAAATACGCGTGTAATATCTTTGTAACTATACATGGTATACTGTATTTTTTCTTTTAATCTGTCTCCTTTTCCTCCCCTCTCCTTGATTTTTTTTTCATTATAGTTGATTTAATTTCCACATATTTTTGTTGTTTTTGTCGCTTACTAATTTCAATATATTTAACGCCATCTTCCTTTCGGGAAGAGGAAAAAGAAAAAGAGAAAAAACACTGTTAACTTGTATATTTTGGTCTCATTGTCTGTAATTTTTCTTATTTGTGATTATGTTTGTAACTTTATCGTTTTGTCGAATTTTCGAACAAGAAGAGAACACTTTATTTATTTTTTTTAACTTTTTAATGTCAGTGCTGTAAACTTTGTAATATCAGTATACTCTTCAAGAAATATTTAAAATGGAATACTTACACGTTTTTTCTTTATTGGAGCTCAATATTTCGGGATTATCTACGAACATCTTGTCCACAAGATCTTATACTAAGACAATATAGTAATTTATCTTTTGGTTGTAAATCTAAATAGTATTGGATAGCAATAGCGGCTCACAATAGTTCATCGGCCCGATTGTTAAGGAGCTTTCAATGCCTACCAATACTAGTGTATGATTGGTAGCTAAAGCTCAGTTGAGCTTAATTCATCAATCAATTCGATAGCGACTCTAATCCCTAGTTATTTAGTTACATTCAACTTGAGTTACAAGAAGGCAAAAAGTTTGACTTGATTTTTGTGTAACTAAAAGCTTAACATAAAATTGTTCGATAAAATGAAAAAACTTTTGCGGATTTTATGGCAGTTTATTAATGCTTTTTTATTTACTAAGATTTTTGTCAATTTTCAGCATTTATAGTCACGGAAGGACATTGTGTATTAAATAGATGTGGTTTTTGTGTTACGGGTACAGACAGCGGAAATACATTA
This sequence comes from Lycaena phlaeas, assembly GCA_905333005.2. NCBI lineage: Eukaryota > Metazoa > Arthropoda > Insecta > Lepidoptera > Lycaenidae > Lycaena > Lycaena phlaeas. Next base: position 13,144,516 of record HG995182.1, read on the forward strand.
AATACTTTTATAATATGCATTTAAGACTCTTCTCCTCCCCTCCCTCTAATTAAATTCCAGTACCATCAAAATACAAAACTTAATGATGATGACAATTGACTCTAAGTGCCTCAAACCATCGTTATATAAATAAAATCTAATAGCAAAAATAAAAATATCAAAGACAGCCTTCAAAGAAATTATTATAATGAGGTCCTTATTGCGAAAACAAAAAACCTAATATCTCTCAATAATAACGTGAACTGAATGTTGACGATATCTTCACACTTGGAGATCTTGTCAGATGAGGTCTGGCTTCTTGGCTCATCGGTCAACATGGCTTAATGTAAAAAACATCGTGAGTTAATCTGCGTGCCAAACGAGAAAAAGTTTTGAGGTTTTGTAAAGAACACCCCACTAGTTGGTCAGTTGTCAATTTACCTTTTTTTTACGCCCGGTAATGCACTGACTCATCCCGCTGGGCTGTGGGTCTCGCTGCACCCGAAATATGGTAAGTGGATGCAGCTCTATTCACTAAACCCGGCGAGTGCCACCAGTGCTGCCTTAAGTGTCTTAAGCCGTAAGGTGCCCCGGATCTACAAGCGACAGGGCACCTCGACAGCTAGTCTGGACCGACGCCGCCTCCACAAAGTGGTTGCCCCGTACCACAGAACAACCACTCTCAACGTCTGGACAGTACGATGAGGTTTGGTTCCTATCCTCACCCCTTGCCCCCTGCTCTGTTGTCCCCACTTCTTATAAGAGGGGTACAAAGGGCTTGCGGCTCAATTCACTTCGCCCAAGGTGTAATCACCCTGGGCTACTAAGCCCCACCGCCACGACAAGGCCTGAACCATGGCGAGGAATTGTCGATTAACCTAAAATGAGCACAACGCTCCTATGAAACTAAGCTATTTTAAAATATTCTTCCATCCCAATCCAAATCACTGGTTTTAGAAAATTAATTCAACGCAGAATCCCTTATAATACGTGAATCGCTCAAATAGTAAGCCTTTCAGCTTTTCCAATGTCGGCTAGGACGACAAAACAAGCAATATAAATAGAACCGAAGATACAATTCCACTTTAATAAAATACTTATGGTCAAAAAACAGAATCGCTCTTTGGGTACAGTCGGTTGGAATCTTATTAAAGTGTCGTCTCAGCATTAAAAGTGTAAATGTGCAAAGTTTAAAACTATTTATCAATTTGAATGATAAAAGAGAATTTTAAAGCGCTCCAAGTAAAACACAGAAACTGCAATTCGTTCAGAATTTAAACTGTAATTATTAATTTATTCACAAAACTCATTTAAGCATCGCAACTACTGTAAATGTGCAGAAGTTGGTTGATAGCTAAATTTGAACAGCATCCGTTGCATTATTAAATTGTTGATTGCAAACATTTCAAAGAATACAGCGTTTAGTTTACAATTACATATTTGCAACTCTAGTAGCTTCCAGCAATTTAACATAGATTGGTTTAATGATTATTATGTTAGATCAGTGATTCCGATAGTGGCCCAGGTGGACCCCCAGGGGTCCATGGAAGACTCGAAGGGGGTCCACCATGAGCGTGACAAAAAATGGGTGCCACTATCGTAAGCGGAACCATGAAAATTAAGAAAAATAATTTGGTTTCGACAGTGAAGAACCAAGAAGACCCATATTGTCTTGACTTCTCCTATCAATATTGTTAAGTTAGTTTATTATAATGAAAAATTAAGTATCTCTAAACGAACAAGAAAAAAGGTCAGCAAGGGGTCCACCTGATGCAGGAAAACTTTGAAAGGGGTCTATGAAACAAAAGAGTTTGGGAACCACTGTGTTAGATCAACGCTTTGAATGCGAGTTGCTTGGACCATCTATCTCGGAGTTTATAAGAGTCCTAACCAGTGATGCCAACTTGGGGGTTTTTCCCCTAAATTTAGGGGGAAGAATTTAGAAAAGGCGATTTTGAAGGGTAAAAAATTTCTTAGAAATATGAACTTTTAATTAGACTTTTTATTTATTTAAAAAAAATTAGGGTATATTGGTTGGGATTTAGGGGATTTTAAAAAATGCTTAGGGTAAAAAAAATTAAACAGTTGGCATCACTGGTCCTAATTGCTTTTGTAAGTAAAAGGAAGAAATAGTGTCAACAATGATGTCTTTTCTTATGTTAATAATACAAAATGCCTTTGAGTTACAAAATATACAATAATATAAATCATAAAGGTAAAAACATGATAACAACAATAGTGACTTGATAGAATTTAGCACAAATCAAACAAATATTAATTCACAAATCTAATTGTGTTTATGTTAAATGCAAAACGAAAAATTGCTTTTATTTCGATATCCAATGATATTGTTACACAAATATCGAATATCATATGTATAGAATATCAAAGCAAACTATTTGAATACTAAAAATTTAAATATACAAAAATATTCAATAACAATATTATGATGCAACATTGATACAAAAAATATTCGATATAGGTAATTTTTGTTTATCAAAAAAAATTTTTTTTTCTTTTACGCTTGGAAATGCACTGACGCATCACCCTGGAGAGTGGGTCTCCCCAGGCGGGTATGTGGGACTCGCTGCGCCCGAAAGATGGTAAGTGGACGCAGCTCTACCCACTAAAACCCGGCGTGTGCCACCACTGCCGCCTTTGGTAAGGTGCCCCGGATCTACAAGCAACAGGGCACCTCGACTTCTAGTCTGTCCCTCAGGGGACCGACACCACCTCCACAGATCGGTTGCCCTACACCATAGAACAACCGCTCGCAACGTCTGGACAGTACGATGAGATGAGAGAGATGAGAGATGGGAACCTCATGTTCCCATCCTCACCCTTTGCCCCCTGCTCTGTTGTCTCGTCTTCTTATAAGAGGGGTACAAAGAGCCCCCTCGCGTCGGCTCAATTCGCTTCGCCCAAAGTGTTGGGGTCACCCTGGGCTACTGAGCCCCACCGACACTCACAAGACTTGAGCCATGGTAGGGTTGTTTATCTTACCTAGTTCTATACCATTTTAAACGTCTGGTTCTGTTTAGGCTGGTATTTCTGTTCTTCTTCTTCTTTTCGAGTCGAAATATGATGACTTATTTCTGTCTTAAGTAGATACTTGATACTGATATAACACGGGCCATTGAAAATATAAACTTATCTGTAAAAGACACTGAATTCATTATACAGTGACTTTAACTAGACACGTTTTCTCGCATGACGAACTTTCGTAATTTACGGATACTATCATATAAAAAAAAGTAAAGTACTACTCCCGCGACCATGGTTGCTGTAAAGTATCCGAAACGTTGGGCTTGTAAAAAACTAAATAAACCGCGATAAAATCCGTAAAAGTTGTTTCATTATAAAGTACTACTCATATAATATGTCCCGCAACATGGCACGGGTCTACCCAATATTGTCTTGAAAAAATCTCATTTAGTCAAAGAACTAAAAGTCTCATTTTTTCATCTCAATATTTTTATGAGATTTCGTTAAAGTAAATTGATTTATTGTTTCATTCGTCACAATTTTCTCGCTTTTCCTCAATTTCGTCAAATGTAATTAAGTAAAATGGATCCTTTTGAGAATTACCTAATCCACCGACTTACCAAAATAATGTTATTATGTTAGGTTTTCGAGCCTGCGCAGTATATTTTACTCGTCTTTCCTTACAGATTAGGACTTACCAGAATAGCTTTCGATATTATTAATTCGATAAATATCTAAAAATACTGATTACTCCTAAATTCAACAAGAAAATTATTGTTCTAATAATGTATTACAGTAAAGTTTTTAATAATATAAATTGAGCCCCCAAGTTTTCCGCTGTGCTTTTATGTACTTGAACCTGATATCTCTGTATTGCATGGCATTCCTAAAAAATAAATTCTTTCATTATTTGAGTAATTTTATGAGTTCATTAAAATATTACAGCTTAGCTGCAGTTTGTCACAACTCGTCCACCAACGACAGTAATATTCATGAGAGCTATTCCGCCATTGATAGCAAGAGACAATTAAGCTGTACCAGCAATTACAGAGATGCTGACTCGACGAGCTCATTTTAGAGAAACATCAAAATCTACATATTCAAACGCTTTCACGTTTAAAACACCGCCATCTTGGAAGAATTGTAAGGTATGTTTGCAATTATAGCGAAACTTTTGTGATAAGCAAAATTTGCGAACTATCTTTTACGGATTTCATCGTTTGAGGTTTTTCATTGTTTTATATCAGTAGTACCTGGTTGACCGAGCATTTGCTCGGATTTTTTGTTTTGCTTTGAATAGCTTTAGTGATAATATGATAAAGTTTTTCTTCCAAAAGAATGAACTTGAAAAAAAAAGACAAAAAAAAAACGGATCGGACTGGAGATACGAACCAGGCTCTTTTCGATTCAATAACTACCCAATTTCTTCACTTAGCTATCTTAATTGACAGCGAAATTTACGTCCGTATTCTAATGATATTTTTTCATTGCCTCAAAACACGGATAAAACTAGAAAAATGTATCCCAGTAGTCTTCGATCTGGCGCAAAAAGTAAATAAAGTTAGTTATGGTCAATAAGGTGGAACATCATTAACGACAGAGGGCTACTTAGCCTCTAACAACATGCTCTGTCCTTCTGTCCTAGACCTATGCTGCATTAATTGGACTGCCTAAGCTGGATCAGCCGTATCGGCATTTGATACTTATATTCGTTTTCTGATCTAATTGTATTTATTCTCAAATCCCGAACAACTTTTAAAAGTGATCATCTGATTGAAAATAGCAAACTATTTGCTCAAATGTTTTGGGTTCATTGCCTAAAAGGTAAAAATTTGCGAAAACTTCTTTGATTTGAGCAAACTTTTTCATTAAAAAAGTTTGTGTTTACGGATCACTTTGGGGGAGTTATTTGCACCTGGCCGGTTTTTTATGCATATCATAAGGGAAAGGGCGTGAAGGTAGGTAAGTTGCATATATTTTGCTTTAAAGTGGGAATATATATTTATTAGTTATTGAAGCTGATTATGAAGAAATTATAAGAACTCTGGAATGAAAAGTAAAAGTTGCGTATTATGCATTGCAAATTTATGCATGAATACTTATAAAAATATTATTATTTCAATTAGTACCTATCTTACTGTGTTCATTTTCTTTAATTCCAGGTAATTCGGCATATTAGGACGTTTAGATAATTTTTCGATATAAGATGTTTACGTTTATATCTTAATTTTACTGTTAACTATATTTCAAGCGGTAGTGCTATTAATGCTATGGATCCGAATGTGGCCGCTAAGACCAGGCCCTTTCACTCACATAATATTGGGGTAAAGTAACTGCTTTTTAAGCGGCCTGTGAATCTGCGGTGGCCTCCAATAGGGCAAAGGATCCTTTCGCATCTGCATAACCTTTCGTTGTGTAGAAGTTGGAGCTGATTAGTTCCATCTATATGGCATTTAAAAAATCTGCTACGTTTTAAAAGACTCTAGAAATCCTAAGCTTTTTCTTAACTAACGACTATTATTTATATTCGTAGTCTACGTCATTGTAAGCTTTTTTTAATTGAATTGTATTTTTTCTTCAGTTTTAAATATAGAAGTCCCCGATTCAGATCATTACTTTACCTTTACTATCAAGCCTAGTTATTTTTCTGATTTAATTTTTGCAACATTTTTAATTAAAATGTACCTGACAGTTTTTAATTTAAACCTTAATCCGACTGCACGTCAGCTTTAGCGTTTCAAATGATTCCACATTACACCAGCTGGCTAAGATGTGGAAGTATTAATGCAACTAACTGCTGACCACAACTCCTCTCTTGGATTTAGATTTAATATATGTCGAGATTTGTATATTGAGCGAAAATACTCTGAATCGACCATCTTTTCTCATTGTGCCACGCGCCGTCTTTATGGTACAACACTTTCTATTTATTTCGTCCATCAAACAAGTGTTTCGGAGAGCAGAGTACAAGCAGTTTAATTACTGATGCATCTCACTATGTTGTCTCGGGTGAGCTTGAAGGAGGTTGCTAACAGATCAGGGGCACCGCATCAAAGGCGGCATTGGTGGCACTCGCCGGGCTTTAGTGAATGGAGCTGCGTCCACTTACCAGCTTTCGAGCGCAGTGAGTCCCACATACCCGCCTAGGGAAGCCCCACTCCCCAGATGCCTCAGCGCATTTCCCGGCGTAAAAGAAAAATAAAGAAAACAAAACAGAAAAAATCAAGGTGAACATTAAAGGATGAGTTCATTTACCAGATTCAATAACGAGTTTATCTAAGATTTTTTATAATAAATCCACTAATAAATTGCGAATCTTTAGCTTCGCACCAGCGGTACATTTCACTGTGTTCCAAGAAACGCTCTTTCAACTGAATATCAAAGTGAACTGTATCATTAACCGCGATTATAAGGCTTCGAGCCGGCACTTGTAATTAAATGCCTTTTACGAACCATCAAAATCGTACCTGTGCTGAATTTGCGAGAATCCCAAATAAATTCTTCGAATATATTGCTGTATATAATTTGTGTTAAAAATGAAAATAAAACTTACAAATGTTACACCTGTATTCAAGAAACGTACTTGGCTAAATAATAAAACAATATTATGCAAAGAACGCTTCTACCTATGCGCTCCGTGTCAATGGTCGGGTATTATACGGGTTTGACAGACGCGCAGTGGCGGATATCATTTAAGTATTGCCTATAATTTGGTTTGAATGACCCTATGCGTTCGAAAGTATTGTGAAACATCAAAGTATTGTTTTTGAATACAAGTGTTAGAAATTTCTAAATTTAATGATATTGTTTAGGATTATTTGTTTATTAATGTTTATATTTAGTCCATTGAAATGTTACATTTTTTAGGCCTTACCTTGCGTTTTTTAGGGGATGCTCTTTTTTTTATGTGTAGGTGAGGTTAGAGTAAAGCTAAAACCAAGTTTGTGGGGTTGCCACCCTTGTCCCACGGCCACCATCATGAAAATAAATATAATTAGTCCATTGAAAACATTGGTAACTTTTAATGGACTAATTATATTTTTTTGATTAACGAGATATGTCATAGATAGGATTGCACACAGCAACTTAAGAATTACTGTATAAATAACTGAAACTTCAAGAATTAAACAATCATGCTTCATCACGATTTGAATTATCGCTAAGTAATTATATTCAATTCATAAAGATATTCTCAATTTAAGGTCTTAAAATAAATTTTTAAGTGTTTTTAACATAAGTGTTAGGCCGTCCGATATTAAATAAATGCTGACGATATATTTTAAATTGTCCGAATTTTTTAAGCTTTCACAATATTTTTCTCAATAATTATATTTTGCAGTAAATACTTCAAAAATTCAGATGATAAAAAGATGTTTATACAGTTTCTACGAACAATTTGTACATAATTTTTTGTCGGAAACAGCTTAATAACTATAGGCACAGATTTCAATATTTACAGTTACGCTTTATCCTAAGATTTTTTTTAAATAAACAGTTAAAAACATAAAGACACATAAGTATTTCAATATGTACAGTTACGCTTTATCCCCAGAAAAAAAAGCCAACAGTTAAAAAATGAAAAAAAAAACAACCCATTTCATGGCACCGCTGGATGAGAATCGAACCCAAAGCCCTCGATTAAGACACCCATCGTCGTAACATAGAATGTTTTTTTTTTTAAATATAATATTGTAAGCCTTGAATACTCGCCTAACTACCAGAACATTCGCTTTCAGTGTTGATGACTCTGAAAAATATCTGGGGCTACATGTGATTTTTAAATCAACAGTCAATTATCACTCGATACTTGGAACGCATTCCTGCGACTCTCCCTCTACCTTTTAAGAGTTATTGTATAATATTATATTATGTTCTCATTGTTCCATATAAGATAATATCAGTATCTTGAGGCTTATCAAAATAATTATTTTGCAACCAGTACTTAATAAAGTACGGTGCGCAAATGTGTACAAAACTTGTAAGTGTGTCACGGTGTTATCTCTTGTAGGGTGACAATATATTATGTGATTTTTTTAGTAGCAAATAGTGATAAATGGCTAATAATATCTTCAGTATTATTATTTATTTATTTATTTATTCATGAATTTACAATAATATATTTCGTGTATTTAGTGACTGCTATTCTACGATTTTGAAATAAAATACAAATTTCTTATACAAAATTTTAATCAACATGTGCAGTTTATTAAAAAGTTATATTATGTTACCTGCGTAGTATTAAAATATAATATTTTTAAAACTATTTGTTTATATTTTTATTAATAGCAAAAGGAAAATAATGAATATACAAATTCATAATAACTAAACAAGTATTTAATCGACATTGCCTGCGAAATACGACAATATTTGTTCCATAACTTTTTATTATTTAACAAAAATAATTTCATTCTTGTCGTCAGGCGACATAATTAAAATGTTTGCCAGCTTTTTTCGTTCCAAATAATTAACAGTGACTAGAATTTTAATATAAGTTATATTTAGAAGTCTCTGTTTTGGTATAATATAATATTTCAACTAAATTAACATTGCACGTGACAAAGTGTTAACAATAAACTCATTTTCTGCTCTTGTTAACTGTCGTTATTTTAAAGTTTTATATATGGTTTATAGGCACATAAAATCTACCTTAAATGCAATAAGCAGTTTTTTGTTCAAATGTTACATAATATCACCTTCATTGACTCATGACTTCAATTATAATAATAAAAATTAAATATTTGCAACTTTTAATGGTTGTTAGCCCAATATTTTATTAGATATAATCGGATATGAGGCGGTCTTGCCAAAAGACTTTTGAAAAAATCAAGGACAACGGTAGGATTACTGAGAATGGCTACGGTATCTAGTAATTAAATGTAAAAAAAATATGTTTAATAATTAATTGAATAAAAATTATCCGTTGTTAATAAAAAAAATATTGACCCTACACTCACGTAAAATTACTTCCCCCTTCTAAGGTTTGCTGATTGTTAGATAAGGCAGTGGTTAAAGGTAGGTTACGTAGGTGGTTATATAAGGAGGGGCGGGAACCCCCAACTGTTTGAATACCAAATAACTTTTTTTAATACCGACAGCTGTTTTGAGATTTCCATTTATTTTTAAAATTTTATTAATTATTATAATATTGATTATTTATAATACTTAATATTGTTATTAAAATTGTATTATAATTATTAATCTAAAATGACATTATTATAATATAAATATTTTAACATTATACCTACTATAAATGACAATAAAAATTTGCACACTTCGAGGAAGTAGAATGTAAGATACTAAATCAATGTAAATACACCTATCATGTACTACATTCTTGCAAATAAACTATTATTATTATTATTATTATTATTATTATTATTTATATGGGCCGATGCTAATTTTTGTTTTGAAGGGTATTAAGGCTTAATATGTACTTTATTTGTTCCTTATATAACATTATAATCCCAGAGGATGAGTGTTTACTACGGACTCGATTTAATTCAGGGCTAATTCCAGCTTGGGTGAGTCACCTGCCTACCCAATACTTCAATTTCGCTCTATGGCCTTTGGGCCACAGCATAGGACATTTAAAAAATAAAGGTTCAATTTTGCGCCTAAAACTATTATTTTGGTCTGCTTAGGCCTTAGGAGATTGCTTGCTGCGAATTAAAATAATAATTATTTACTTTTTCATAGCATTATAATCGTCATCAGCCTTTAGCCGTCCACTGCTGAACAATCTTACTAATATTATAAATGTGAAAGTAGGGTAACTCTTAATTTACGACTGTTCCGCAAGTTTGCCGTAGCTCAACGTGCTATGGAGCGTGCTATGCTGGGTGTTTCTTTGGCAGATAGGATTCGAAACAAAGACCTCCACCAGAGAACTAAAGTTACCGATATCACGCGAAGAATAAGCACGTTGAAGTGGCAATGGGCTGGTCACGCACTCAGAAGAACGGATGGCCGATGGGCCATTAAGGTTCAAGAGTGGAGGCCGCGTTTAGGTAGACGAAGTGTTGGTCGGCCATTAACCAGATGGGAAGACGATCTCCGTGCAGTGGCAGGTCCGCGTTGGATGCGAGTAGCAAGGGATCGGTCGTCTTGGCGTTCATTGAGGGTGGCCTATGTTCAGCAGTGGACGGATAGAGGCTGATGATGATGATGATGAAAGTCGGGATGTTTGTTACGCTTCCACGCGATAACTACTTAACCGATCATCATGAAACTTTGTACACATATTCTCCGAGGTACTAAAAGTAACGTGGTATACATTAAAAAAAGAAATTTTTTTCCAACGCGGGAAACAGCTAGTAGAACATATTATTATAAGGTTTTTTTAATATACTATAGTCTAGAATATATAATATAGTCACTAATGTATACTTAAGTATACATTAGTGACTATAATACCTCCTTTACTTTACCTATCACCTCGTCACGTTCGTATTTTGACTTTGATATAAGGAACTTGTTTTCAAATTTTGTTTTGAAACTTTTTATTGCCATTCGATGCTGAGGGCGATATGCCGAAAAGAAATTTGTTTCATGAAATGTAAGCCTATAAAGTCGGTTTTCTTAAAAGAAAGACAGTTGGTTCACCCGTCCCCTCTGCACCGAGGACTTAGGTCTTGCAGGTAAACGACCTTCCGAATATCCTACTAACATTAACGCGAAGGTTTCTAAGTATGGATGGATGGATAGATGTTTGTTACTCTTTCACGTAAAAACTACTCAATGGATTTTAATGAAACTTTACAATAATATAGTTTATACTTCAGGCACATAGGCTGTCATTTATCCCCGTACTCCCACGGGAACGGGCAGTACGTGGGTGAATCCGCAGGGCGCTGCTAGTGTATTTATACAACTCATACGAATTTCCGTACCCTGTTCCCGTAGCAAGAGCTTACGGGACTAGGTAAACTTTGAATTTATACCCTAGATTATCTTTTGTGGCCTATATCTTAATAATCCCGCATTTAGCTCTTAGCCAAACTTGCTTGGTTATATGAACTACGACTACCACAAATATATTACTTGCACCTGTAAATGACCGAATTATAGAATTATATATACTAACGCCTGGTTTCTAAAACGTTGGTCAAAGTGTATGTCAACTAACATGTCCGTTAAAGGCGGTTAACATACGATTCTAGCGTCAAATTTTACAGCTAGTCATTGTAGTTGTTATGTCTAGCTTTAACGCCTTATGGCCAACAGCATAGGTCCTTTCGAAAAAAAAAAAGTTGTTATGTCAACTGACAGACTGATCTAATTAGGTAATTTAACCATGCTTCTAGCAACTTATTTGAAACTTAACAAGTACTAAAGTATTGCACAAAGAGACTCAAGATAGTTGAGTTGTTAATTTTTGCGTTGATCAGCCTTTCGAAAACCGGGCGTAAGTCTACGTTATAATATAGAGGTTTGTTCAACTTTGTAAGAGTGCTATTGCTGTATTGCAGCCGATTTGGACCAGAGTGTCTGGGGTTATGACCCAACTCGCTCACATAATACCCGGGTCTGACAGCTATGCTGTCGTGTTGTGCCCATTGAGAGTTTTCCGGTAGCCAACTGATAGGAAAAAGGAAGGCAATGCGTCTATATGATTGTGCGGATGTTTGTGAGCGTCGGTGGTTGCCTTCTCATGACATAAAAACAAATATAATGATACAACTTTTTGCGCATTTATGTTATATATGGATATAGTTTGAGATATTTTTATCGTCCACCTTTTTATCCGTCCCCTGCTGAATATAGGCCTCCCTCAATGAACCGCAAGACGACTCATTCCTTGCCACTCGCACCCAACACGGACGGTCCACAGTAAATCGTCTTCCCACTTGGTAAATGGCCGACTTCGTCTATCAAAACGCGGCCTTCACTCTATAACCTTAATGGCCCATGGGCCATCCGTATTAATAATGCATGACTAATAAAGACAGCAATTTAAAGAACATACTTCGCTAGTCCTCAAGGGTCGAGACAAAGGGGAAGTAGCTAGTGCCATGAGCACTCTTGACTCCGTACCCTTGACTTTGTCGACATCATTTCGCTTTACGGGTTCTTTCACGTGAAATAGACATACGGTTCATCGATAGAAGAACAAAACCAACTTTTATATTATTACCTTTAAGTAATAATTTGTATATAAAAAGCGTCCGTAATAAAGCGATTTTATAGAAGAGATAAAAAAGTAGCTAAATAAAGAACTAAGGGCCTGTTTCACAATCTCCAGTTAAGTGCCCAATAGGCTATCGGCAACATATTTGACAGATACTCCATACTCTATCTGTCAAATATGTTGCCGATAGCCTATTGGGAACTTAACTGGATATTGTGAAACAGGCCCTAAATGGGTAATATTTAGTTATTTATTTAAGAGCTACTTTTTAGTACAGAGTCACAGCGCGTTAACCTAATACCGTGGTAAGTTCATAAGAACTTATGTAACGGATACTGACGCCCGGTCTTTGAAAGGCTGATCAACACAAAAATTAACTAATCAACTGTCAAACCTGTTTTTAAGTGTCGAATAAGTCGCTAGAAGCATGGTTAAATTTCTTAAGTAGCCTCAGAATCAGCGTGGCAGTTGACATAGCAACTACAATGAAAAGCTGTCAAATTTTATTCTAGAATCGTATGTTAATCGCCATTAACAGCCATGTTAGTCGACGTACACTTTGACCAACGTTTCAGAAACCGAAGGAATGGAAGTAAATTAAAGAAATATATATTTAACTATAGTCTCCTTTTTTGACTTTGGGGCAGCAACGATCAGTTATAAGCTATGGTTGTCTTCAAATAATAATGTATACTAATTTCGAGTTATGTTTAATATATTCGTTTACAATATCATACAATTTACAACATATTAATCGGAGCGTGTGTTCGAATTCAAGAAAAATTATTCGAATATATTCAAATGAAGAATTTATATTTCCTTCTTCTTTTTTTTATAAGTGGCTAATGTCACGACCATACCACCGCAAATCATGTTATAAGCCGCGACAGACTTCATTATTTTGAAGACATCGAAAAAGATGGAGGGCTATATGAATGACGATAGCCTAATGGGTATGTGGTTTTTGATTGAGAGGTTTGGGTTCGATCCTGTAACTTGTGATGCTTTGAAATGGGTTTTACTTAATTTCCAAGTGCACCTAAATATAACTTTGGCTATTGACTTTATATATATATATGAATATTACTTACCTAATTTGGTCGTTTTGAAAAAGTAAAGTACACAAAATCATTTGCTTATCGTTTTTATATTTTTTTAATACTGACGAAACAAAACGTATGCTGTCGCGCTTCGTGCGGCTTGTAAGTTTTTGGTGGCTCATTTATAAGACAAAGGAGGGCAACGCATCTACATAAACCTCTGGCTGTGCGGTGTCTAAGGACGTCACTAGTCACCATAAGGCTTTTCCGGCGTAGTGACAGCTAAGCTGTAAGCTGTCACGTTTCGTGCGGTTTGTGAGCTTGCGGTGGGCCATTGGGGGGATAGGACAAAACAGAACAACGCAGATGCATAGCCTCTGGTTGTGTGGGTGTTTATAAGCGTCAATAGTCGCAAGGCTTCGACTGTTCGTTTGATATTGTATGTCATAAAAAAAGACTACTTAGTTGCCTCCATAAGGCACAAAATAAACTACTTATATCATTTTATGGTTGTCTGTTTAGTGTTGTTAGTCCATACGAATACAATTAACCTCAACATTTCCTTTACTAATTAGTTTAGCTGAGAGGACAGGCGAGGTATTTACATTTTGTTCTTGCTTCTACTTTTAGTCTTGTTTTTTACAGACGCCTATTAGAGTTTGCAGATGCGTCTCTGGAGACGTCCTTTAAATATGTATTTTAAGTATTAAGTCATATCGATTCAGAAACACCATAGGTACTATTTAGGGATCAAATATTATTGCATTGGATAAGCAATTACTAAAATTATCTATTAAAATTATAATTATTTTGTAGTGGCGGCCATATTATTATCAGAAATTGTCATCCTGTTTGTTCATTTCATGAAACATTTGCCGTGTTTTGGAAAGAAGGGCAGCGCAGACTGTGTAAACTGGTACAGAAAATAACACCTTATATCTAAATCTAAAACTTATTAACCTGCGTCATCATCATCAGGCTTTGTCCGTTCACAGCTAACATAATATGCCTCTCTTACCAAAAGCCAAGATGACCTACTTACAACTCGCATCCAACACGGTTCAGCCAGCACGGAGATCTAACATAAAAAAAGTGTGTGTGCGATTCACACACGATAGAAGTAAAACACATGATACAAGCAAGTATTAAACAGTGTGCAATATACATATATACATACACACTGAAATTTGCTCTCTCGCTCTTTTGTATTTGTGTCTCTTAGGTATTAGATAGTTATCAAAATCAACCAAAAAAAGATGTGTGTGTGTGTGTGTGTGTGTGTGTGTGTGATTCACACACGATAAAAGTGAAACACATGTTAAATGCTCTAATACAAGCAAGTATTAAACAGTGTGCAATATACATACACACTGAAATTTGCTCTCTCGCTCTTTTGTATTTGTGTCTCTTACCTGTCGTTTTTTCCGTTGCATCCGGTTTGATATCATAACGATTCTAAATAAGTTTCACTTCAAAATTTTTTATTAAGAAGCAAAAAATTTTAACATTCTCCGTAGACCATCTCTGTAGGCTTTAGTCTGTGGAAATCTTTGGGTAATAAGTTTTCACTGTCGAGGGATTTTACATTATTCATGATATTACATTCCAACCCGCCATTCGATAAGGAAAGGATCACATTTAAAAGTGAAACGACAATATGGAATGTGTATGGGGTTTGTAATGCTTTATTAGTTTTTTCCTCTTCCTTCCTCTTGTTTTAGGACAATTATTCGAAGTGACGAAAGTCTAGTGCAGGATTTCTCAAACTTTGGGCTTCACGAAGCCCTGCTGAAAGTTTCAGGTAACAGCGAACCTAAAATAACCTAACCTAACCTAAAAAAACCTTTATGTTTGGCTAGTGTGAATAAGACTAGTAACAAATGTATGCAATTAAGTATGTTCATAAAAATTGTAAATTATATTTTGAAAGGAGCAACCCAATAGAGTTTCTTGCTGAATTCTTCTTATATACTATACTACTATAGTAGTATGTATTGTTTGTATTTAATTTTTTTTTTGTAAAAGAATAATTGAAAAGACTAGTTCCACTGAGTTTGTTTCGCCGGTTATTCTCAGTGGACTTGCTTTGAAACCGGTGGTAGACTCAATTGACGTTCAAAAAGATACTTTGATGGTACTATTTTGAATAAATTTTTGAAGTGAAACTTTTTTAGAATCGTTGTGAATACAAACCGGATGCAACGGAAAAAACGACGGGTAAGAGACACAAATACAAAAGAGCGAGAGAGTAAATGTCGGTGTGTATGTATATTGCACACTGTTTAATACTTGCTTGTATTAGAGCATTTAACGTGTGTTTCACTTTTATCGTGTGTGAATCACACACACACACACATCTTTTTTTGATTGATTTTGATAACTATCTAATACCTAGCACCACGCTTAAAAAACGCTTTGTGCAAAAAAAAAATTACATTATTCATTAGATATTTGTGAAGCTTAAATATATTTCTAACGCTTCGTTAAAAAGCACTCTTGCCGGTCTAAGCCGATTAAGCCGCGAGCTACTCATAAAATGTAGTTGACAGATGACAGCCAGTATAGGGATCTATTACACTGGTTAAATTGCCATTCATCATAGGTATTCCGATGTTCTGTCTAACATATCAACTTCTCAGTTTTCTAGGTCGGCTTGTTTGAATATAAATTGATGTATGCGGTAACGTCAGAATGGTTCATCATTTTTGAGCGCGGGCGGTTAAGCTCTGCTATTTAAAAACATTTTTCTACTGTTGATAGCATGCTAAAATGGATTTGGATGATCCTAAAATGTTTCTACTATATCTACCATTACTTTGATAATAGTAACAATAGAAACAAGATATATAAATATAAGGAATTATTACACATTGTACCTAAAAAAGTACATAATATAGTACAGATCGAATTCCTCTCACTGGAATCAAATATCATCAAAATGTAGTAGTCTTCGTAGCATTATTATAATTATTTTGATACTTATCAATACAATATATCCTTACTAATATTATAATTAATGTGAAAGCGTGAATATTTATTACGCTATCATGCAAAAACTACTCGACGAATCATCATGAAACTTTGTACACATATTTTGGGAGGTACTAGAAGTAACATAAATATAAATAAATAAATAAATAAGCTTTATTTATTCCTTACACATAGTTTTCATTATTTATTCTAAACATTATTTATGGTGTTAGTATTATACTTATTTTAGTTTGTTAGTGTGTGTTATTAAACTGCGTTAACGCGTTTTGTTGTAAGGACCGTACTGGCGGTGAAAGCCTCCTCCATTTCCTTCCATTTTATTCTGTCTCTTGCCAGTCTGCTCCAGATATTTCCCACCGTGTGGCAACTATGTCATCACTCCATCTTTTGAATGGCCTTCCTATCCGTCTTTTCTTGTGAATAGGGTACCAATTTGTGACAATGTTGGACCATTTGTTCTCTGTTGATCTTTGGACATGCCCAGCCCATTTCCATTTTTGAGAAGAAGTAACATAGGATACTTTATATTAAAAAAAGTTTTTTTTTGTTAACGCAGGCGAAGCCGCGGGTAAAAGCTGGTAATATTATAATTGTCTATGTACGAATTCAAAATAACTTTATCTGCTACATCTACCAACCTATCTACCTGGCTATAGGTCAGAGCTCTGTAATGTAAACTTTGTTTTCAGTATACGCAAAGATAATAAAATATTTTAACGTAAAATCATAGTCCCTAATTAAGTAACACAGTGTAGTCTCGAATCTCTATATCTACCTAAAATGTGCACAAAATAGCTGACCTAAGTAACGAGTGAGGCGCATGTATAACATAAACGGAAAATTAATAATGATGATGATGATGTTGGTGATGATGATAATGATGATAATGATGAAGGTGATGATGGAGTAATTGGAAATGATCGATCTTATTAATGAATCCGAGAAAACTTAGATCAATAAGTAGCGGTAAACAATACATGGGTTGAGAATGTAAAGGAAAATATTATGACAATGGAGAAATAAATTATTTGAGGTAGAAAAATAAGAAACCAAACGTCGCTGACAGAAAATGATTAATACAGGAATTTATTGAGGTTACCATCATTTCCATCAAACGCTTACTCCGAGTTTTAAGACAAATATAGTTTGACGAACATTGCTTAGCTTTATTTCTATATTGAATTTTATTAATTTTATTCCTTCTTGGATGTCTTCTATATTTAAAGTTTGATGTCTTGTGGTAAACATATTCTTTATTTTTGAATGAGTATAGAAATCTACCTTTATTACAAATAAATCTTAAACGAGATATTGTCTATTTTTATTTGGTTATGATATTTCAGAATCGTCAACAAACAAACTCATAACAAATTAATATCCCACAATTAAGATAACATCTACCGCTTCCATAAAGTAATGCTCATATTTTCTCATACATATATATGGTCCTCCACCGGATCGCGGATAAAAGGAGCTCTCAAAATACGCACATCCAGAGATAAAGTATGTTTATTGATGTGATGTTTCGGTACGTTCTCTATTTCGGATTTTAACGTACTTTGCGTTCCGTTATTAGATTGTCGGTTTTGTGAATCAGCGTTCTTTGTTGGATTTTTATTGATTTCGCTAGTTCGTTGAATAATTTACGAATTCCGGTTTTTGTGTTTGCTTATTTAAAGTAATATTTCAGATTGAATTTAGGGTCTGGTGTGTCAGTATTTAAATTGTGTATCAAAATTATCTACAATGTTTTAAGTAATTATTAAAATGATTCTTTAGCTAAATAACAATTAATTTATACCCAGAATCAGCAACTTGGAATAATATTGGGAAAAAAATTTATGTCCTTAATTTAAAACATTCAAAATCCTCATCATATTAAAATAACTTTTATGTATTGGTCGCGGCTTATTAAGTTTTTTATATCCGACGTTTCGGATACTTTACAGCGACCATGGTCATGAAACGAGAGGGGGATTATAATCAGTTAAAGTATCGTAAATATAAGAAAGAATATTCAAAATCATCGTTATTACTATACAACTAAACTACTTACTAGTGAAGACAATAATATGTTAGAGCACCAGTGACTTACTACAAAGCATCGGTAAAGACTTGTTAGTTCTGCTAATATTTACTTCTCTCCAATTGACTTAAACTCTTCCAAATTACCAAGAAGACGCTTCTTTCAAAGTACAAAGTATACACAACTCTATCAAAGCACCATATAGAAATAGCTCTTCCAAAACACGACGCAGACACAACTCTTCCAAATCACCACGTAGACATAACTCCTCCAATTCACTCAATGATTGTCATTTTACTATTTTGAAAACAGCGATCTCTCCGCATGAACTCCTAAACTCATTTCACTAGGAAATGATGTAGGTGCTATGTTCAGATAAGATGGTGACATTCTTACGATTTGTTTTCTTAGGATTGTTGTCGATTGACTTGGGATTTATTTTGGTTTGATATGTTTTTATTTTTGCCATTTAAATATTATTGTTATAAACAGTTGTGCTAGGAAATTGGTTTCATCACGTAGCTAAAAGCTTATAAATTAATTTATCAACCATTTTACATTAATTCTCGGGTATTATTTTAATTAAGGCCAATACAGCCGATGGATACTGAAAAAGCAAATAGTTGTAAAAACAGAAATTCGAAACAGAAACAGAAAAATATCGTATGTTCTAGCATGATCAAAAGTATTAGAAGTTTTTCACATATACTCTTGGGCAGGTTGCATCGGCCGATTTTAACGAATATGTAATCGTTAAAGATGGTGGTAACGAATTTTAGTGACTAAAGAGCGTTGTTTTTAACAGACGTTAAAATTTAACGAAGTCTCTTACGTTAACAGATGATTTGAAACAAGCGACTCTAAATGTGTTTATGAACGATGTTAAACAATTCCATAATAATTACCAAGTAATACTCTTCTTCTTGCAATTTCAAAAATTACTCAAAAAATTATCTCAAAAAACTATTCAAAAATCGAAATTTAAAAGATCGAAATGAAACAATACAATCAAGACGATCTATTATAATTTTCACTTTTGTTTCGTGAAGCTCATTATTTCGACATCTGTCCCTTACTCGGATTCTATTTAGAGGCGAACACAACCTTAATTTAAAATTTTATAGTAAAAATTGTGTTATTAGTGTTTAAGTGTGCGACGATGGTCCAGTGGTGGATGGACTCGGCCTCTTACGCGAGAGGATCCGGCTTCAATCCTGACTCCCCGTGTGTGCCTTGAAACTGGTTTTTCGAAATTTCTAAGTGCACCCCAAACACGAGACCATCGCTCGCTCACCGGTGAAGGAAAACGTCGTGAGAAAACCTGCATGCCCGATGAGATTGAAAGTCTTTGAAGGTATGTGAAGTTCACCAACCCGTACTGGGCCAGCGCGGTGAACTATTGGCCCATTACCCTCCTCGCCTGATTTCGAGGAGGAGACCCGTGCCCAGCAGTGGGACTTGAAGGGTTGATACTTTTACTTAATTTAGTGATTTTCAACTCATACGCTACTTTATATCTGATCTTTTGAAAATAAAGTGCATTATTTGCCACGACAACAACCAATATTGGATTGCTTCATCCAAAACGTGCCAAGTGTGGAACTACATAAAACTTATTTTATTGCACATGCGTGACTTAGCTGTTAGCTAAAACAGATTTAGCTTTATTTAGATATAGTTAATATTAAACTTTTGATAGATTGATCATATTTTTATTAAATTTCATATAAGTTGTTTGTTGATTTTAATGTATTTTTTTAATATGTGTAATTTAGTTTATTGAATACTAGCTGTTGCCCGTAGCTTCGCCTGCGTTAACTAAGATTCACAACGGGATGTTGCACAGCACGCAAATAAGAAACTTTTCTGGTTGATTTTTTACACATTGTGTCCGAAAAACACAAATATCTTACGGAACCCTATTTTTTTTTTTCAGAATAAAATTTAGTCTATGTTACTCGTGGATAATGTAGCTTTCGAATGGTGAAAGAATTTTCGAAATTGGTCCAGAACTTTTTGAATTTTGAGCCCATTCATTACAACCAAACAAACAAACAAAGTTTTCCTCTTTATAATATTAGTGTAGATTTTGGACACAGTTTCTTTCCTCGGTTTCTCTCTTCTTAAAATCGAAAAAAGCATAATATTTTGTTTTCTCCAATTTACATAACTTTAACCCTTGCTACTGATGATGCTAAAAACCCTTACTATACTTATTTTCCAACCGCAGTCCTAAATTTCCGAATGTATGAACGCACCTTTAAGCAAGGGATACCCCATCTCGCAGGATACGATTAACCAAGTTTACTGCCGTTTCGCTTTACGAGTCATATAACCTGCCTTTATGGGCAGAAAACTACGATATACCCTGCGAACGATGCGACAGCCTTATGAGTAATTAATTTCTATGTTATGAGTTTCTATATCTTTATATCAATATGGACAATTTTGACTTTATGGATTGTAGCCATTATTTTTTATTGGTTTCTCGTATTACGATAAACTAGAAATCATATATGTCGTGGACAACATAAAGGTACATAGTGGGATTTGTGTTTTTATCGGTATATTGGGATGTAACTATTTTTGTAAATACACACATTCTCATGTATGAATTCGGTACCTTTTTTCTCATATTGAAACATTTACTTGTGCAAGTACTAACAATACAGACTAGAGTCTAAGTTGTGCCTTAACACCAGAGCATTTATTAATTGTCAATCATATTTAACTGTGTCTTAGTGACTTGAAGCCTGCTAGAAAGAGAATGATTATATAATGTACTAGGGTAAAATTATCTCAAGGTTTTGCCAAAAGACCTTCAATGAAGAAGGAAAGGTTGGGATTTTCACAAATTATTTCATTGGACCAGACTCCCGGGTCCTGTGCCCTGTGTCCTCAGTCCTGCTGACCAAGGAAGAATAAGATAGCTATAGAAAACCTTGTATATTATAATAATATATTATATAAATTTATTTGACGACCTCTGTGGCTCAGTGGTAAGCGCGTTGGCGCTCAAGCCGGAGGTTGCGGGTTCGAATCCCGCCAGGGAACAAAAAAAAAAAAAAAAGATTCTGTGTTCCTGGGTCATGGATGTGTATTAAATATGTGTATTTTATAATAAAAATCTTAAATATAAGTATTAATATAAAAAGTTTTAAATATATGTATTTCCGTTGTCTGGTACCCGTAACACAAGTCTCTTTGAGAACTTAGCACGGGACCAGATTGACGTGGTGTAAAAGCGTCCATAGATATTATTATTATTATTATTATAAATCTCGTGTCACAATGTTTGTCATCAATGGACGCCTAAAACACTTAACCGATTTTAATGTTTTTTCTTTTAAAATGTGTGTTTTTCTCCAACTTAAAAGATAGGATAGTTTATTTCTCAAATTTGAGATTGCAATTTTATTTATTGCAAATTAATTGTTTTGACAGAACGAAGTCTATCGAGTATAAGAGTATAAGTTTCACAGATTAAATTGCGATTTATTAATATTTTAAAAGTAAATTGCAATACGGATATTTAATAGCAATTATAGATACAGGAGGATCATAGGCCGCATTAAAATCCGTAAAAGTTGCTTCAATATAATAAGTGGAAATCGTGTAAGCATTAGACAACCGTCAAGTTGGCTTTGCTTCTTCTTGAGACCCCTTCAAAATCAGTCAAGATTTTGTCTTTATAGTCTGTGACCAACATTAACCCAGTGTCGAACTAGGGATGAAAACCCAGGTCCCGCTAGACACGATGTCGTGGGGACTGCTTAGTAGCGTAGGGCAGTACCTCCTATATCTGTAGAATCTGGCCTTGACTGGGGCCAGTATGGCGCTGAGGTGAGCCTTTTGCCTGCAGATTCGGGACCCTCAAAAAGCGGCTGAAGACGCTCGCAGTGGTTTTAGTGAGGCAGTGTCACCCAATGCGAGTCCCCACAAACGCCAGTGTGCCTACCCGAGGCCCTGGTAGGTCCGAAAAGGATTTCCACTGCGACATGAAAGAAAAAGTGTATAACCCAAACCCGTCGCCAGTTTTCGAGGAGGAGAGCCGCATAATATGGCTGATGATGAAGATATAAATGTAGTGAAAGGGAGCTCTTTATTAGTCCATTTGAAAAATTCTCCCCGCCTCGAACGTGACAGGATTTAATTGGAACTCCCTCGGCCTTAATAAATGGCGATATCATTGTTTTTTGTTCTCGAAATAATTCTCGTTTGTCAGGGATCATACTAATGGTTTTTACAAGTGAAATAAGATATATAGCAGTGGCTCTTAACCTTTTGATAATAAGCATTCATTTGAAAAAATCTCTGTTTTGCCATGGACCTCTTTGACTTAAAAATTACAGTACCTGAATGTAAATGAATATGTGAACTTCTGATATTTTTTCACATTAAATTGTTTTCATGTCCTCATTTGCGTGGCTCAGCAGGCCAATGGCATACACCGATTGAGAACCACTTGAGTACATGGGAAATTTTGCTGCTTCTCCTGTCTAAGTGGAACTTATTATAATTTTCTATGCATATGATTGAAAGACAAATTAACGAGCCTTTTTATTTATTTTCCTCATTATAAAGTCTCTGTAAAATATCTGAAGCTTCGTAATAATATAAGAATGAGATTCTTTCGGTAAAAATAAATGTAATATAATATAATATAAAAATAAAGGAATTGAATGAATCAGATGTACATAATTACGAAATTATCTTTGTACAGCTTTAAATTATTTTGTGTTATAATGTAATTTATATAATTAAGTAAAAAGAACCGACATGCTTTATATCAATTGTATTTAACCCTTAATTACTCGCGTGGGGTCAAAACATTTTCGGATTAAATTTAATGAAGCACTTGGCGTGGTCCGATTCCCTCAGCGCCCCTGATAGCTTCATAACGCGCATCTTAGTTTGTTTTTATCTAATGACCAAGTCACAGAAGTGGAAGGCGGAGTCTCTGCGCTCTTGAACGGTGACCCCATGCGAGTAATTACGTTACTTTTTTGGAAGAGGTAAGTTTTTTCTTTTATGTATTTATTTCGTGTTTTATGAATTATATTTGTGTTATATATTGTATATTTATTGAGTATATGTTTGTTATAAATCAGTTTTTTACAGTTTTATACAGTAAAATTATTCAAAAATTCCGTTTTACTACAAGTTTGTCTTTTTTGACAGTTAGTCAAGGATGGGAGAGAAATGCAAATTATGCCATGGTTAGAAGAGGTTTTTAATAAAGAAGAAGTCGGAGTTTCGAATTCTGAGCCGAAGATAGACGAAATAGCACAAAGTGATCATGATAGTACTAGTGAGATTACACAATCCTCCACACAATCAAGTGAATCGTCAGACAGCGTTAAAATGTACAATATTTGTGTGCAATGATCACTCCGAAATATACTGTCAGTGTAACAGTGTAACAAGAGCGATTAGGAGAATTCCTGAAAATGAATTTACTAAAAAGTATTTACTATAATTTCAGTATACTGAAATACAAATTGTTAATTATTGACACTTATTTTAATTTAACTTGTTTTTGTTTTCTTATGTTTACGCGAATTTCACTCATTATAATGAAACAACTTTTACGGATTTTATCGCGGTTTATTTAGTTTTTTACAAGCCCGACGTTTCGGAAACTTTACAGCAACCATGGTCACGGGAGGACTCCCGACACATGGTCCTTCCGTGACCATGGTTGCTGTAAAGTTCCGAAACGTCGGGCTTGTAAAAAACTAAATAAACCGCGATAAAATCCGTAAAAGTTGTTTCATTATTATTAACTTGTTTTTGTATATTTAGTAAGAAGTTCAAGTTATTACCTATAGATATTATAGTATAAATAAAGCGTTTTTATAATAAAATAGTGTCATTTACTTATATACGTCAATATATATTAAAAACTACTCATACTATTTGGGGTCACCTGTGATCCAATGCGAGCAGTTATGTAAGGTTCTTTGTGCGAGTAATTAAGGGTTAACGACAGTTTCAAGTAATTACCTATCAAAATAAGACGAGCATGCTCGAATTAGGTTCAAATATTAGTTAGTAATTTAAATTAGGGGAATAATTTTAGGGATTTCCCCATTGATACATAAAATATTATTGGTACTATGTATCTAAAAGCATTTGAGATTAAAATTTTATAACACAGCAACAAATAGTGAAAATAAAATGCAGGCCAAATAAAACCTAACAGAATTGTAGATACGTAACCTCATCAGAGTAATGAGCCGTTAAAGTGGTACAATTAGGGCATAAAGTAGGTCATTTACTTGATTGATACCACCACGGACCACCACCACCTGTTACCACATGTACAGGTGCTGTTAATTACTGATTGCTGCTGAGCAGGAGCTGCAAAATATATATAATAACTGGCTGTGAATATCCACTTCGCTGGGTCAGTTTTAATAGTTTAATTATATTTTGTTAAAGTTAATAATAATAATAATAACATTTATTTGCATAAAACAATATGAAGGTGTTTAAATTAATTTTGAACAACATGTTTTGAAAGAAGATTATTAGCATGCAAAATTTTTTTTTTGTATATAATGCTGTTTACATTTTATTTAATAAATCCTTTTATTTAAAAAAAATATATAAAAAATACAGCTCCTTAAAACTATAAAAAACTCTTCCAGTTAAGGATTTATGTAATTGTAATGTGTACTGTCTAGAATTTAATATCTTAAGATTTTAATTAATAATCAATTACTTCTTACTTTACATTTTTTTCTTGATTAAACTTCTAGAAATTTCTAGATCATTCTACGTTTTCTAAAATATTTTCTATCGATCAGAACATTGGTATACATATTGAAGTTTTTTTGGATCATTCCAGAAAATTCCAGAACAATCCAGACCATTTGAGACCAATAATAGAACATTTTTTAACATTCGCGACCACCATAGTACACGATGGGTACCTTGTACCTATTGCTACATACAATCACTGTTCGTTTGCGATTCGTAGTTTTGGCTACTTTTTATGGATTTTAGGGCGCTTTTAGTGTCACGCGGATTTGCTCACGCACGCGGGATTGGCCCGCATGCGTAGCATCTGCAAAGAACAATTTCATATAGGTATCTATTATAAAGCGTGATATACGCACGCGGGACGCGGGGCGCTGTGCGGGGCGCCACCCCGGTGCGGGGTATCCGCATGCGTAAGCGCTGCCTACAACTTCAGTGCCCATTTTAGAGTCGAACGGGGCGCACGCGCCGTATTGTACTGCCGAAATGAAAATCGATACAGAGCGAGTAATCATTGAAGTTCATCTGCGGCCCGTTTTGTGGGATAAACGCAATGAATTATACAAAAACAGGGACGCGAGAGAGGCTGCATGGAGAGATATTTTGAAGGAATTGGCACCTAACTACGAAAATTTGAGCGAAGAGGAAAGAAAAGAGGCGGGTATGTGTTTGGTTTATTATTTTATTTATACAAGCATCATTACTTTATTAATATAAGCATAATTATTTAATTCACAAATAACATCAAAAACCTTCTAAAACCTTTTGAGTTTAGTTAATTAATTATATATCGGTGTTGCCAGGAGACTTTTCCTTCATTGATAAAGTAATCTGCAAATATATCTCTGATATTACTTGCCGACGTATTACTACTTTCAGTCTGCTGCCTGGGTAGTGGTCCCGTAAAACCATTTGTGACAAATGTATGGCTGACCATGTATCCATCCCGTTTCCTTATGAAATTGTGAAGTACACATGCCGTCTTGACTATTAATTGTGCTAGATCTAACTTGACAGTCATGGATCTGTGAAATATTCTAAATTTATTTGACATAATTCCAAAAGTGCATTCTATGTACCTTCTAGCTCTGGACAGACGGTAATTAAATATTTTCTTTTTGTAAGGTAAATTATCACGAGCATAAGGCCGCATCACATGTGATGATAAACCAAATGCCTCGTCTCCCACTATCACGAACGGCAACTTTGCTCTTACACTAGATGGATAAGCTACTTCGGGGCAAATAATAGGCAACTCTTGCGGGTCAGGGATACCCAACGTGTTACTTTCCAGTTTCGTATACAAATGACTCCTTCTAAAGATGGTTGAATCGGCGTTACTTCCACTGGTACCGACATTAATATATGTAAAATTATAATCAGCATCACACATTGCGAGGAGCACTACAGAATAATATTTCTTATAATTAAAATATAGTGATCCACTGTGCGGCGGTCGAATCACTCTTATATGTTTTCCATCAATAGCACCCAAGCAATTAGGAAAATTTGTATATGTGAGAAATCCCTCTGCGATTTCTTTCCATTTGATCCCATTAAGCTGTGGAATACATTCAGACTTTAGTTCAATCCATATTATGTAACAAACTTGTCTTACTATTTCGCTAATTGTTGCAATTCCAATCACGTAGGAATAGTGTAGATCAGTGAATGTATTACCAGTTGCCAAATATCTGAAAACAAAAACAATATATTAATAATATTATGATTATATAATATATTAATAATGCTGACATCAGACATAAGACGGCATGCACCGCTCGAATTTTACTTCAGAAGAAAAATAAATACCCTTAAGGTGAAAGGGCACGGAAGTAGCTAGCGCTAGAAGTTTTTAATTCGTTTTAACTACAGTACTGTAGCTACGTTAGATTTCTATCATTTGCCGAAAATTTTATCATAGGGGGGTATTTATGCAGTTATGATTTCATATGAAATGTTCGAAGTATAGTTATGTATCTCATATCTGCTAAAAGTGGCCACTTTTAGCAGATTTGAGATACATAACTGTGCTGTTAATATTTTATAAGAAATCTCCTCTGTATAAATTAACCCCTATGGTAAAATTTCCGACAAATGAAAGGAATCTAATGAAGCTTATTTTTGTTAAAACAAATTAAAAACTTACAGCGCTAGTGACTTCCGGAAGTTTTCACCTTAATATTGATGATGGCAAATTTTATTGGTACTGGTTTTGGGTAACTTGATCTGAAACTGTGTGTACTTTTGCCAACTACTTATTATATTTTGTCATTTCAGACAAGAAAATACAACAACGCTGGCGAACAGCAAGGGACACTTACCAGAAAGACAAGATATCTGAAAAAAATCAGCCATCCGGCTCTGGGAGTAAGAAGAAGAAGAAATATTCTTACTATGACATTTTGACTTTCTTAGACAGTACAACGGAAACTGCCGGAGAAGAGTCACTCTGTGAAGAAATGTCTGAACAAAGTAATTTAGAAACACCTAATGAGTCCACGCAACTAGGTACTTCACGTCAAGAAAGTTCTCAACTAACATCACAACGTAATTTAGAAACACGTAATGAGTCCACGCAACCAGGTACTTCACGTCAAGAAAGTTCTCACCCAACATTAAAACAAAAACAAGTAAAATCTAAAAAGCAAGCACCATCCGAATTTGAGGCACAGTTATTAGAATGCTTAAAGTCTAAGCAACTGGAGCTGGAAAGTGAGGATTTGGCTTTCTTTCAGTCTCTGCAGCCTTCATTAAAAAGATTCACTAGATATCAAAAAATAATGTTCAGAACAAAAGTGTTAAATATAGTTATGGAAATGGAAAGTCAAACACAACCTGCATACTACAGCCCCATACCTACAACAAGTTCTAGTGCTTTTACTGAGCTTGACAGTTTGTCACCGATAAATCAAGATTACCAAACCAATAGTATAATCCAGGATACTTCCAGTCTTAACGACAATGCTATTAGTTCTGCTGCAGTGAATGATAATGAAACTCTTATTTCGACTGAAAGTCGCCTGTTTAATATCACGTCTTATGACATAATTTATAACCCAGCAACAACATCATCTACTGGCGAAAGTAATGTCAACGCTCAGGATACAAATTTACAAAGAAATGAATGATGTAAAATTTGATTTTTAATTTATGAATAAAACTCTTTTTATTAAAATGAGTACGATTAACTTTTTTTCTCCAGTTTCTCTCTAATTGTTTGTTTATTCATATGAGTGCGGTTGTACACACGGCACAGATCAAGTTACTCAAATCCAGTATAAGCGGGACTCCGACGGGTTATCTAAGTATGATAATGCGCAAGGTGCGAGTTCCATTTATACTGGTTTTGGGTAACTTGATCTGTGGCCATGTGTACTTTATCAGATAAAAAAAGGATTGTGTATGTAGTTGAAATCCCAAACCAATTAAGAACTTTTTTTGACTTCAAATTACTGTCATGTGCAAACCTATAACTTTTATATATAATTTTATAAGTCGCGTGTGATGAAAGGTAGGAATGATTCCACTTTAAAGGCGACATTTTATGAGTGAAATAATCGGATTTTATGAAATTTCAACAATTAATAACCAATGACGCATTACTTTACGATATTTCAAACAAACAATCATTATTATACCGTTTATTTAGACTGGATAATTACTAGAACATGTGTTGTATGATGTCTCAATAATTGACCACGATGGTCAACTACTGAAAATATCATTGATTTGATTTTTCTGTTTAACATTTTTGCAGTTGACCAGAGTACATGACCATATTTTTTTTGCACATGTAAATTTACACATGACAGTAATTTGAAATCAAAAAAGTCCTTTACTGGTTTGGGATTGGTACGTTTATCCTACCTGTTCAAATCCCTTTCCACTAAATCATAGCAAGAAGAAGAGAATAACGTTGAAGAAATTTACTTACATTTTCCTTGCTACTCTGACTTACTTTTGTGCGCATGCTACATACCACCAGCTTCTAAAAGCACTGTGTTTGATAGTCTCTTCTATAAACTACATCATATTTATTTGAATGGATATTTTTCAGATTTGATGATTATTGGTGACTTTAATCTACCTTACCTTGAATGGCCGTCTGGTTGTCCGTCACAACACCCAGTTGTTTCCAACACTGACACATCCAAATTATTAACTTATACTATGGCCTTATTGAACTTGCTTCAATTTAATACTATTTCTAACGAAAATAATAGAATACTAGATCTTGTTCTTAGTACCAGCAGACACATAACTGTAAGCACTGCAGACGATCCTCTACTTAACGCTGTTCCTCACCACCCTCCGCTGGAAATATTACATTCTGTAAGTAATAATGAACCTATTATGTCCACCTCAGACAGTCACAAGATAAAAAGAAATTTTTTTAAGGCAGACTATGACCTTATTAACGATGATGTTTGCAATATAGACTGGACTTCGGAACTCGACAATTCGTCTCCCGAATTCGCTGTCGATAAATTTTATAATATTTTAAATAACATAATCGAAAAACATGTGCCTGTTACAAAACCGAAATCTCCCCGCTATCCAATTTGGTTCTCTAAAATTTTAATAAGTACTCTTAGACGAAAAACAAAGGTATGGATGCGATGGAAAAGATACAATTCATTACGAGACTATCAAGAATTTAATTTGCTACGGAAGCGTGTAAAAATACTAATCAAAAACTGCTACAATCTTTATATTGAAAATATAGAAATATCTCTTAAAGATAATATAAAGTCATTTTGGAAATATACGTCTGACTTAAAAGAAACTAACTCAGGATATCCTAAAACCATGAAACTTAACAATGATGATATATCGAGTGATCCTGGCACAATTTGCAATATGTTTTCTAAATACTTTCAATCAGTTTTTGAGCCATTAAGTCTAGGTGCCTACATTATTCCTGACACACTCGATATTAATGAGACCTCTATAATATGCCTGAATCAAATCTATTTATCACAATTTGAAATATTTAAAGCATTAAAAAATATAGATCCTAACAAAGGGCCTGGACCCGATAACATACCACCAATATTCTTAAAAAGAGTTAGTAAAAACCTGTCTTGTCCTCTTGAAATAATCTTTAATAAGTGCCTCCGAAACGGTATATTTCCGAGCCAATGGAAAAAAGTCTTTATAATGCCTGTATTTAAATCGGGGTCGAAAAACGAAATATCAAATTATCGGCCGATATCCATCCTATCGACTATTCCGAAGGTGTTTGAGAAACTCGTTCACAATATCATATCGTCAAGTCTCAAGCACACTGTTATCGAGGAACAGCACGGTTTCGTTGGAGGGCGATCGACTTTATCAAATCTGTTAGTCTTCACAAATTACATTTTCAAAAGTTTAGACAAGAAAGGCCAAATTGAAGCTATATATACAGATTTTAAAAAAGCATTTGACAAGGTGGATCATCTATTGCTCTTGAAAAAGTTATCGTACAATGGCATTAAAGGTAATCTTCTTCGCTGGTTCTCTTCATATCTGGAAAATCGCACCCAGGTTGTCATCATGAATGGATATGTATCCTCCCATACACTTGTGACATCCGGTATCCCCCAGGGTTCAATATTAGGTCCATTGCTGTTCACTCTATTCATAAATGATATCTCGTCTTGCTTTAAGCATTCAAATTTTCTGTTATACGCAGATGACCTAAAAATATACTCAACCGTGACAGACGAGAATGATATATGTTTGATGCAAGAAGATTTAGATAGACTAGAAGATTATTGTAGGGCCAATAAACTATTTCTAGCTCATATCAAGTGCAAACATATTCGTTTTTCCAGAAACAAACACACAATACCATCCAGTTTTTGGCTTGGAAATCATACACTTGATACTGTAGATTCCATTCGCGACTTAGGTGTTTACTTGGATACCAAGCTTACACTTGACTCACATATTGATCACATAATGAAAAAGTCATATCGCATGTTTGGGTTTATTTGCCGCATCACCAAGTCTTTTAAGCGCAAAGACACACTTATCTATCTTTACCAAAGTTTAGTGCGCTCACAACTCGAGTACCTGTCCCCCATTTGGAATCCTTACTATGATACATATAAAAAACGCCTAGAAATGATACAAAAAAAATTTTTACGTAACCTCAACTATCGCCTCCATTCCCCTAGGTGCTCATATAAGGAATTATTAGAAAAATACAATATGATTTCTCTGGACGATAGACGTTCTATAACTGATGCACTTACCCTTAGAAATATTTGCACAGGTGAAATAAATGCACCACAACTTCTTGCTGAACTATATTTTCATGCTCCAACCAAATCGACTCGGTCTAAGAACCTTTTCCATATAGAAAAGACTAGAACAAATATAGGTCTACGCGCGCCACTTCACAGAATGTGTGTCTTATACAACTGCTTATTTAATGAAATTGATATGTTTTCGTGCTCCCGGCATCTTTTTAAAACTAAAACTAAAAAAATATTTGTTTAGCTGTATTACTTGGTGTTTCCTTTAACTCTGAATTATGTATGTTGTGTAGTTATAACTTTTCATCTTTACTGTCCTTGCTGCTAAGTTTAAAATATGTTCTTAGTGAGACATAGAGGGAACAATTTGTATTTTTTTATTTTTAATGTTTAATGCTACACTGTTATTTTGTAATTGTTTCTGTACCGCTCTCCAAATAAATAAATAAATAAGAAATTAAATATTTAAAATTTAAAACTTACCTTAATGTAATAGCGAGCCTCTCAATCGGTTGTATTGTAATCCTTCGTAAACTGCTTTTTTGTAGCTTATTCTCAATTTTACACAACAGTTCATCAAAAGAACGAATGGACATTCGAAAGTAATTTTTAAATTTACGTTCACTATTTTGTAGTTTTCCAAAATGTGTAACAAACGCCCCAGCAAGAAGCCTATTTTCAAGAAAGGGATCAACATGTACTCTTGTCTTCTTGTTTCGTCGTTTGTAAAGTATGTAAGCGACACATATTCTTCTGACATTGATCATTTTTGAACACGTCTATACCGTTACGCAGCCCGTAGAAAACTGAAACTCATGCTGCGTATGATCCGCAGCGTGAAATTTTACGCATGCGGGCCAATCCCGCGTGCGTGAGCAAATCCGCGTGACACTAAAAGCGCCCTTAAGGAGAATTTTTAAAAACGTACGACGTTTTGGATACTATTATGCCATAAGAAAACAAGCGAGCGATTCGAAATATGTTCATATCGATGTAAGATAAATTTAAGTCTGTATTATTTGTTTCAAAAATTTATACATATAAAAATGAATTTCAAGTAAGTTTTTTTTTGTTTCAGGTGAGTCAGATAATACTTTGCTGTGGATAAAGTAAGTTCCTAACAAGACGAGATGATGAAGTTCCATCCTGGATATAAGTAGTGGGATCGGCCGTCTTGAAGTTCACTGATTGAGACCTAGTTATAGCCGTATTAATACTGCTACATTAACCATTATCATCAGCCTCGATTCGCCCACTGCTGAACGTAGGCCTTTTTTTCTTTAACGCCGGGAAATGCGCTTAGGCATCGCATGGACACAGCTCTACCTACTAAAACCAGGCGAGTGCCACCAATGCCGCCTTTGGCGACAGCTAGTCAGTTCCTCAGGGCACCGACACCACCTCCAAAGAGGGGTTGCCCCGCACCACGGAACAACCCCTCCTAACGTATGTATATACCCAAATAGTGAGTTAGCTACCCAAGTAGCTAAGGCTATAAAAATAATCACCATCAAACTTACTTCCGTAAATCTAACTTATACTAATATATAAAGCCGAAGAGTTTGTTTGTTTGAACGCGCTAATCTCAATAACTATTAGTCGGATTTGAATGATTATTTCAGTTTTAGATAGCCCATTTATCGAGAAAGGCTATACTTTATAGCATCCCGCTAATTAAATCTTAGTTAAAGCAGGCAAATATGCAGGCAACGGCTAGTCGAAGATAATCCTTCGACCTCCCAAATTACCCGGAACTTGGCCATTTTCACACATTCGTCATTCCCAACTCCAAGATTTAGTGTGGCCATGGATTTAGGACTTCGTGAATATAAGTTAAAAGCCTTTTTATGTTGAACCCGAAATAAAGGGACCGGGATAACTACGGGACCCAATCCTGGATTCAAATGTCCATCAATGGTGGATATGTCATGATTTTCCAATGTGACTTTTACTTAAACGGTTTGTCTATACATG
This sequence comes from Lycaena phlaeas, assembly GCA_905333005.2. Taxonomy (NCBI): domain Eukaryota; kingdom Metazoa; phylum Arthropoda; class Insecta; order Lepidoptera; family Lycaenidae; genus Lycaena; species Lycaena phlaeas. Next base: position 13,177,651 of record HG995182.1, read on the forward strand.
TATCGGAACAAAATCCGTCTGAGTAACTGTCTGATTTCTTTCTTGTCCTTTATATATTTTACAATATTTTGCGATCTTACCTTTATTGTTTTAATTTTGAATTTAGGTCGCGTAATATACAGGGTGATTTTTTGAAGAACGGACATAATCAAGGACGTGATAGAACTTGGTTTCACCAATTAAAGAAAATTATACTCACCAAAAAAAAAGCCACATAAATAACAAAATATAGATAAATGTGAGTAATGCATTATTGGGTTTAGAATATGGTCTTAGGTATGGCATGCGCTGAAACGGCGTATTTGATGCATCGTATTTTACGTATATCATAGTACTGAATCTACTTTAATTCAATTGTGATTTGTGAATGATAATTTAAAAAAACATCATAGCCCCGCTTGTGATATATTTTTGGAATGAGGATCGTTAGCTCTATACGCTACTTGAATATGTCCGCTCTTCAAAAAAATACACTGTATAATACATACTTAATTCAGGGCTAGTAAGCTAGTTATCTTAGCCTAGGAGTCTAGTGCATCTAATTTTTGAAGCGAAACAAAGAACACACGAATCTGCTACCTGGGCTAGTTCCAGGTAAACTAGTTTGTGTTCATGGGTGACGGTGACCACTTACCATCGGGTGACACGTCTGCTAATTTCTCTCTAACTTAAGAAAATAAATAATTATCACACGAAAAAATATTTTACCATTATACATAAGCAATAACACTAGATTTATTTCATTATTGTTAGATTATATTTTCCTTTCTTTTAAGTCCGTATTTATTTATTTTTCAAAAATCTATGTAAACTAAAATGAATTACAGAAATGTATAAACGTAACTTGACACTGCACCAAATTAGTTAAATGTTTTTTTTTCTTTTTTTTTTTTTTTTTGTCTAGTATCACCACGATAAGGTTTGTAGAAGGAATTGATGATGACGAGGGAAGGACCACGATTGCCGGGTTAAGCTTGTCTAATATTGAATGAATTAATCGTTCACCTATACATTCTCCAAAATACCACCACTGATAGGGTTAAAGACCTTTAGAACGCGCTTATCTCCGCTTCTGCCAGTTATAAGAAATATTTTTGCATTGATATGATAAAGAAACGCTGTTGAATTTTTGTGGAAGACTTCCAGTGAAACAGTGCCCTCTGGTACCGAAATATCACGGAAACGCGTCTCAAACAAACGCATAATTTAATATGTTCGAGGAAAATGGAGCAGGAAGTTCCCTTTGTGTTTGATCACGCTACTTTGACAATTAATTAAATCATCCCATACTAGTACAAATATTAGATTTCCTCATCATTAATTTACCAATGGCTGTTTTATGAAGAGGCAAAGGTATTAAGACGACCGATCCCTTGCCACTCGCATCCACCGCCTATGTTCATAAATGACGGATAAAGGCTGATTATGATGTCTTTTAAATTTGGAACTGTTTGTATTCAGCTGAAATGTTGTGGGGGTAGTCCATGATAATATTGAACTGATCCAATCATATTATTATACCTGTTAACTTGGATATAATTTATGGATTTATGTACAATCATAATTATTATTTTCATCATCATCATCATCAGTTTTTATCCGTCCACTACTGAACATAGGCCTCCCTCAATGAACGCCAAGACGACCGATCCCTTGCCACACGGACCTGCCACTGCACGGAGATCGTTTTCAAACCTAGTTAATGGCCCACCAACACTATCTACCTAAACGCGACCTCCATTTTTATATTTTCATTTATTTCATATCAAAAATATGATTATTATTTATTTTAATGTAATGGTACGCTATTTTAATGTGTATAGCGTTAAAATCCCGAGATCAAAAATTTGTATGAATAATAAATAATATATATTCACATTCGCTGTAGCGCTCCGTGGTTTCACCTGCGTACTTCCCATTCCCATGGGAGTACAGGGATAAATTGTAGCCTTTGTGTTATTCTGATGTACAAGCTATATCATTGTAAAGTTTCATCAATATTCATTCAGTAGTTTTTGCGTGAAAGGATAACAAACATTCATTCTTACGAACTTTCGCGTTTATATTGTTATTAGGATATTTTTCGCCACACAAATAAAACGTACAATAATAACTTACCTCGTCGATTCAAAGCCGAAAACATTTATTTTTCATTTGCGCAGAAATCGTCTGAAATCGTCCCGTCATCTTGCGTACGTGTTCCGAAAAACCTCGCTATTTGATTCATTCTCAGACCCTCCTATTCCTTGTTACAAGATATATCACGTGATTTAAAATCGTATTTTATTGATCTAATCTTGCGCTATAGCAGTGCCGTGACGCCGTCATGTCGTGACGCGCTCTCGAGCTATGAAAATTTCCTAGCCAATAAGATATTTACAATAACGATTAAAAACCATTTTTTGTGATTTTGTTACGATAACGATTGACCACGTGATTTAGCGCGGCTTATATCAACACCGTTCGTTATCGTTATCGTTATAGTTATCGTTTTTTAATGTTACTTTGTCTAATCTCCCAATTCGGATAATGAAAATGTAAACTAACGCGAGCGACACAGCTAGTGTTATAACATAATAATTTATTTCATATATGTTATAATTTAATTAATTGGTACAAAGTTTAAGTGATAACTTGGTATGAATATTAAAAGTTCCCTCGAGTATCGTTACCCCGGAACTCTTGGGTGAGATGAAACATAATGATTCGGAGGGAAGAATTATTTAAGAGCGGCTTGGAAAATATGCAATTAAATTATTTTAATTAAGGATTATAAATGTAGGACAATTTTATTTTTATACTTGTATTTTATAATTGTGTTATTCGAGATCGTGTCTTGTACAGAACTAAACATTTTTAATTTAACTGTTGTCCGAAAAAAAAAGTAAAACTGTGTCAGGTATAAAGTAGCAACCCATGTAGGTCGCACTGGTCTCCTCCAAATCAGGCGAGGGCCATAGTTCACCGAGGTGCTGGCCTAATGAGGGTTGGTGAACTTCACACACCTTCAAACACTTTTAATCTTAGCAGGTATAGGTTTCCTCACGATATTTTCCTTCACTGGTGAACGAGCGATGGTCTAGGTAGGCAGTCAACCCCACCATGGTTCAGGCCTTGTCGTGGCGGTGGGGCTCAGTAGCCCAGGGTGACCCCAACACCTCGGGCGACACCTTGAGTGGTTGTTCTATGATTCGGGGCAACCGCTCTGTGGAGGTGGCGTCGGTCCCCTAAGGGACTGACTAGCCATCGAGGTGCCCTGTTGTTGTAGGCACCTCACCTCACGTCGGCAGCGGTGGCACTCGCTGAGTTTTAGTGGGTAGAGCTGCGTTTACTCACCATCTTTCCGCGCAGCGAGTCCCACATATCCTTCTGGGGAGACCCACTCCCCAGCGGGATGCGTCAGTGCATTTCGAGACATAAAAGAAAAGAAAAAAGCTAGGCAGTCAAAGTTTGTGCAAATTACTATAATTCAATTCCCCAAAGCTTTGTTTTTTTTTGCAACCAGTACTTAAAAAGTATGGTCCGCAAATCAGTACAAAGCTTATATTTTCATAATCAAATTTGTTTTGTATATAAACACAGAGCCTTGTATAAAAAAGGCGAATTCCATCCCTTGGAGAAATGTTTAATATAAAATTGCATATTTTATAAGAGCATTCCTAGTAACGAGGGAAATGCTGACGGCATTCGTAGTTTCTTTGAACATTTCACCTTATTGCTAATTTCTTGACTTTTGTATGTCTGCCCCTGCTTGAATTTTTTATGTCAATTTCTTAATTTACTCTTGAGAGAAGGGTTTGGTGTAACCTCTTTTGTATACTTATAAAACACTAGCTTACGTTTGTGGCTTCTGTCGTGTAAACTTACGTTTCATTTTTTTCGTTACCAAGCCTGTATGATTAATGTGTGTAGATATCACACTACACATACTCTGGCTGTTAATACTGTTATTATTAAAAACAAATAAAATATTACATTTGAATTTGGAATCTGTCATTTTTTATGATTGTTTAATTTCTCATTTTTGTTTAATTTCTCATTTGTAAAATATTTTGTAATATTTAAATGGAGAATAAAAAGTTGCATTACACAAAGCAAGTATTGAGCCAAATATAGTTTTTAAAACTCTTCGTTAGATTGGTATTAATCAATAAAACCTTATCTGCTTATGACACCAAAGATCTGATCTGATCTCTGATCAGATCCACGTTGGGAGGGATAGTTCTGTGATGCGAGGCAATCCCGCATGTCCGAGCATCCGAGTGACGGTCTCCTGAGGGACTGACTAGCCGTCGAGATGCCTTGTTGCTATGATGTAACAGGTACGGGGCAACTCACCAAAGGCGGCATTGGTGGTGTTCACGCACCTACTGCGCCATCTATCGACTAGTTAAAGAAGCAGACGGTGGCGCTTTACTCCGCAAGACGGTTAAAATTTAACTACTACTAAAAAACTAACCAATCAAATTGTACCAATGTTTCCCTTTCTCTTTGCTTTACCACACCCGTCAAAATTTGTATTATTCGACTACTAACGAACTAACGAACAAGAATAAACGCTAAGTCACAAAACGTTTACAAGTTTTTTTCTTTATATTCTATTCGCAAATCCATGTAAGGGTAAAACGCCAGATCCCCTACATAAAATTTTTGGTCTTCGAGTCCGGATTAAAAAAGATTCGGCGGAAAACATTCGCAATCTGGAAGGCGCGTATGCAGAGTCTCAAGACGGTGTCTACCAACCAAATATACATCCCCGAGGCCAGGACATCGGAGTAATCATATTCACACACTAAGGATTTTCCGTGTGTCACCTCAGGAGTCAGCTGTGTGCCGGAGCAAGCATAGGCTGTGGTGGTATAATCGTATTTTGCACAAACGTGAGTACTCTTTCCTTCTTTAGACTGCTAAAATGAGCATTGATAATATTAATAAGCGCGATAAATCCCCATATAAGGGTATCGATGATGAAAATGTCATACTTTTGATTCGTGACCTGGCTAAAAAACGTGGCATTCTCAAAGCGAGACTTACAAAGTTCTCGACATATTTATACAGTTGTCGATCTGAACAGCCTACCAATTTATTTACCGAAATAAAATTGCGCAAGGAGGGGGCAACGTCCTTATTTCGTGAATTTAACGATATTCAAAGTAAAATCGAGGAAACTGTTCCCGAGTCTAATCTCGAGGAACAACTCCTACATCGGGAACAATTTGAAAATAGTTTTTACAGTGCCCAAGCTCTCGCCGAGTCGTTACTAAATACAAATGTCACCTTCACTAGCTCACAAGGTCACAGCAATAATCCTAACGCCTTACAATCCATAAGATTACCGACTATAACTATGCCCAAGTTCGACGGTTCGTATGAAAATTGGCTCGAATTTAGAGACACATTTATTTCCCTTGTTCACAATTCAAGCGAACTTAGTGAAGTACAAAAATTCTATTATTTGAAAACATCCTTATTAGGCAGCGCATCGCTAATAATTAATACGTTAGAATTAACATCTGATAATTATATAATCGCATGGGAGCTTTTACAAAATCGCTACAATAATAACAGGTTGTTAATTCAAAATCATATTAAATCTATTTTCAACATTCAATCATTGGCAAAAGAATCACATATTTTAATTAGATCATTAATTGATTGCACGTTAAAGAATTTACGAGCTTTGAGCTTATTAGGTGAACCAACTGACACTTGGGACACATTAATTATATACATCTTGACGTCTAAATTAGATAAAATCACCGAACGCGAGTGGGAACAACACAAAGGCAATCTTTACGCTGGCGATAGTCATTTAAAGTTATCACTAAACCACCTAATAAAATTTCTAAACAGTCGAGCTGATATGTTGGAGACTTTGCAAGCATCACATAACAAAGATGCGAGTGAAGTTAAAAAACACAATATTAATTATCATCATCACAAGTCATATTGTAGCGTTTCTACCAATAACATACCAGATCGACCGACTAATAAGTTTTACAAGCCTTGTTTAATGTGCAAACTTACTCACCCGCTTTATTCATGCACTAAGTTCTTAGATGCTAACTTAAACACTAAATTAAAACTAATACGCGATAATAACCTATGCAAAAACGGCTTGCGTTCAGGTCATACTGTGGATGAGTGTAAATTCGGTCACTGCAAAAGATGTAATAAAAAACACAATACACTAATTCATACTGACAATTTACATTCAACTTCCGTAGCGATGCAGTCCTGTATGCAAACTGATGGGTCGAGTTCTGTAGATCCGAGCCGTTGCATCGCGACAGTACTCGCCGCACAATCCTTATCTATAAATCACACACACAAAGAGTTCGAGCCTATCGATGCGAATGATACACAAACAGAATTACTTGCATCTCATTCTCATACATTGCAACCCGTATTGCTGTCGACTGCAATTATCGAAGTGATCAGCGACAATCGTACATACGTCGCACGCGCGTTATTAGACAGCGGTAGTCAGCGCTGTTTTGTAACAAAGGCGTTTTGTAATTTAATAAACGCAAAATTAATACAGTCCACTCACGAGATTAGAGGTGTAGGTAATTCAGTTACGGAATGTAGTCAAAGTTGCGAGCTGACAATAAAATCGCGCATAAATACCTACACTACTATCATTCATTGTTTTGTTCTACCACAAATTACGAGTAAGGTCCCAGCCATCCATAATTTTACACACAAACATTTTTGTATTCCAGACAACATTCAGTTGGCGGATCCGCAGTTTCTGCAGTCTCAAAATATAGACATTCTGATTGGCACAGACATATTTTGGGACTTGCTTACTAACGGTAAAATAAGGCTACATAATGGACCTTATTTACACAATACATTATTTGGCTGGGTAATATCAGGTCCTATACGACACAACTTACGCAACCAATATGGCCATATCCAGTGCAATTACACAAGCACAATAGACACGTTGCTGCGACAGTTCTGGGAACTGGAGGAGCTACCAAAGCGTCAGGGCGCGCGGACTGATGAGGAGCAGGCGTGCGAGAACCATTTCGTCACAACCACTACACGTAATAGTGACGGTAGGTTCTGCGTTTGTATTCCTTTTAAACAGTCACCTGAGGTCTTGGGAGACACGTTTCCTCGAGCAGAACGACGGTTTTTGGCATTGGAAAGACGATTACAACGTTCAGAAACGTACAAAAAACTATATAGCGATTTTATTCATGAATATGAAAATATGGGACATATGACTAAGATCACATCTTATAGCAACCCACACTATTTCATGCCTCATCATGGGGTTCTGCGTGAACATAGTGTAACCACAAAGCTGCGTGTTGTATTTGACGCCAGCGCCACTTCCAGCTCAGGCTTATCTCTCAACGACATCCAGCGTATAGGAGAACCCATACAAGGTGACTTACTTGCTATTCTTCTACGCTTCAGGCAACACCGGTATGTGGCCTGCGCGGACGTTGAGAAGATGTACCGCCAGGTGCTGGTTGAGGAGCAGCAGCGTCACCTACAACTTATTCTCTGGCGAGACGATCCTTCGCAGCCGCTCGGTATTTACCGTCTAAACACCGTCACTTATGGTACGGCATCTGCTCCTTATTTAAGTGTACGTTGTTTAAAGCAGCTGGGCATCGAAAGTGCTGATCCTGACGTCAAGAGAATAATAAAAGAAGATTTTTTTGTTGACGATCTTATTACTGGCGATGACGATCAATCAAAATTATTGTATTTGTGCAATGAAACCGCCAAAACTTTGCAGTCAGGTTGTTTTCCACTTCGGAAATGGATTTTCAATTTTTCGCAAGAAAATCTCGACGCATTAAATGAATTATAACTTTTAACGATAATAATTACAGTAATAAAACATTAGGTATCGGCTGGTTTAATACGGCAGACGAACTTCATTTTAATACACAAATTGATTTCAATGACAACAATTCTAAATGTATAACTAAACGTATTATTTTGTCTCATATTTCTCAAATATTTGATCCTATTGGGCTAATTAGCCCTAGTATAATGCAAGCGAAAATTTTATTACAGCGTCTATGGCTACTTAAAATTGACTGGAACGATCCAGTGCCCGATGACGTCACTCGCACGTGGAACCGGTTTATGTCGTCTCTCGCTTATAGTCTTAGTACTATCCGTGTGCCGCGTTATGTACTGGGTGAAAACCGAAAGCACACGCTCACCGAATTGCACATATTTACAGACGCTTCACAATTAGCTTATGGTACTTGTATTTATGTTCGCACAGTTAGTAACGATATAAATGTTTCTGTTCGATTGCTCTGCGCGAAGGGCAAGGTAGCACCTTTAAAACCGTTAAGCATACCGCGCTTAGAACTGTGTGGTGCGCTACTAGGAGCGAGACTATATGACAAGGTAGTCGCCTCTATTCATCGTAGGTTCGATTATATTACCTTTTGGACAGATTCAACGATAGTGCTAGGTTGGTTGCGCATGTCAGTCAATTTATTGCAAACATTCGTTCAAAACAGAGTAGCTGAGATACACGAATTAACAGGAGACCTGCCATGGCGTCACGTCAGCGGAAGGCATAATCCGGCTGATCTAGTTTCACGCGGTATAATGTTGGAGGAGTTGGTTGATTCAGGCTTGTGGTGGACGGGGCCCGAGTTTCTTCATGATTTAAATATTGATTCTACAAGCGTGTATCAGCCACCTCCCCTCCCAGCTGACGATTTGCCCGAAACGAAAAGGTGTCACCAGACTTTCGTAACCACTGATAGTCAATCCTACTTATTGATTAATTTTGAAAGATTTTCAAATCTAATGCGCATATTACGTGCCGTGTCGTACGTCTTACGTTTTATTCATAATATTCGCAATAAAAATAAAAGGCGAGGAGGCATTATCAGTGTGGATGAGTTAAAAGAATCGGAGAACTTATTAGCTAAAATATCGCAAATAGAATCATTTCCAAATGAGTACAATTTACTTCTTAATAATCATAAACTTCAATCTAAACATAATCTGAGTAAACTTAACATTTTTATTGATAAAGACAGTATTTTACGCGTTGGAGGCCGGTTGACGTATTCGAATACATTCTTATATAGCAAAAGGCATCCTATTTTATTAAGTAGTAATCATCACTTTACCAAATTGTTGTTTCGTTATGAACATTTGAAATTGTTACATGCAGGTCCTCAAGCTTTATTATATAACATTCGCGAAGAATGGTGGCCAGTGGGAGGCAGGAGTCTCGCCCGTAAGATAACGCACGAATGTGTTATTTGTACTCGTCTAAGAGGTAAAACTCTTACTCCTCAGATGGGCAACTTACCTTCTGAACGTATCACTCCCACTTACCCATTTTTCAAATGCGGTGTCGATTACGCCGGTCCAATTTTCATGCTTAACCGAAAGGGCAGAGGAGCGCGTAAGATTAAGTGTTATATTTGTTTATTTATTTGTTTCGTTACGCGTGCTGTTCACCTTGAGCTTGTGACGGATTTAACATCCGATGGTTATCTTTTGGCTTTAAAACGCTTTATTTCTCGCCGGGGTAAGCCCGACGAGATATTTTCCGATAATGGTAGGAACTTTGTGGGTCTCATGAATGACTTTGCCAGGTTTTTATCAAAATGTAGTCCAGACATTATTAATTACGCTAGTAAGGAACAAATTAAATTTCGCTTTATTGTACCTTATGCTGCTCATTTTGGTGGTCTGTGGGAGGCTGGGGTGCGATCGTGCAAACACCACCTCCGTCGAGTCGTAGGAAATGCGAATCTCACGTATGAAGAATTGAGTACAGCATTAGCACAAATAGAAGCAATACTCAATTCACGGCCTTTATCACCAATGTCTTCTGACCCTAATGATTATCTTCCTCTCAGCCCGGCTCATTTTCTCATCGGTCGCACTCTAACATCACCAGCATGCGAAGATTATACACATGCAAACACGCTGCAGCTTACACGCTACAAAAGAGTGGAACAGATGAGACAGCACTTCTGGTCTCGTTGGATGAAGGAGTACGTCGGTGAGCTTCAAATTCGCAACAAATGGAGATCGGAGACGGATGATCTTAAGCCTAATACATTGGTTGTCGTTAAGAATGATAATCTACCCCCCCTGAAGTGGCAGTTGGGACGTGTGATACGAACGATGCCCGGCAAGGACAACATCACACGAGTTGCTGAGATTCGCACCAACGCAGGACTCATCAGGCGCTCATGTACCAAAATCTGTCCCCTGTTCGAAGCCAATTGAAAGTCAAGACTTCCAAGGCCGGGGGCATGTTCACGCACCTACTGCGCCATCTATCGACTAGTTAAAGAAGCAGACGGTGGCGCTTTACTCCGCAAGACGGTTAAAATTTAACTACTACTAAAAAACTAACCAATCAAATTGTACCAATGTTTCCCTTTCTCTTTGCTTTACCACACCCGTCAAAATTTGAATTATTCGACTACTAACGAACTAACGAACAAGAATAAACGCTAAGTCACAAAACGTTTACAAGTTTTTTTCTTTATATTCTATTCGCAAATCCATGTAAGGGTAAAACGCCAGATCCCCTACAGGTGGCATTCGCCGGGTTTTAGTAGATAGGGCTGGATGTCAGCTATGAAAGAGTAAATGAGTCATATTTTTGAATAAGGTATCAAAACGTTTCCACTACTGTGTCAAGATACCATCTTTGAGAAGGCAGTTAGGTCCCTTAACAACAGCATTTTTAATAACCAGGAATGATCCTTTCAACAAAACTCTACGGCAGGTCATATAGCTTAATCCATCCAATTTTGGTTAGAAACCAACGTCTTCATCAGATGCTGGTTGCACGCGCGTGAGGAATACGCCGTCTTGACGTTGATTGAAAGCCTATGGTCAGCAGATAGACAAGAGCTGATGATGATAGTACAGTCATATTGAAAACCCTTATTCTACAATATTGAAGTTTAGAGATAATTAACAAAAACTTTTCTGCTCGGTTATTGAAATTCAAACTTAAATTTAGATTCGTATTTGAATTATCCAATCAAATTAAATTAAATATAATTAAGTGTTAATCGTGTCTTAATCGAAAAGTCATTTGATAGCATTTTTATAATTATTAATTAAGGAATAAAATTATCTACTAAATGTTCAAATATATTTCTTATTATGTTTTCTTATGTTTACGCTAATTTCACTCATTATAATGAAACAACTTTTACGGATTTTATCGCGATTTATTAAGTATTTTACAAGCCCGACGTTTCGGATACTTTATTTAAAATCCTTAATTTAGAAGGATAAGGATTTAGAAGATTGGGGATTAATGCGGTTTTTGAGTTTTCATCAAAAGGTGGTCAACGCATAACCTCTGGTTGTTTGAATGTTTATGGACAGCGATAGTCGCCAAAAGGCTTGACTGTTCGTTTGTCGTAAACTTAATTTCTGGATACCAACCTATCGTCTAGCTTGGTATGTTTTTATGTGGGAGACAACCCAGGCGACTAAGTGCTATGGCGACTACCGACATCCATAATTGATATCCATAAAAAAGGAAGGATCAACCCTTATAATATGTCCCACTGCTGGGCACGGGTCTCCTCAAAATCAGGCGAGAACTGTATTGGTCAACAGTTTTCTGGCCCAATATATTGGTGAACTTCATACACCTTCAAAGGCCTTTAATCTCATCAGGCATGCAGGTTTCATAACAATGTTTTCCTTCACCGGTGAGCGATTGACGGTCCGAACTAAAACTACGTAACAATATTAACAATAAACAACAATATCAAACTAAAAATTTATCATTAAATATTAACCCTAAAATATACATATAAATATTTACAAAAAGAATATGTCATCCAAAATTTCAATTTGAGGCATGGTACCCCCAGAACACTGGCAACATTACCTCGCTGAATAGCCAAACTTATTCTCTGCGGGAAATAGCTACCAGCCTTCTGATGGTCTGGTATTTATTGTATTTATAAAATAAGAAAAACCAATTTCAAGGCACTACAGCTCAGGATCGAACCCGGATCTTCTCGCTCAAGAGGCCGAGCCTATATATAATGGGACTCTTGTCATACACACGATGCGAGGGACTCACAGCGCATATCTTACCGATGGTTCCAGAAACCCATCACATGAATACTAAATTGGCAGAGGATTAGCGGTTACAACCCATTAATACAAACCGCACACAACTTAGAACTCGGCTCCATTAGTTAATTAATATATTATTGTCACTCTCAAGTCAATGAATAATGCATTATGCTATGTGATTGATATAATTTTGTCTTAATATGATTTGGTCACGACAACTCGAAATCAGTCAAGGAGTGCGCGCGAAAGTGAGATGTCAGATGATTATTATGCACTTCATCATCATCATCATCAGCCTCTATCCATCTCCTATTGAACATAGGCCCTCCAGGTCGACCGAACTCTTGCCACTCGCATCCAAAGCGGACCCGCAACTGCGCGGAGATCGTCTTTGTATTTGGTTAATGGCCGACCATCATTTCGTCTACCTAAACGCGGCCTCCACTCCTAAACCGTATTGGCCCATCTGCCATCTGTTCTTGTGAGTAAGTGTGAGTGGCAGCACTAAGAAGGGGTATATTATAAGGTTTGAAAATAGGGATAGTAATTACAAAAAAAACGTCTCCTCCTCATAATCAGGCGACTAAAGTGTTGAAACATATTATTTCACTCATGAGCTGCAGTGCTATTCTGTAAGAAACGCAGCGCTGTCGCAACGCTGCGACGAGCTCGTCGCGCCCACAGCGTTAACGGTGCCAGGATGTTTGATGTGGTTTGACAAGCTTAGTTAATATCAAGTTGAATTCACAGCGCTGTCAGAGCGTTGCGACAGCGCTGCGTTTCTTACAGAATAGCACTGCTGGAATAATGCGCGTTGGTGAACTTTATACAGATTCAAAGACTTTTGATCTCATCAGGTACGCATCCTCGCCATGTTTTGCTTCATCGGTGAGCTATGGTCTCGTGTACAGGTGCACTTAGTAATTTAGAAAAATCCACAAGTCATTAGGGTCAAGATCGAACCCGGAACCGCTCGCTCAAGAGGCCCCCATACCCACTAGACCATCAACGCCAATTTAAATATTTAACTAAAAGTTTTATCAAAAATAATAAGCCTTTATAATTTGCTATGTATTAATTGTGCAGTATGTTTTTAACTTTATTTGAAAATTTCGCTAATTGGAATTGAAACGTTTGTTATAACTTTAATTGCAGCTTTACTCGTGAAAATATATTATAGAGCTTTAATTTACTAACTTGCTTCACATGACTATATCCGCGTTTTATATCTTGTTATACCTTTCCAAAATTATAGTACGTAACGTTTTTACTATTATAGAAAAAAATAAAAGTATTCAATAAAGAAGTGAGTGGCAACGGATCGCTCGTCTTGGCATTCATTGAGGGAGGCCCATGTTCAGCCGTGGACGTATAACGGCTGATGATGATGACGGTTATTCAATAAAGTAAGTACTTACATAGAAAATTTTATGTCAAATTAAGTATACCACAGGTCAGAGCTGACCAGAGAAGGCCCGGCGAAACAAACGCAGTGGATTTTTAAATATTATTTTTAATAATAATTATTCATGTCGTAGTGACATTTTAAGTAGCGAATGCCTTATTCCCAAGTTATGTCTTTAAAAAATTATATTATTTTACAATATCCTATAACCAATATGAAAGCAAATAAAAAGCTTGCCTCCATATTCAATTATTGATATATTATATTTTTTAGTTCTTAAAAAAGAATACTAATTTATATTCTGTGCACAGCTGTAACTCCAATCTGGCCTCAATGTCTGGCCTGGCCTCGACCGGCCACTAACATGTCAGGCCGACCGGATTTTGGCCTGTCCGTCTCGAAATAGTAGGGTGCATGTCTCTACTGAGGTTTACTTTGCCTTATCTATTGAAAAAACATGTTTAGTTTATAGCTTGTGACTTTAACAGCCAATGTAAGTATTTAGAAATACTTATATGTATGTATCTGTTTGAAATAAGACGGCCGTGTATGAGCAGCCATACATTTATTGGACCAACTCAAATTGAAATTATTAATCTTAATAAATATTATTATTGTTATAACACATATTATTGTACTAGATGTTGCCCGCAGCTTCGCCCGCGCTAGAAAAAAAATCTGTCAACCTATGTCTTTTTTTACATGTTTTGCAATTTTTACACTTTATTACCGTTTAAACTAAACTTTTTTGGCTTTTCTGAAGTGTAAAAACAAAAATATTATGTACCTTTGCAAAATTTAATATGTCAATAATGTCGTTGGCTGTAACATTACTCCCTCATCTTCAATCTATTTTAACTACGTGTGTCTTAACAATATTATATGTTATAGCTGTTTTTATCCCTAATAAATAAATAAATAAATAAACCTTCCCTAGACTTTTACGAACATTGCAAGACTAAAATTAACCCAATCAGTTCAGCCGTTCTCGAGTTTTGGCAAGACTAACGAACAACAATTTAATTTCATATAATATAAGAAATAAAAAACCCTCAGCTTATGGCTAGCTTCTTCTACATTCATGGTCATAGACTCACCCTCATCATCACTACTAGCTTTTAACCGTCCAGAGCTGAGGCCGCCCTCAATATGACTGACACACTGACTCATATCTCAACTATCTCTCTCCAGCACCTAGAAACTTAAGTTTAGTAGAAGGATTCCTTTCATGATGTGAGTGAGCACTGAGAAATGATTTTTAGAAATTCAAGCCCTGATGATGTAAAAGAGGGGGTTGAAGTTTATATTAGAATGGAAAAAAGGCGTATTAAAATACACGGGGTTCAAGACGCAGGCAACAGTCAGCATATTACAATATTATAAACTTATTTAACCCAAAGCCTACAAGTTTTTCAACTATCTTACACAATCGGTTTTTCGGTTACTCGAAAAGATGTTATAATAATATTGTTCTAATAAACTTCGAAAGTTATTTAATAACGAGTATAATATATTATATTTTGTAAATCATCTATTATAAATATTTATTTATTTGTAAATATGTACTTAACTCATTAATTATATTCTGATTTCATCTAAAGTTTTGTTCCAATATTTGAAAAGATACATTAGCGGGTTGTTTTTCTTATTGAACATGTTTTTTCTTACATAAAAAAAATCTAGATATTAAACCAGATTTTTTTTATGTTAGTCTAGACGAGCCACATGATGGGAAGTGGTTAGCGTCACCTATTTGCGAGTATTCTGGGAGTAGTTCAGGCATTTAGGCCACGCACCTTTAACTCAGGATTTAGGTCCAAGACTGTGATGGTTCCGTGCCAGTTAAAGAGAAGCCTGCCTAGAGCTCTGATGCTCAGAATCTCTGGAAAAAAACTCAATTATTAATAATAATCTCCTCGTCACCAAGTGTCAACGACTGACTTCTTTCTAGAAGATAATGAGCCCTTCCCCAGACAGCCATATAGTGAAAAACATAAAAAAAACTTAATTCAAGATGAAATGAGGAAGTTCACTATAAAGTTTATGAGTCATAAACTAGGATATTGTTTTCAATTTCGCGCCCTGGCGATAAACATCGACGCTAAAGTGTGTGATGTCTTTCATCATAAATTCCTATACCTAGCCAAGAAAACGATTGTCTCCTCAAACAGCGACGGCAATAAGGCCATTTATAGCGATGCATAAGCCCTAGCTACCTGGACAAGATAGCCTTTTTCGTATTCATAATAATTGGCATTTAGTCTTTTTGACTTTATTGTTGCTAGAATTATCCTTAGATGTTTGGCACTAGAATAGTATGGACCTTTTTATTCTTATGCCTCAATTCCAATCAGGGTGCAACCCTGATTGGAATTGAGGCAACGAAACATGTCACCTATGTATTATAATATTATTTCATGGTTTACATTCCCCCCTTATTCATTTTAAGTATCATTTTAAGGGTCGAAAAACAAATGAGATTGAAGAAGGTTAGTCGGCCACTAAAAAGGTAGGACGACGAGTAACAGGTAGGACCTTAGATATAGGCTAATGATGGTGATGATTATGCTAAACCAAATGATAGGTTAAATTCTGATTTCATATTTGGATCGAAATTCTCCCAAAATATGAAATACAAAATTTCTAAGTTGAAATAAACGGAAATGAAAACGATGCGGGTCGTCCCTAGACAATAGTACTTATTTATTTATCGAAGTGGTTACTCCAGTACAAACGAAACGAATGGCTTATTCACCTTTGTAGATAAGGTGTTTTACAGTTTCATGGGTTATTTTAGGTAAAATTGCATATTCTTTTGCTAAACATTCAACAATGGTGTTTATTTTGATATTTTAAAATTATTGTGAATAAAATATTAAATTTCCTTTGATTTCAATATTTTTCTGTAATTTTTATTTTGTTCTTACAATTCCACTTCATCACCATCTATTTCTTCAGCTTTGTTATTATTATTCTCTCATTGATAGCTCATTAACTTCTTTTACTTGTCCTAACGCTGCTAACTCACCATATTCTTTTCCCTTTTCTACCGCTTATAGTTCATTATCGTCTTTCTCTTGTTCTCCCGCTGGTAGCTCAGTAAGGTTTTTCAGATGTTTATTACGACTTGCTTGATCATTGTCTTCCTTCTCTTTTGTATCGCTATGTCGTATAGCTAATTCTCATCTTACCATTGTTCAATCGCTTCTAGCTTTTCTTCCCTGAGTTGACTCTCTGGTAGCTTATTATCGTTTTTTCCTTGCTGCTGGCTGACTATCTTATTTTATGTCTTTATATTTCCATTATCATCAACCAGTAACAGTTCATGGCTACACGTATGTACTTGTCAAAGTCACTGATTTTTTGTAATTTTCTATCACTAGACTCAGATTTAACAAAACCTTATTAACATACGTTATTCTGATCTGTTACTAAGTTTTTTTTTCCAGTAATTTCGGTCCTTTTAGTATAAACTCTTCTATGTACAAAATATGAATGTAATTGGGCTCATTAATCTCACCAAACTATTATCCGAATTAGATTCTTGACCTCCCTGGGCGCAAAATATAGTCTATATTTTAGCAAGAAAACATATGATTTTGTGTCTCAATATGGCCTTGGTCGTTATATCTTTAGAGGCAAAAACACTCAGGCAGCTGGCCTACATATACGCATCTTTAAATTTTAGGGAATGACTCCCAAAAGATACCTGGTGAGAGCTGCGATGTATATTTTACGCCACGTAATCTCAGACGAAGTTATATTATATATAGTATAGACGAAATATTGGTCGCCCATTAATCAGGTGGGAGAACGATCTCTGTGCGTCGTGCGTCGAAAGGGAATCGGTCGTCTTGGCGTTCCTTGAGGGAGGAATGGCCCTCCCTCTTATCATAGAATAATATGGTCTTTAAACAAATTGATACAGGGCCATGAAGGTTACCTGACTGTATATTACTATCCTGAGATATAATATGTTGTCTGCCAGTGAGTCATTCTGATTTTCTTCCAGCAAAAAAAAACTGCTAAACGATTACTGGTAGTTTCATAAATTACCCATAGTAAAGTACAAATGGCTAACAAAAGCTCTTAACAGAATTAACAAGTAAATATTCATGAACATTCATTAGAAGGGAATCGAGTTCCCTATTTTCATCACGTCTTTAGAATATTGACGATTTTTTTATCACAAACACAAAAAAGTTGATAATAATATTATGACTGTGTATATCCGTTTCCTCGTCAACTTCATATTACTTTATGAATAAAAATCGTACTCGAAATTAGACTAGCTGTAAACGTATGACACGGATATGAACTTAAAGTTGTGAAGGTTATTTAAAATCAGGAATAGGGCGTTCCTCCCAGGCATTTCAGGATAGCATGTAAAATTTGAAAATATTAGTTCCACTGAGTTTTCTTAGTGGGCATGCCTTTTAACCGGTGGTATATTCAATTAACGTTCAAAAATAAACTTTTGTGATAAGAATAAAATATTTGATTAAGAATAAAATATTTGATTTTGGTTTAATACGGTTGAACCTTATAACCCTGAAAAAAAAGGATATCACTTTTCTCGCGTTGTTTTCCTTCTTGAGAACAGCCATTCGGTGAATTCAGGTCAATTTTCAGTGCACAGATCTCCAAAACAGACCTCTAATTTCGGGGCCCAAGATAGCCTGCTATCTACTATAACAAATGTAAAAGTAGTCTAAAGTTTCGGTTCAAACAAACAAGCTCATATAGTCATAGTAATTAATTCCACATATATTTTGCTAAGCACTGAGAAAAGTAGAGAAACTAACTCGAGAAATGTCGGT
Source organism: Lycaena phlaeas (assembly GCA_905333005.2). Classification (NCBI taxonomy): domain Eukaryota; kingdom Metazoa; phylum Arthropoda; class Insecta; order Lepidoptera; family Lycaenidae; genus Lycaena; species Lycaena phlaeas. The sequence goes on from HG995182.1 coordinate 13,195,954, forward strand.
TTCGTCAACAGAATATCATTTGTACAGCCTTACATGTATTATGGAAACTTATTGAATTAGTTCTGTGGCGTGTGTTCGAATTTATGAGCAAACTTTCATGTTCGAATGAATGGATATTTTTAGTTGTTCTAAACTGCCTACGTAGTGAGCTGGCTTTGTGTTTTACTAACCAACTTATTCATTTGTTGGCTGTGAATGTGGTTTGAAGGATACCACAAGCTGTGCTAAAATGCTTTATCTAACCTCCAATAGGCAATATATAGCCTGACAAATTTAGACAAGGTCAAGGTTATATTTAGGCGGGCGTCGTGTGGTCTTTCTACTGAACCTAAAACAATTTATTTATTTCCCACTGCTGGGCTCCTAAAAATCAGGGAAAGAGGGTAGTGGGCCATACTCCCTAAAGCGCCAGGCCAATGTGGGTTGTTGAACTTTACACACGTACAAAAACTTTTAATCTTATCAAGCATACAGGTTTGCTCACGATATTTTCCAAGCAACCAGTGAGCAAGCGATGGTCTCATGTCTAGGTGCATGTCAGGATTAAATCCGAACCTCTCACCAAGAGGCGTCTACCACACGCATCAGACCATCGTCATTTTATATAAACTTCCTAAATGTACGTGGAGTGATTGTTAAAAAATGGCTGGCCCATGTAACATACAACAGTATATTCTATTTTTCCGCGGATATTTTACCGTACTTTTCTTGACATGTCTAAAAAAAATTTAAGAAATCAAGATTGCTTTACATCTGCTATAGCACTGTAGCACTACTACGCTGTGCTGCGACGTAGCGTACGTAGCTGCTTAACGCGTAGCATGTCTTATAACATTTCTCAATTCTTTCCTTTTCTATTTCTTCTTATTTATTGTTAGCATTTATTATCAACTATTGCTAGCAGTAAAGTTTCTGTTTGTTCCATAATTAATTTAATTTCCATAACTAGATTTCTAATATACATGAGTAAAGCCACGGGTATTTGTAGCGTCAAGTATATGAAGTGGAAACGACGCTAAACGTGGATACTTACAAATCTTTTACTCGGTTTAACTTCCTTATGTCTGACATGTTCCTCGGCAGCTTCCGCCTTCCAGCCATTAGGCCTGTTCCCCGTTTGTCTCTGTTACGTAAAGTCTCTATCAATATCACAATCGCATTTTTGGTAAAAGATTTTTATTTATTTATTTGTTCATAATTATTTAATAGGGCATAACACAGTTTTGCATAAAAAACATTGAAGAAATACAGAAAAATTTAATCAAAATCTAGATTTAAGTTATTGTGATGAGTGATAATGAAGAGAGTCAAGGTGCTTAAAACAATTATAATGGAATAATTGCATCATTGCACCTATATGAGATTTTTACTTACCCGGTGAAGGAAAAAGTGAGAACAGAATGCTAATGAGCTTAACAGTATTTGAAGATGTACTCGTATGAAACTCACCACGCATCAGGTCAGCGCATCTTGAACCATGCTCCAGCAGTAGATCCTACATAGGTTAATATTGTTATGAGTAAAGTTAGCTCAGATGAGAATCACGTCACTTATCACATTGCTATAATAAACGTGTTTACCATATTAACACTGCACTTGGAGGACGTGAAGCAAAGCAAAGACAATATAAAGAAGAAAAAACAAATACCTCGTCTACTGCGCGCACACATGCATACCAGAGCCGTTATTGCAATACTAAAATTAATTAATCATAATTTATGTCAAATTATTAACCACGCTTGAATGATCATGAGGATGAAAAGATCAATCGATTGTTAAATCCAATCAAGGCAATTATATCAAACCGAAACCCTCAAGATCCTCGAGTGAATAGAACCACTTAACGAATTCATAAAGAGCCTTTTCATACTTAAGTCCTGTTACGAGACAGTTTTGCGTTACAGTCGACACTTTCTGTTCGCTGAATTTAATATCCTTGAGATTGAATTATGTAATTTATATTATAATAAAATATTTTATCTAACGGAGAGAAAGGTTTTACCTAGCATCTGCATGAATAAATGGAAAGCTAATGTGAAGTAGCTTGCTTCGAAATGTTTAAGAGAAAAGAGCAGGTTAAGTTATTACGTCACAATTCATCAAGGCCTGCAGGAATACAATCCACTTGTGGATAAATCGTTTGTATTTATGGGCTACGTTGATAACTGTCAAGAAATACATTTAACAATTAAAGATGATGATGTTATTTCAAAAACTGATATCCCTGACTACTAGCTAACCATAATATCCAATACAGCAAGTAAGTCCACGCCATTAATCAATACAATCAAATCTTTAAATTAATACCTAGTAACGATCTTACTAAACGCTTGCGGTAAAACTAAAATGGTCACTCAATATTCTATCCACTGGTCATGCCTTTGACTTGAAATTCAGAAATATGCGTACAAGGCACTTGGAGAGCCTACAGTCCATTAGGGTCTGATTTATTACGCCGAACTAAAAGGGTCTCCCAAGGAGCGCTCCTTGGCCCGGAGCTGTATCATGCATTAGCGTATAAAAATCCAAGCTTTACAATATTATTTGCTCAGAACATGTAAGTGTGTCCTATATTCGAGTATATTGATTTCGCATTATCCCTTTTTTGCGTGAAGATGATAATATTTTTTAACATTAATGTTATGGAAAATATTTGCCATTGTACATTCAAAGATTATTTGAACACGAAGTAATTAATGAATTAACTGTAATATGTATTATATTTTCGAGATTGTATCTTGTATTAAGTTAGTAATTACTTCCGGAAAAATATAAAATTATTAATACATTTTTGTAACGAATTTCCTTATGGGACAATGCGGAGGTGTACCCCAGCCAGCAAATTAAGTACGTAAAGAACATTTTATGTATAATTGATGTTTTTTCGCTATACATTATAAGTTTATGTATAGTCTACGTGATTTTTTTTCTTTAAGCTGGTAAATGCGTTTAGGCATCCTAGGCGGGTATGTGAGACTGGCTGCGCCCGAAATTTGATAAGAGGACGCAGCTCTATCCATTAAAACCCGGCGAGTTCCAACAATGCCGCCTTTGGTGAGGTGCCCCGGATCAACAAGGAACAGGGCACCTCGACGGCTAGTCAATCCCTTAGGGGACCGACGCCACTTCCACAAAGGGCTTGCCCCGCACCACAGAACAACCCCTTCCAATGTCGGGACAGTACAATGAGGTGAGGTTCTCGTCCTCGCCCCTTGCTTCACGCTCTTTTGCCCCCTCTTCTTTTAAGAGGGGTACAAAGAGCCCCCTCGGCTCAATTCGCTTCGCCCAAGGTGCTGGCTCACCCTAGGCTACTGAGCCCCACCGCCACGACAAGGCCTGAACCAGGGCGGGGTGCTATCCTAGGCCTATCTCTTCTCTTAGTCATAGTTTACTACTGCGAAATTCATGAAAACATTACAAATAAATAAACGTTTCTTTATATAATTCGCCAACCTATTTTTAACGTGTAACTATTTTCATGTACAAGCCGAATCCATGTAAATTATTCTAAACATTCTGTGTATTTAGGTTAGGTTAGTTTTCCTTTCTTGTTAAGGGACATACAAAATTCATCACCAACAAAACCTTTTTATTTTCGGTTTATTTTATTTACTCCTCCAAACTTCATATTAGCTTGTAATAATAGTATCTTATTGTAATACAGCAAGGTAGGAAGGGATCGGTCGTCTTGGCGTTCATCGAGGGAGGCCTATTTTCAGCAGTGGACGGATAAAGGCTGATGATGATGATGATGATTGTAATATACAGAGCAACGATAGTCTAGTGGGTAACCTCTTGAGTAAGAGTTTCGGGTTCGATCCTGACCCCTGGAGCCTTAAAATGGATTCTTGTAAATTTCTTATTGAACATGCACAGTTTGAATGTGACTGTGTGAAGTTCACCTGCATCGGACCAGCGGATTGGTGTACTACGACCAAACACCCTCGTCTGATTTCGAGGAGGAGACCCGTATCCAGCAGTGAGACATGCAAGTCCTCTCGCGACCATGGTTCCCATAAAGTATTCGAAAAGTCGGGCATGTAAAAAACTTAACAAACCGCGATATAATCCGAAATTTGCTTCATATTGTGACTAATAATATTTGATACTTTACGTTATTGTATTATTGTTATTCAAATTCTCATTTACTCATTCCACGCACATAAATAAATAAAGTCGCTCATCGGATATTTATATAAAGGATGTGGCTATGAATAAAATGCGCATAATATTTAGTTGTTACGATTATTTCTATTTACAAATATCTCCATGTTATTAGGAAATAAAAAAATAATTCATATATCGCATACAATAGTAGTTACATTACATTCTATGGCATTGTGTAGATGACAAATAGTTTTACATAAAAACTCCCTTAAATTCGACGACCTCTGTGGCTCAGTGGTTAGCGCGTTGGCGCACAAGCCGGAGGTAGCGGGTTCTAATCTCGCCAGGGAACACAAAAAAGTTTCTGTGTTCCTGGGTCATGGATGTGTATTAAATATGTGTATTATATAATAAAAATCTTAAATATAAGTAATAATATAAAGAGTATTAAATATATGTATTTCCGTTGTCTGGTACCCGTAACACAAGTCTCTTCGTGAACTTAGCACGGGACCAGATTGACGTGGTGTAAAAGCGTCCATAGATATTATTATTATTATAATTATTATTCATAAATGGAATCATCAAGGCCTCTGAATGAACGCAAAGACGACGGATCTCCGTCACTTGTATGTAACTAGAACCGACCACTGCGCGGAGATCGCCATAGCAAGTTACATGTTGATCGAATCTTAGTCTGTTATTCTTTGACATTTATTCAAATATATTCATCATGGCCACCATCACACACACATACACATCCTGCTTATGAGCTCAGTCAAACATATAACGCCAGATAACATACCGGTTAGAAACTGAGCCAAAAGTTCCATTATATTAGATTGGGGAGTTTTTCCTGAAATTTCCGAACACAATTGAATCCTTTCAAATAACTCTCGAAATTATATTCAAGGGTACTGAGTCCAAGGATACTGGGTTACGACTTCGATTGCCTTAAGCGTTATCGGCCTTGCGAGAATTTTTTTCTGCGCATGTTTTCCGCTTAAGTACCTACTTCAATACTTCATATAAAATAACCGAAACATTGCTGGTTCGATTTCATATTGTTATTATATTTATTGCGCAATAAAAGTGTGGATATTTTTCATCGTCGATTCTTGAAGTATAATAAAAGTACTATAGTCTAAGAGACCGGGTTCAGTATTTTGTGATGATCTATATTACTAATTTTAATATAATATTATTAATGCTTACTATACTTACAATACATTTTAATGTTGGACACGATAAGTGGGAGATGGGACTTCTTCGTTTTCATTAAAAAACGTAATGCTAAGAGAAAAAGGATTATAATTATTAAGATTAGTTAACAGCAGAACGGGTGGCCTACGGACCAATAAGGTTCAAGAGTGGAGTCCGCGTTAAGGTAGACGAAGTTACGGTCGGCCATTAATCTGGTGGGAAGACGATCTCCGATGATTTTGATGCTGAAGAACTATTTATAACTTTTCAAATTAACAAATTAACATTCGATGTAAGTCCGGTCGCTAGGGCAAATAATGTTTATAATTTATTTTTTATGCATCTATTTATTCTATCCATTCTCAATGTCTTCTAGCCTCGATACTTTTTTTGACGTGACGTCTAATAACTCGCTCACGGGCAGCATGCATGAAAAAGATGGCGTCATGTAGCGTTCCGAAAGCGAGAGCGCGGCAAGAACGAGAGAGAGAGGCATGATCGGCTCGAGCAATCGGCTCAGTTCGATTTGTGCTGCATGTAATGTTTGACGTTGTCATGTCAAAATACCATCTGTAAACCGACACTACAGACAACCAATTTTATGTAGGTAATCATCAACCTATTATAGAACTCAACTTCAAATTCTTAAGTATAAAGATTACAAAATTAATACTTTTCGGCCATGCGGCGCTCAGTCTTCACTTTGTATCAATAAAGTATTTGAATTCGATACTTGGAAAAAACACAACATGGTTTTGATACTTGAAGGATTTTGATACTTGATACTTGAATTGATCGGTGAAGGAAAACGTCGTGATTAAACAAGAGATTTAAAGTCTTTTAAGGTTTGTTAAGTTCACCAACCCGCATTGGACCAATGCGACGCCTCGATGAACTATGGCCTGACATCCTCCTCGCCTGATTTCGAGGAGAGACCCGTTCCCAGCAGTAGGACATATATGGGTGGCAACTTTGATACTTGTGAACATAATTAATAAAAAAATATTCAGAAGATACAAATTCCGGTGGACACTAAATTTGATTTATTCTTACAATAACAAAAATATAACTCAGAATTTCCATCGCGACAGCACGAAATATAACTTTGTTAAAAATATTTTACTCGGCTTATTATATTTTAAACTTTTGTATTGAGGCTTGTTTTCAAAGGAGTTAAACTTTTAATAGGCTTCTTATGATATTAAGAAAGATTGTTAGCAGAAATATACTCCAACTTGTTTAACAAGAAAAATATCTCACATTTTAGCAATTTGATTGAAATATTTGATGTTTAACAAACCGCTACAATTTATTTATCAAAAGCTTTAAGCTGTGTGTTTAGATTAAAAATCTGATTCATCAGTTAGATATTTGAGCTTTTAACTCTCAAGTATACGCATCGGCTTCTAATATATTATAATTCGCAAAAAAAGCATACAAATCTTGTTAAATTATAATTTGCATAAATATCAAACCATGAATTATTATAATATATTATTATTCTAATAAATATACGATTCATATTTTTTTCGCTTTGTAATTAAATAAACAAGCTTTCTTTCAAAATATATCGCATTTAAAAGTTGGACTATCAAATATTAAAACAACCTTATTCCGACTGGGTTCTGGGGAATAGAGTGTTAAGCAAACAAACAAACTATAGTATATCACTGGTAATATTTCAGCATCCAATGGTCGGTCGTAATTGGAATCACAAGATGGTCCTTCGAGCCGGATACAAATCAGCATATAGTATTGGGTCAAATCAAATGATATTGTTAGGTAATTCGACAGGCAATTTGAAGTCCTATCAGATTGATTAGTATTCCCGGGATCGATTTATGGTCCACGCGGGGGGGCTGCATTATTATTCTGCATTAACATACACAACTTGGGATTTACTCGCAGGAGTGTTAATACGAATACATAATGCATGTATTAAGCATTTACATGATTAATATAACTGATAATATCATAATATTATATAAATATGATAGGTAAACAGATGATTTGATTATGGTCAATGTCACCCATGAACGTTGACCTTTGCTCGGTGTAATTTTCGGGTCCAAGCAACCAATCAATGCATTGATTACTTTGATCAAAAGTTTTTGAGACGGTGCCGCCTGTAAATGGCTTTCGTTCTGTAATTTGCTTTAAACACGTCTACGTATAGAATTTTTATGGATCTCGGACAAATCATCCCATATGAAATATTTTTAACACAACCTTAGTCATTCTACTATTATAAGCGTTAAAAGTATGGACGTTTTTCACTCTTTCACGCTAAAGCTACTGAATGGATTTTATTTAAACTTTACGATATTATCTATATTAATATTATGAAGAGGAAAGATTTGATTGTTTGTTTGTATTGAATAGGCTCCAAAACTACTTGAACGATTTGAAAAGTTATTTCACTGTTGGGAAACTACACTAGCCCCGGTGAACATAGGCTATATTAAGTTTTCAAAAAAGTTAGGGGTCCGTTTTAAATTAATTAAAGCAACAGTTAGTAAATTACAAGTAAGTATATCAAAATATCACTAGGCTATATACATCCATGTAACTGCGAGTGGGAAGTATGATAGTATCTACACTAATATTATAAAGGGGAAAAATTTGTTTGTTTGTTTGGTTGTAATGAATAGGCTCAAAAAGTACTCTGGACTGATTTCAAAAATTCTTTCACCATTTGGAAGCTACATTATCCACGAGTAACATAGGCTAAATTTTATTTTAAAAAAAATAGGGTTCCGTAAGATATTTGGGTTTTTCGGACACAAGGTGTAAAAAATCAACCAGAAAAGTTACTTATTTTACGTACTATTCCCGCTGTAAATCTTAGTTAACGCAAGCGAAGCTGCGGGCAACAGCTAGTAAAGTATAAAGTAAAAAATACTATAATTCAAAATAAATCAATATGATATATTTTTTTTCACTTACAAAGTAGCCGAATATATATTTTTATTTGATAGGGGTATAATCATTTCATGATTATATCAACCCCGTAACAGAAACTATACAAAATGATAACATCAATATTTCAATAGGTCAATCAAATATATCTCATTATCCACCAAAAAAAAAAACACCCTAATAATAAATTAAATCAAATAATACATCAACTAATCTGGATTAAAACCATTTCTATAATCCACATAGAAATAGGTCAGGAGCTTCCCAAATTACATATTATCATTTAAAATGTATGAAAGTTGAGTGAAAACATCCTACGAATTCCCGTGTTGCCTTTGCAAACAAGAAGTGAAAACTTGGGAACTGTTGGAGCTGATTCTCATTGTGCGAAATACTTCAACGGAGTTACATTCACGGCGGGATTTCAATTATGTTCCAGTTTTAACGTTGAAATAACCAGTTGCCAAGTTGTTATTGCGCAGCGCTTAATTTTATTTGGTAATCTGATATGTCTAGTATTTACGGGGATATTTAATGAAACCAATATTTATGGATATCGCTTGTTATAACGATAAAATAAATGCTGTAAACAGGTAGTGCCATGCTGCTTTGCAGCCAAATTGGACCAGCACGACCGGGGTGGTACCTCTCGCTCACATAATACCGGTGTAAAGTGATAGTTATGCTGTCGCGTTTCGTGCGGTTTGTGAGTTTCCGGTGGCCCATTGGGGGGATAGGGAAAAGGAGGGCAACGTATCTCCATACCGTTTGATTGTGTGGATGTTAATGGGTGTCGATAGTCGCAAGGCTTCGGCTGTTCGTTTGCCCTCCTATGCTATAAAAAATACAACTTTTACGGATTTAATCGCGGTGTATTGAGTTACAGTTATTTTACAAAGTAAAGTACAGTGATATTACAAAGTAAAAGACTTCATTGAAGATACCACACCTTGGGAATAGGGCGTTCCTCCCAGGCATGCAGATAAAAAAGTGTATTTTAAGACTAATTAATAATTATTATTTCGATGACACGAACTCTTGGGATTGTATTGCTCTTTTATCAATTGTCTATCTAGATTGTGGGTAAACTTTGAGCCTGCAGTATTTTTAACTAAACTTGTGTAAAGGTGAAACGTATGACATGTCATGCTCGCTTATGCCATTGCAGTGGTGGCGTTGTGGGATGGGTCTTTCACTTCCCTCTAATATGTGGAAGAGGTTGATGCTGGCTCACGCGTCCTGGCCTGTGTGGAGGTGCTGCTGTGGTGGCTGGTCGTGTTATGCGATTTCTACCTAGCTGATTTTCTTTTTTTTTTTATTAACATCCTCTGGTTTGTTTTGGATGCTGCGGGGTCTAAGTTTACCTACTCATTAATCTTAGGCTAGTGTGCAATTATTTTTAAATATTTTATATTTTAAAAAAGAGCAACCCAGCAGAGTTTCTCACTATACTAATAAAGTATTATGTATTTTATTTTTTGTATGAAAATATGAAAAGATTAGTTCCACTGAGTTTGTTTCGCCGGTTCTTCTCAGTGGGCTTGCTTTGGAACCGGTGGTAGACTCAATTGACTTTCAAAAAGATACTTTGATTGTACTATTTTGAATAAAAAATTTGACTTTGACTTTGACTTTGACAGCGTTGATTCCCAATGTGGTCTAGGTGAACCCATATAAGTCCACGAAAACTCGACGGGGATCTACGTTGGCGTCACAAAACAGTCGACAATTCGTGAGACAGGGTCCACGAAAATTTGTATGTTATCACTCAGAGCAAAATCAATTAATTCAGTAATTAAACAAGTAATGCTCACTTTCCTGCGGTTGGAATTCAGCCGCAACGCAATTCCTATAAATTTTATCTTCCCATTTTTTTTTCAAGTTATGAAAATACGGTGAAAATTAAGCTGAAACCAGAAACATTTGGAAAGGGGTCAATAAGAAAGATTGTTTGAGAGCCTCTGCTTTACAGCAACCATGGTCACGTGAGGAGGAAAAAACGGCGCTCATGTTAAAAACTTGATAACGCTGTTATAAAAGCCGTAAATTTGTTTCATTATAATAAGTAAAATTTTTGAGATCGTTTTGAAAACGCATTTAAAACGGACTGATATGCGGATACTTTAATAAGCATTAAAGAAAAGAAGATGTTTTAGAAATGAAGACTAATTTTGAACTATTTTATGTTCGTTTAAGTTTATGACAGCTTACCACAAGAAGTTCCTATATTTTATAATTCTTCTAAATATTGAAGTTAATGAATTGATATTGTCGCCAGCGATCATCTTTTCAACACATTAGAAATTCTTTCACGGAGACGTGCACTTCAAGTTATGCAACATCTGTATGTGTGTCAAATGTATTATACAGAAACATAAATATAAAGACAAGTTCTTAATCAAGATGTCTAAATTTGAGAATAGGGTCTTAATCTAGATTCTGATAAAGGTGCAAGCTCCAGGTTTCCGGATGTCAAATACACGCCCTGTCTAATTGCATTCGGAAGTATTAGAGTGGAGCTGTTGTAAAGTGACTCTATTTGTCTCGACTCGTTGTGGCAAAATTACATTTGTTTAATATAGTGATATTAAAATTACTTGTGAAGGTACTTGATGACAATCCCATCTTAAACTACTTGAAAAGAAGAAAATAGTATGTTAATTTAAAAAGTTTTCAAATATTATGTAAGTTCTTATTATTTGTCTCACAAGCACAAATGTTCTATAAGTATAAATAAAGATGAGTCGCTAAAATGTACACTAAACATGCATCAATGCACCAAATTAGATAATTCTTTTGTTTAGCATAAATTGAATGAAAAAATGGTAATGATGATGATGAAGACGATAAACTTTTTGGGTAAGCCCAGGGCAACGTTTGTCGGGTTCAGCTGGCTATAACTAAGGGCAATTGCAACAAATAAAATACGAAATAAAACCATGTGGCGGACCAATCACAGCGCCACAATCCTGAATCGCGCTATCAGAATTCCAGCGCCCGGTCGCTATATATACGACATCTGACACGCTAGCTAGTAGGCTTCGGCCTGGCCGAGCACTGCACCTCGCTCGGTCGGAGATCTCCCTTTGGGGCCAACCACCATATTCCCACATTGGTGACCCTCGACAGAACACGCCCCCTTCCTGGATATTCATCATCATCACTCCCCACCCCTTCGCACCACGCCAGCCAGCTTTCAAGCCTCTTCGGGTACTTCGACCACTAGCCTCAACGTACCGCGGCCTGGTCGAACCCTCACCGGCTTCAACGGGCTATCGCACTATCACGACCGGTCAGCAAGCAGAGCACTCATCTCTCCTGGTCAGCAGCACGTAGTATCAGCCCTGCACGGCAGCAGCACTCCGACTCACTGGAGCCCCGTGCAAGCAGCAGCGCAGTTCCGACTCACTGGGACTCACTGGCACTGGCGACTCAAGCAGAAGCCTCAAGATTCCGACCTCCGGTCTTCGGGGGGGAGTGATGTGGCGGACCAATCACAGCGCCACAATCCTGAATCGCGCTATCAGAATTCCAGCGCCCGGTCGCTATATATACGACATCTGACACGCTAGCTAGTGGGCTTCGGCCTGGCCGAGCATTGCACCTCGCTCGGTCGGAGATCTCCCTTTGGGGCCAACCACCATATACCCACAACCACTTAAAAAATACGTGACCTTTAAAGTTGTATAACCATAACATTCTCGCGCGCACCGTACGCATTGGACGCACCGAACGCACTGCACGTATCGCACGCACCGGACGCACTGAACGCCACACACACGCCGTACGTTCCGAACGCACCACACGCACCGCACGCACCGAACGCACCGCACGCACCGCACGTACCGTACGTTCAGAACGCACTGCACGGACGCGATTTAGTGCGCTTTGTATATCATATAAATGAGTCCAATTATAAGTGTCTATACAAATAAACTAAAATCCGTCATGTTTGACGCAGGCCAATGGATATTGAACGCGTACCTTTAAACTTTTTTTATAAGGCTATTTAGATTTTTATTCCCAACGTTTCTGATATTTTATTGCCCCCATTCCCGTAACCTTGCGTGAAATACGCGTAAACAGAGAATATTATTTAAAAAATCTGTTATTAAACCATAGTTTGGCATCCCGAGCATTTATATGGGGGGCACAGATATAGGAGTGAAATGAGAAATGCCGAGGATTTCGTTCAGAATATCGGCGTTAAGGGTAGTTCATATTACCCCGAGTTAGACGGAGACATTTCTTAATAGATCTTATTGTGTGCGTACAGTTGGACTCATAATTCGTATATTTTATTCATTTAATGGGTCACCAACGAATCGCATATAGTAAGTTTATAGTAAGTATACATTTCACGAACTCGCACTGGGCCAGCGCGGCCCATTACCCTCCTCGCGTGATTTCGAGGAGGAGACCCGTGCCCAGCAGTGGGACATAAAGGGTTGATACTTTTTTTATACATAAATCATCATGTTAGGATGTAGATCCAATTACATTGTAAAGAGCTAGTGCCATGCCGCTTTGCAGGCGAATTGAGCCGGCATAATACCGGCGTAAAGTGACAGTTCTGCTGTCGCGTTCGCGTGTGAGTTTCCGGTGGCCCATTTGGGGATAGGGGAAAGGAGGGCAACGCATCTGCATAACCTTTGGTTGTGTGGATGTTGTATGGGCGTCGATAGTTGCAAGGCTTCGACTGTTCCTATGCGCTCCTATGATAAAAAAACAGCTTTTTAATTTTAAGTCTTACTATTTTATTTTAATGGGAGAAAGTTATATTTATATAATTGTTTATATAATATTTACGAGAATTTCGCTTAGTAAAATTAAATCTTAATATATATAAATCTCGTGTCACAATGTTTGTCCTCAATGGACTCCTAAACCACTTAACCGATTTTAATGTTTTTTCTTTTAAAATGTGTGCTTTTCTCCAACTTAAAAGATAGGATAGTTTATTTCTCAAATTTGAGATTGCAATTTTATTTATTGCAAATTAATTGTTTTGACAGAACGAAGTCTGTCGAGTCCGCTAGTATTATTATGGGGTTCACCAACCCGCATTCGGCTAGCTCATCAGTTAATATAATATGTGCCTGAAGTTTTGAATACTTCCACAGAAGAACTGAGACGTAAGACATCCCATAAGAGAAGGTAAAGTATCAACTCATATATTTCCCACTGCGGGGTGCGGGTCTCTGGCTCATTAGTCATGCGGGTCTCCTTTCAATTTTCTCCTTCACCAGTGAGCGAGTGATGGTCTCATGCCTAGAAAACCCGATTTCAAAGTACCAGGTCAGGATCGAATCCGAAGCCTCTCGTACAAGAAACTAAGCCCATACGATTATCGCCGCTCATCGTTTAAAGATAGGCCATAGAACCCATAAATAATCATCAGCGACGTCGACCGGTTACCATCAGGCAGTATTTCTGCCAATTTGCCTGTCTACCTAACATAAAAAATCCTTATGGGTAAAAGTTTCGTTAAAATCTTCAAAATTTTTATAAAGAAGAAATATATAAGGTGATATTTTCACGACTGTCCTCACGAACAAGTTGAAAACTTCATCAAAGAGTGTAGTTGGAGTGTGAATAATTGTGGAGAATGCACCCCCTCGGGCTGGAACCGAGTCTTTGTTACCTAAATCTAGGACACTAAAATATGATCGAAGGCCTGACTATCTTCAGTAATATAGTATTGCTTAATGACATAAAACAACCATTTCATGTCTCATATCTTGATGAGATTGATTTTTGACGTGACGACGTGACAACGTCTTATAATTCAATGGAGCCGAGCCAAACGAGGCGTTCTATTTAATGCTTGAAGTGCAAGCGAGAGCGTGGAACGAGCGACAAAGAGGCACAATCGGCCCATCAGTATTTTCTTATGACGTTGTCACGTTCAACTATCGTCAGTTAACCGACTTTACAGACAAACGTTTTTTTATGTCAGAAGGAGGCAACCAAGCAGTCGAAGCCCTATGGTGAATACAGACGCCATAGAAACCAACAATCAAAGTTTATGCAGATGCGTTGCCCTCCATTTCCGCATTCCTCTACCACCTCGGTTGTACCTCGATTTAGGTGAAAAATACTGAGATCTTGATGAATTCTATAGATATTATTCCCACGAACTTATGAGGTACATTTTCTTTATATCTACGTGATAATTTTCAGGACACATTTCAAAGCATAATCGGGCTATTTCGGTCTTTACTTGATTTTAATAAATTGACTTTATTACGCAAAATCGTATTATAATAGTTCAATGATACACTTACAAAAAATATTTTAACCTTAGTTTAGTTTTTTTTTTTAATTTTCCACTACTTTTTTTACCGCTTCTAATCCTGTCTAGCCAGGATTAACGGTAGCCGCAAAATGACCTTTTGATACGATCTAAGGGAGCCCAAGGAATACGCTAACACTACCCTAGAAACCAAACCCCTTCTCTTTCGTCTTCGTCTTTGTAGTAGAAGGCAGTACAAGATTGCAATTATTTACCAAAGGCAAGAATAATAATAATTAAATAAATTTATTTCAGACAAAGTCCATATCATATTGTTATTAATTTACAAAGAAAAAAAAAGAAACCTTCAAAACTAACGTATACGAAACGTTCTATTTTTTTTTTGATATTATTTAATTTAAATATCTCCGAGGCCTGTTAACCACTAGATACATAGATATTTTACCCAATATAATTATTAATTGGACAATCGTACCTGCCACTAATCATCTTCAAAATGGTGTTTTTGCTCCCGTGAATTCTGTGTATCAGGGACGCGATATGTTTCTAAATTACAGCCAGAAAGCCATCGGTATGCGTTCATGTGAACATGTGAATAGACAGCAACGTTTATTATTTAATACATTTGTATCACAAGTGGAACTCGCATGTGGGCTACGCGGCAGTTTACCGGCAAAAGTACCACAAAGGGAGCGGCACAAAGCCGGACAATAGCAACTTATGTTTTATTCTTGGTTTACCTTTTGTTACCAATTCCAAGATGGAAACTGGAAATACGTTGGATTTCTCTTAAGAGATTGAAAAATGGTTAATGTTTATACAAACCATGTATTTTTATTCTTATGCTTAACAGATGGCAAGACATCTATCTATTTGATTGACTTTAATGGAATGCAATAGATTAAAAATCTGAGCGTTGATTGAATGATTGATTTTAGTAGAATTAGTACCATCGCTGCACTGCTGTCGCATTGGGATAGGACGTCCGTGGTCATACATCTCATCACGCGTAAATTGACAGCTATGAATATATTTTTTGTAAAAGAATATTTGAAAAGATTAGTTCCACTAAGTTTGTTTCGCCAGTTCTTCTCAGTAGGCATGCTTTGGAACAGGTTTTAGACTCAATTGACGTTTATAAAAATACTTTCATTTTACATTTTGGATAAAAAAAAATGACTTTGACTTTGATCCCGAAATATGCCGTTTTAAATAGTTGTAATAGTCTAAATAAATATAGACTCTAACAAACTATCAATCACACACTATCAATATGATGTGCATCAAACATCGTATGAGGTCTTACGGACCTCTAATAAAGCTAACATAAATAGCACTCGTTCAATATTCAGTAATCAATAAAAGGGCGCTCGACAGGGGACGCTCCGATAGGCCCTTACTAAGATCTAAAAATAGGCACTGTATTTATTCAGGCAAGAACTTTTGAACTGAAAACGCTGAGGTATTTCGTACGAATAAATTCGCGTTTGGAATTGTAAATGTTACGCGCCCGTGGCTTTGTGCAGAACTTAATACAGATAGATGTCATAGAAATTAAATTCTAGTTTGTTTCCAAAAGTGAGATGATTGCTAAGTTGCAAAGTGAGACAATGACAAATACTTCACCTCTTTACGTTACGGTTAAAAAAGTAACGTATCAATCCATATAATATGTCCCACTGGGCACGTGGATTTGAAATTAGACGATGAGGGTTTGATTAGAAATTGGGCCATGGTTCACCGATGCGGGTTGGTGAACTTCACACACTTCAGTGTTTAAAAGCCTTCCAATCTCATTGGGAAGCAGGTTTCCTGACGATGTTTTCCTTCACCGCTGAGCGAGCTATGGTCTCGTACTTAGAGTGTGCTTAGAAATTTAGAAAATCAAAGGAGGCATCACAGTAGATGAGCATTGAACCGGGAACCCATCGCTCAAGCCGAGCCTATTACCCACTGGATCATCAGCGCTTTTTAAGTTTAACAACATTAAAATTAATAAAAAAATAACCACATAAAAACATGAATTCAATCGTATTTTCACTGTAGTATTAAAATTCTATACTCACTCTAGACTCATAAGCATCTTCTTTCTTTCTGCTTGACATTACAATAAATCGATTGATATTTATTACCTAGGAATTATTGAAGACTCATTTTTCTTCTCATTGATTTTTGATAATTTTAGGGTTCCATATCTCGACAGGTAAAAAGGAACCCATAAGATTACTATCTTGTCCGTCCCTCTGTCTGTCCGTGACTGATTTTCTCCGAAAAACTGGACCTAATAAGTTGAAATTTATACCAGATGCAGAGGTCTAGGTAGGCTCTTCACTTGTACTGTAAGACCTTCCTTTTTGCCTAATTTCATAATTCTAAATCTACTGGAACTGATGTATATTTAAATAGGCTTTACAGCAACCATGGTCCTCCAGTGACCTCCGTTGCGGTATGTTTGCATTGTTCGTAGCTGAAAGCGTTGTTGAAAATGAAAACTATTTTAATTTTGCGCCCAAACTAAATAACATAATAAAGTTTTATTCAAATTGTGAATGTGTTGAAATCCAATATACATTGATTAAATCCCCGTCAGCAAAAATGTAGCTAATATAATAATATATTCTGTCATAATATATTATACAGATTCTTATAATTATTGTCGACAATAATCCCGGATTTCTTTTTCTTTGTCTAGCCCAAATCATAATTAAGGACGAAATTATTGTAATATGCTTTTAAGTTGATTAAGACAATTAGTACCAATAAAACTGTCTTGGTCGGATGAAATATTACGTTTAAAATTGTTGCGTACCACAGGGATCTATTTTAGGTCCTACTGCTAATAGAATGTTTACAGATAACTTTGTAGAACTTTTTCATATCTACTCTATAAGATGTTACATAAGTAATAAATTGTAAGTTATAACATAATATAATATTATTTAAGTTTTTTAGATTGGCTATAGCAAGCTATACGTATGTGCGTTCGTGTAGTAGAGACACGAGTCTACCTGGACCTCGTGGTTCATGCTTGTCTACTAATTTTTTGATTTAATAACACAGCAGAATTTTGACTACACCAATATACAGCAGATCTTAGCGAAATTCAGAGCTAGTTTTACATTGCATAATATACATCATATCCTATAAGCAGGAAATTTTTGCAATCAGTCAAATCAATATACAAATGAATTTCTTTTGCAGATGAAACGGTGCAACATGGGGATATAACAACAGAAGATTATGAACTGTCACGCGATCTAGCGTCATGGCATTGCTGTTCGGAGCTATAGGCGCTCTGGCACTTATTAGCCGCACTGGTAAGGTATTTTTACTATAATTGGATAGGCAAATGAGCAGACGAGCCATGGTAAATGGTCAGCGTTGACCTTGAATATAGCCTGAGAGAGCCCAGACAGCAAATTTTTGTTTTCTACCAAGACAAGGTGCTAAGTCCCCTCTCACCTTGCTCTCCTTTCCGTAATACAGAAAAGCTGTTTCACTGATGAACAGTGTTTTAGGAGATTTGTAAAAGGCAGGTGATTTACACAAGCGCATGTACGGGCTGCTACTATTGGCCCATTACCCTCCTCGCCTGATTTCGAGGAGCCCGTGCCCGGCAGTGGGACATAAAGGGTTGATACTTTAATTAGCCAGAACTAATGAACGATCACTGATAATTAAAATACAAGAACTTATGCATTTAAGTACTGAACTACGATAGTAATGGTCCATAACATGTACCAAGCTTTTACCTTAATTCAAGAATAATATTATACTAATTCGATAACATATTTTGTGCGTTAATTTCTACTCTGCGCTGTTGTTGTCACTCAAGTGTCAAATTATACATGTTTATGTGATTATACAGAAAATCTAAAATAACATAAGGCTGCTGTGTCTAAAATCTGTTTTATATTTAGCCTTTTTGTTCGTGTATATTTTAAATAAAGTGGCGTTGGTTTACATTATCTTTTACATGCAACTAGAACCTCAACACGAAAATCGTCCTGTCGTTTAGCAGGCTGACACATCTTCGTGACCTCTCCTTTATATTTTCTTATATTATTAGAACAGGGAAACCGGCACGCATCACCTGATGGTAAGTGGTAGACGTTGCCTATGAACATGAACTAAGTAGTCTGGAATTATCCTAGGTGACTCATTTATGTCCCCACCATGGTTCAGGCCTTGTCGTGGCGGTGAGGCACAGTAGCCCAGGATGACCCAAACACCTTGGGTGAAGCGAATTGAGCCGAGAGGGCTCTTTGTACCCCTCTTATAAGAAGAGGGGACAAAAGAGCAGGGGGCAAGGGGTGAGGATGGGAACCTCACCTCATTGTACTGTCCAGACGTTGGGAGTGGTTGTTCTGTGGTGCGGAGCAACCGCTCTGTGGAGGTGGCGTCTGTCCCCTGAGGGACTGACTAGCCGTCGAGGTGCCCTGTTGCTTGTAGATCCGGGGCACCTCACCAAAGGCGAGTCCCACATACCCGCCTGGGGAGACCCACTCCCCAGCGGTATGCGCCAGTGCATTTCCCGGCGTAAAAGAAAAAAGAAAAAAAAAAAGGTGACTTATTTATGTGTGACCCTATCCTGCTACATGTTTAAGACCAGCCTTGACATATTCAAAGTTAATTTTGCTGTAGACACAATTCCAGTCGAAATAATTTCGGGCCTTTCAAGTGGAAATATGTTTATCCCATTCAGAAACGTGAAATTCCTTTCAAAAGGATCATTAGGAACCGTTTGTCGTTATTTAATATAAAAACAGTTTGCCATGCAGCACCAATAAATAGAAAACTTGAAGTGAAATATTTGATCGATATCGCTTCTATGTTATAGGCCATCGATACTGTTTATTCATGGTAATAAGTATATCATTTTTATAGTGTAGCAGGGCTTGATAGTCGACGCCTTTTGATAACTATACTTGCCCATACATATCCCTACGACTAGAGGTAATGCATAGGTATGTGTACAAAACGCGACAACATAGCCCCTTTATGTGGGTATCATATGAAGGACAGCTACCACCTGTATCGTGTCAGCAAAATTCAGCTGCACTGCCTCTTGTTAAAACAGATCTCAGTTATATTTCATCGCTCCCACTATATTCTAGTTGGCCACGATAGCGACAATGTTCTAATTTTATGTACTCGGCCCCTTTAGTGAGAAGTCTGGGTTCACTCCTGACCCCCTATGGTGCCTTGAAATGTATCCTTTATACGTGCGCTAGACACAAGACACTAGATCATCGCTTGTTCACCTTTGAAGGAAAGTATAGTGAGGAAATCTACATCCCCGATGAGATTAAAATTCTTTTTAGGTGTTTGAAGTTCACCAACCCACAATGGGCAAGCGCATCGTGAACTATGGCTCAATACCGTCTAATTTAAAGGGTACACCCGACTTCAGAAGTGGGACATGGGACAGGTACAGTGATGATATATTCTAGTGCTTACTTAAAATTGTCAAAAATATCTACTATCAAAAACGTTTCGTTGCACCTAATACTTGAAGAAAAGATAGTGACTCTAAGCTACATTCATAGCACTTAATACTTGTAAAAAACATAATCATTTTAAGCTAATAAAGCTCCTGAAAATGTCTCGAAAAATGACTCTTAAAAAAGGGCATCTAGTATGCCCTATTTCTTACAATTACATAACCAATAAAAAAGCAAGTAAGCATTATTTATTTCCATCCACTTTGGAACGACGTTATAAATAACACAAAACGTCTGTGTAATTCAAGGAATTGTTCCTTCCTAAATCCTGGATCTCTTTTAATCAAATATTCCTGGCCATCCAGATAATATATTCCAAAAACAAAACGTAATAATGGCGACATTTAAAAAAGGGACTTAACAATGGATTTTCGGAATTTAAAGTAATCCAGCGGATTACTCGTGGCCACTCTAATCAAGACCAAATTCCATTAGCCAACATTAAGACATTTATATATTTGATGGAAAAAACGCTAGGATTTTTTGGATTTTTTCAAATGGGAAGTGTATTTTTAAATTGGACGGAGGACTGCAAGATTTGAGTTTGAGCGTACAATGTTTAAATTCTTTTTTCAAATTATATTTTTGGAAACCATTTTTTTAAATAACATATAGAAGGGCAAACGAATAGTCGGAGTCTTGCGACTATCGACGCCCATTAACATCCACATAACCAAAGGTTACACAGATGCGCTGCCTGCCTTTTTTCTATCTCCCCAATGGGCCACCGAAAAACTCACAAGCCGCACGAAGCGCGACAGCTTAGCTGCCACTTTACGCCGAATTCATCTGAGCGAGAGGTACTTCCCCGGTCGTGCCGGCCAAAGGCTGCAAAGCTGTATAGCACTGCATCTTAGTAACAACCTCTAAGTGAGGGAGTATAGAAAGAAAGAAAGAAATATTTTTTTGTGAAACAATTACGCTATTAATACATACATAGTTTTTCGTGGTGGTAATTCCAGCACTGGTCTTCCGTTGGGGCCATGGATATAAGGGTGTTTATATTAGTATTTATCATGTTATTGCTTTTTTACTATTTCAAAAATGGCGTATTACAAAAATGTGTATAAATATTTGAATTTGCAAAATTATTTTAATATTAAGATGTCTTGTCTAAGTGGGTGTCAAGTTAGTGCTTGACCCTTAATATATTGAGTTGAGTTCTTATATATTTAATAACGCTTCTTAGGTTTAAAGCCCCCGTTAGATGCTCCTGGATGCTCAGTTTTGGATTCTGAAGACTCGATGTTCGATTATCGATACTCGACACTCAATACTCGTCGCTTTACGCTCGTAGCACTTTGCACAATATTTTATTGCAAACCCTAAATGCGAAATTTTAAACTTAAAGCATCATATTTCACACAATTTTCTAAATCCACACATTTTACGCTGGATTATTGGATAACAAACGAGGAAATGACGAGATAATATTTAACAACTACAGCTTAAATCACGAAAAAGGATGAATAGCCATTTTTTCAACGAGTAAAGATGAAACAAGAATATTGTTTTTTAATGTTTGACGCGAATTCCACTCATTATATCGAAATAACTGTTACGGATTTTATTACTTTTTAAATTATACGGTACACCGGTCCTTCCATGACCATGACGACCTCTGTGGATCAGTGGATAGCGCGTTGGCGTTCAAGCCGGAGGTTGCGGGTTCCAATCCTGCCAGGGAACAACAAAAGTTTCTGTGTTCCTGGATCATGGATGTGTATTAAATATGTGTATTATATAATAAAAATATTAAATATAAGCATTTATATAAAAAGTATTAAATATAATATGTATTTCCGTTGTCTGGTACCCGTAACACAAGTGTCTTCGAGTACTTACCACGGGACCAGATTGACGTGGTGTAAAAAGCGTCCATAGGTATTATTATTATTATGGTTGCTGTGAAGTATCCGAAATGTCGAGTATATAAAATAACCTAATAATATATACTTAAATTGTAACAACATTAAAAAAATCGAATAGACTCTGATTTCAAAACTATTAGGAAGGGCATTTCAACCAGTCGTGCATGCTAGGTGAAATTCTAAGAGCAGTGCCCCGCAGTACTAATTTTTAAGGTCCTTTCATCTATTTTCGTCTCGGCTCCATGAAACTCCCTTCCAATACCGTGATTATTAATCATGTATGTGGTAATTTCTACTCTGCGCTGTGGTTGAAGCACTTAAGTGTCAAATTATACATGTCTATGTAATTATACAGCTAAGCTAAAATTACACAAGCATATGGTTATCATTTCAAAGCTCAAAGGATAGAGTCAATATTACAAATGCAAATCTTCATAAAGATGTAGAGGGAATTTTAATGATGTCAAATATATATTTTAATGATATACAATTTGTTCTAATTAAAAATAAATAATGAGGCTATAATATTATGTGATATGCTTATCTATAATATATATCTTGAAATAATTGATTGTACTGTCGGTCCTTGATGGAAATTCATGTTATACCTGATGATGACTTTGTCAAAACCGGTCGTGTTTAAATTGTAACTGTTATAATATATAAAATAAATAGTGGAAAAAGTGTATATAAAGTTTCATTATAGTGACTTTTTTTTTCGGGCTTGGCCCACCACTCGTTTCCACCGCTGCAACTCCTGTATAGCCAGGATCGACAGCGGCAACCACCAAATGACCCTTTGATACGATCTCCGGGAGCCCGGGGGATACGTTAAACACTGCCTTGGGACCCGCATCAGAAGAATTTAGGAGGAGTAGGAAATATTCCAGTTTCCCTCGCTTATAGTGACTTCATTATAGTGACTATATATCTTGAAAGCCGTGGTAAGTTTTGTGACAAAAATAATAATTTTAATGCGAATGACGCTTTTTTTATGGCATAGAAGGACAAACGAACATCACATCTTCGTAACGCATTTCATCTGTAAAAATTTTACCCTCATGCGCGTAAAGAAGTTTCACTTCAAAAAGCGTGTGTCTCAGCTCCGATACACGACAGGAGCTTACTCCTTACGAACGATTATAAAATAAATGGATTAGTGAATAAGGGTATATAAATGCATTTTTTTTAATTAGAGCATACATGACATATTTATTTTTATTAAATATACAATAAATTCGTTAACATACAGTTTGTAACTCTCCTGCTGCCTTCCTTGGATGCGGTATCCGTTTCTCGGGCTCCCTTTTTCGTTTAGCGCCTCGTGTGACATCATCGTGCTATATCGTAGTTTGATTTTACTCCCATAGATTTTCATACCCCGGCCATAAAATATATGAAAATTGTTTCTTAAGGAGTAAACTCCAAAAAAAGAAGAAGATACTATCTAAGGGTATTAATGGCAGAAATAATAATTACTGGGAACGATGGCTATACGAAGTATTGTTCGGCCATTAACCAGAAGACGATCTCCGTGCAGTGGCAGGTCCGTGTTGGATGCGAGTAGCAAGGGATCGGTCGTCGAGGGTTCATTGAGGGAGGCCTATGTTCAGCAGTGGACGGATAAAGGCTGATGATGATGATGGCTATCCGCTATAACATGCTCGCTAATATTCGACAACATTTATTAAATTTTTATTATTAACATCTGACAGGACGAAGTCTGTCCGGGTAACTAGTTTATTATTAAACACGTGTTCATGTAAAACACGCTACACCCTTTATTTGTCCCTTACTAATCGAATCTATATAGGTGAGCTCCATAAAAAGATTACCCCAACCTTTTCCGAGTCACAGGGCAACACACTCGGTCGAGTCAATACGCACGAAATTAATTAACTTAAAGGTGTTACACATTTGGGTCACATCATTTAATTTATTATTTTTTATTTAGTTTATTAATTATTTTATTACATGTTTACTCCATGTTTTCATTAGGATTAAAATGTAATTGAATTTATTTAAGTTAGAGAAAGGCGTAGACAAAAAAAAGATGGCAAGCGGCAAAATCAAAATCCAAATTAAAATCAAAATCAAAATATAACATAGGCTCACATGAACCCATGAAGCCCATCACAAGCTAGTATTAGGTATCGGAATTAGGTATAATAAATAGTTTAGAATACTAAAGTTACCAATATCACGCGAAGAATAAGCACGCTAAAGTGACAATAGGCTGCTCACGCACTCAGAATTCACACTCAGTTCAAGAGTGGAGGCCGCGTTTAGGTACACGAAGTGTTGGTCGGCCATTAACCAGATGGGAAGACGATCTCCGTGCGGTAGCAGGTCCGCGTTGGATGCGAGTAGCAAAGGATCGGTCGTCTTAGCGTTCATTGAGGGAGGCCTATGTTCAGCAGAAGACGGCTAAACGCTGCTGATGATGATGATGATGATGAAATAGCTTAGATATTATATCAAATAGTACGGATTGAACGTATTTCGTGTTTGCGTCCAATGTCGGCCTCTGTGCACTTTCATTTCAGATATGCAGTAATTTGTTGTGATAGTTAAAGAAAACAGATAAAATATTCAACTAACGACATCACACACGCAGCATCAAATGTTCAAAAATATTAACTAAATGGGTCTTCAATATGAATGTTCTATAAAATGCTTTCAACGTAAGCTATTTTAATTTCGACTCTAGAGTGTAAGGTAATACAAAATTCCACAATACTCTAGTGTTCGCGTGAATAATGTTATGCCAGCGAAAAGCTATCATGGAAATAACGGGTAATATTGGCAACAATTGTTGTAAATTTTGTTGACACCAACTATCATTGTATGCCATGTAAAATGCCAGAACATTCCGGAGCGACATTTTTTTCCAAATTGCTTCGTCACCGTGAAATTAAAAGTCACTCGTACAAAAATAAAAGTAATTATTTGCTATGACTACATGATCATGATCATCACCATTCATGGCGGTTATCCTACGAACAATAATATCATCAAAATAAATAAAGTCATGAAACGACATACTATCCTTGTAATTCAACATTAGAATATAATTTTTATGTAAAATGTACCTGTTGGATTATGAATTTAATTCACTTTTTTACTTTTTCTCACTTTCAAAAAAAAACGGTCCAGCCTCTTAAGTGACAGTTTCGGAAGAGCCTTGAACACGAAACCATCGCTTACTCACGGGTGAAGAAAACCATGGTGAGGAAACCAGCATGCCTGACGAGATTAAAAGTCCTTAAAGGTTTGTGAATTTCACCAACCCGCATTGGGCCAGCACATTGGTGAACTATGGCCCCACACCCTCCCAGACTGGCCGTCGGAAAAGGACGCTTACCCCACGCAGATGGCAAATCTGCCAATCAACTAAACAAACTAACGCTAAATTATTTCAGAAAAGTAAAATTTATCATTTTGCCTAAAATTATTTGGAATCCAGAACAAGCAGAATAATTTTATAATATATTGTCATGAATCAAACAGCATAACGCTTTTTTTTTTTGTTTTTCGTTGGATAAGATTCCGGTACCTAGTATGTTGAGACTCACACTTTGGAATAACCCATTTAAATTGTAAGTGCCTTCAGCTGATTTTTGCGGGCCCTGGATTATACAGCACAATAGCTGTCGTAACAGTGATTAGAGTCATAATAGTCATATATCAACTAATAATCACCTTATCTTCTTTCAAAGTAAAACTATCTAAGTCATAGTCGATTTAACAATTTTTAAAATGAACGCAATAAAAAGTAAAGTTCCAGATATTTTCCACTAAAATTAGTTGGGATCCATAACAAGTACTATAGCAGATATATAGGGTCATGAATCAGACAGCACAATAGCTGTCTTCGCTGTGAATGGAGCCGGTAATGCGCTCCCGAGACAAAAGTCACCGTTCGGATCTGCCATGTTTTCGTGTTCAATATTAAAGTGAGCACATTGTGTATCGTTTATAATGCTTCAGATATTTCACTATAATATTTTGCATAGCTTTCGGAAACTTAAGTGCTTTAGAATATTCTGTTTACATTTTTGCCTTTATCTCCGGTAATTTTACGTTATTAACAAGTACTAAATAAACATGTTTCTTCTTGGCTTTTCTTATCTGTAATCGGAGTAATGAAATAAGTATTTTTTTCTTTCTGATATTATTATTTTCACTTACGATGTAAGGGATGCGGATTTTGTGAAAATTGCTATGTTTTAGAAACAAAGCCAGGTCTGACAGAGAAATTACTAGCACCGATTTACGAGTACCAGCTTATGCTCTGGATGTACAACTAGTTGCATTCAACTAGTTGTACATCCAATGGCCAGGACTATTAGAAGCTTAAGAAAACAACGCTGACTACATAGCAAGTAGCAAGTCCGCCAATTCACAAACCTAACGAGAAATTTTCATTAAGCGAGTAAGAACTAAAGTAACTGATGTCATAAGGGATTTCAATTAATAATTTATATAATAACATACAATTTATGCTACATTATTTTCGCCCTACCAATTTCTGCTCACGTCGAGATTCTAAGCCTTGGGGCCCTCGTGAAATAATGTTATTCTTATATTAGGCAGTCGTTTATTGTTTTGTTTATATAATTTATGAATGCAAAAGTTTTGCGGATTGTTTGCTATCTTTTTAAGAATTAATTGATTCCATTGTAAAAGAATTTCATGGAAAATATATTACGTTCCATAGATAGAGTGAACGGGTTAACAAAACAATTAACACTAGCCCAGATGCTGATGTAAATCTAAGTGTTGCTAACGCCAGAAACTTTTTTTTCTTATATAGATACAAACAAATTAGCGTTGTCTTATTGGTCTGTGTTAACTTGTAGAACGCTCTTATCTCTGAAACGAAAGGATTTAAATACCCCGCTGCTTTTATCAAACAATACAATAATTAAACTAAATTCAAATTTGATAATTGAGGCTAATTGGAGTAAATTAATGTGGAAAGACTTTAATTTAAAAGTAACCTTAGGGAATTTTAAGTACCAAACCTTTGTTGCAGGTTGCACGGACAACACAAACGGACTAGGCACAGACCACCACCTCCAGGAGATAGAGTACTCGGACGTAGACCTTGGCCTGACTCAGCGCGGCCCGCACTTTGATGTGGCCTACTCCAGGAATGTCACCGCGCTCGTCGGAAAGACGGCCCAGCTGAACTGCAGGGTGCACGATCTTGGGAATAGAACGGTGGGTTCTTAAAAAATTATATTCTTACATAAACATAGCATTGAGCCGAAATTACAGTAAATTCCAGCCGGCCAATGCGCTACGACAAAATGTTGTATACTCCCTTTCTCGTGTTATCTCTCTACTTCTACAATAGCTAAAGTGTGTTGACGCGATACTCTTCTCGTTACTTCAATTCAACTGTAGTTGTCTCTCGTAGTGCGCTTGTTAAGGTAATTTGTGGACATTATCTCAGCCTCTCTTTCTTTGGTCTCTCCGATTTAATGATGATCTCCGTTTGGCCAATGCTGGCTGCATGCGAATACTGCAATAGCAGGTTTTTGTTTTTGTATCGGTGTATAAGTTATTACATTTCATAACAGGCTAAGAACAAGCATATTGCGATGTGATTAAACATCGCCCACAGAAGCTTATAAGCGTCCACAAGTTGAAAACTGCGTGCCTCGCCTACGCCAGCTAGCTTCACATTTCATACATTATGATATAGAGAGAACAGAGTGAATTCAGAACGGGACAATATTTGGTAGACAAATGAAATTTTGAGTCCTCCGTGACACGGTTTTCACATCGATTTAACGTAGCTAGTATAGGACTTATTTAATAACTGTTTGGTGGATGTAAATCTAATTATTTTCTAATCAACTTATACACTATCCATACATGAGTCACAAATGCAAAACTAACTTTGCTTGCTTCCTATATATCTATTACCATTCACACTAAAACTTAATCTGATTTCGATAGAATTCAGTGAGGAGTAAGAAAATATTACAGAAGAAACGAAACGCAACGACCCTGCAAACTATTGTATGTAGTCTATAGGAGTCAATGATCACTTTTCATCAGATAAACAACTGTTCCTTTACTCTCTTCTCTATTTATCTATCACACATTTCCTTCAAAGTCCGGAAATTAAAGACCACTATAACAAATTTATTCCTAGTTAATAGACTAACATTACAGAACTTAAGGAACATTAATAATATAATGCAAGCAGTCTTACGTTACAATCTCGGTTTTGGATCACAAACGAACGATTATAATTTAATTTCTCCGTCTCAGAATTGTTTCACAAGTACGTGGATTTAATTATCTTAATTTCGCACGCGGGAAGTTCGTATCGGTGGGCTTATGTGGATGTGTATAATTTTCTTCCTTTACAATTTGAATTGTTACTTTATTCGTTTCTGTTGGGTTCATCTTCGCTATCATCATCAACATTATTATTAGGTCTTGATATTTCCTTAGGTCAATTATATCATATGTAGGTACTCTAGGTCAATTATATTATTAAACTTGGTAAGGGCCTACGCTAAGTATTCTTGTTTCTTTTTATTTGTGATGTGATTTGTAATAACGTCTAGTCCTGTGTGTTCTGTGATCTGTGTGTTATTGTTATTATTAACACCATCATTATTATTATCAAGATCATATTTTGTCTTATTATCATTATCATTAACATCATAATGATTATTATCAACATTATATCTATGTGTTTACTGAACTGTGTGGAGCAACGATGGTCCAGGGGATAAGAACTCGGCCTCTTAAGTGAATTCCCTAATTCCCTGAAAGATCCGGGTTCGATCCCAACCCCCTGTAGTCCCTGTGGTGTGATAGGAACGGGTTTTTCTAAATTTCTAAATGCACCTAAACACGAGACAATCACTCGCTTACCGGTGAAAACATATGCAGGAAACCTGTGTCCTTGATGAGTTAAAAGTTTTTAAGGTGTGTGAAATTCATCAACCCGCATTGGCTCAATATCCTCCTGACCTGATTTCGAGGAGGAAACCCGTGCCTAGCAGTGGGCCGTAATAATATATTAGTTGATATTTTTTCTATACCGAAATAGATAAATTTCCTAAGCACAAAATTTCTGAATGTACGTTTTTAGTACGCGTTAATAAGTTATTTCAAGAGCTTTAATAATAAATCAAACCAGGAGGTGTACGTTCAGCAGGGGACGGATAAGAGCCGATGTTGATTATTATTATTATTTAATGCTCATATTCATATTCGAATAGAGTAAAAATGGTTATTCATTTTTCGTTAGCAATTTATAATGACTTCCTTATTTATTGATGGAAACCTGCTTATGGAGTTCTCTTAATCTACATCTACACTAATATTATAAAGAGGAAAACTTTGTTTGTTTGGTTGTAATGAATAGGCTCAAAAAGTACTGGACCGATTTTAAAAATTCTTTCACCGTTCGAAAGCTACATTATCCACGAGTAACATAGGCTAAATTTTATTCTGAAAAAAAGAATAGGGTTCCGTAAGATATTTGGGTTTTTCGGACACAAGGTGTTAAAATCAACCAGAAAAGTTACTTAAACTTTATCGTTGTAAATCTTAGTTAACGCAGGCGAAGATGCGGGCAACAGCTAGTCATTATTGATGTTAATTGTAAGGTAATAATTAAAATACGAACGCAAATTTCACCGACCATCATTCATTATAATGATATCATTTTAATGATACAAGTTCTGACGGATTTTATCGCGGTTTATTAGGACTTGCATATTCCCGGAGTTATTGATGTAGCAGCCTTCTTCGGAAGGCTCTTCTAGATAACATCAATCAGATTTTCCAATTACTTAATTATCAATGAATATTATTAATTAAGCCCTCATAATACGCCCAAAATACTTAAAGGTCTGTTAGTCGATAAGCTTTCTTTGATCATCTTCCGTATGATTTGACAGCTTTTGCAAATAGCTAATTTTATCATAGCTATTTATTTTAAATTTAATCTCTCAAAAAAATATTCTCTCTTAATCTCTTTCACCCTCTTTCTCGCATTCTCTCTATCGCTCGTTAATTAAAATATTTACTGGCTGTAACTTATGGTTTATTTAACCATGTTAACTTGGTCATTGCATATATTTTCATGCCAGTCATAATAAAGGACTTGACTGTTTGACGATCTACTTCTGGGCACGGGTCTCCTCCTCTAAATCAGGCGAGGACGGTATTCAGCGAATGCGGGCTGGTGAACTTCACACACCTTCAATCTTATCAGGTATGCATTCACTGATGGGCGAGCATTTGTCTGATGCTTAGGTTGGACTTAGGAATTTAAGAAAACCCAAGATACCACAGGGATCCCCATCAATAATCACTGGCCCATGGTCGCTCATTTTTTATACCCCTAAATATAAACGGTGACTCTCGCCATTTTTTTTTCAGTTGTTGGTCTTTTTTGTTATATCTTTATGATACAGCATTCAAAAATACATCCAATTCCAAATGTTCACTTTTTCACGTTCAATTTCTATTACCTAACAGTGACATTACTACTTTTAGCAGAACTTCTGTCGGGATAACTAGTAATTAAATATAGAATATTTTTATTTAATTAAAATTATAAGTTGCTCTTAATCGCCACGATGAGTTGAAGTAAAACTTTATCTTGAGAAAGTTTAAATTAAAGAAGACATATTTTTGAATAAAATAAGCAATACAAAAGAATTATTTATGAGTGAAATATTGGAAAGCAAATTAAATCCAACATCTGTTAAAGTTAACTCAATATAAATTAGGCAATTATCATAATAATATTTGATGGATTATATATTATTTTTAATAGTTATAAATTCAATTATAATTGTTGTATGAATATAAGTACATCAAGCATAGAAATATTTGTTGAAAATATCAATTTTGACCTATGACACTCGAGGGAACAGTTCTGGACTAAAACTAAAAGGACTATGCAAGTGGCTAATCGGCCATTTTGACATTCATTCAAAGAGGCTCGAAAACTGATTATATAATATGACTAGCGGACTCGACAGACTTCGTTCTGTCAAAACAATTAATTTGCAATAAATAAAATTGCAATCTCAAATTTGAGAAATATCCTATCTTTTAAGTTGGAGAAAAGCACACATTTTAAAAGAAAAAACATTAAAATCGGTTAAGTGGTTTAGGAGTCCATTGAGGACAAACATTGTGACACGAGATTTATATATATTAAGATTACTGATGATGTTGCATTGCAGCTGCTTCACCTGGCTGCTATCTTTTTTATTGGCTTTTGTCAGTCACTGCAATCATGTACTGTCTCCCGCTTTGAACGGGGAGGGAAACTGGAATATTTTCTACTCCTCCTAAATTCTTCTGATTAATTTCGTTGCGGGTCTCAGGGCAGTGTTTAACGTATCCCCCGGGGCTCCCGGGGATCGTATCAAAGGTTCTGGTGGTTGCCGCTGTCGATCCTGGCTATACAGGAGTTGCAGTGGGAACGATTGGTGGGCCAAGCCCGACTATAGATGATTACATAATTTGGAAAATATGCAAAATATATATAATACGAGCAACCATGGTCCCGTGGGTATGGACTCTCTTAAGCAAGAAGTTCTGGGTTCGATCCTAAACGTAGTGCCTTGAAATAGGTTTTCTAAATTTTTATGTGCAATATAAACACGAGACCATCGCTCGCTCACCGGTAAAGGAAAACATCGTTAGGAAACCATGCCTGTTGAGATTTAAAGTATTTGAAGGTAAGTTCACCAAACCGCATTCGCATAATACGGAGGGTATCGTCTGATTTTAAGGTGAAGACCCGTGCATTGGGACACAATATTTGGGTTGATACCTATTCATACGCAGAAAAATCCAAATCAATATCTAAAATGTACAATAATATCATAATTAATTTATACCTTATAAATAATGCTAGCCGTTGCTCTGGAAAGGTATATACAAAGATCAAAAACTAATTAGGATATCTTCGAATTCCATTTGAATAAATGATCGTCAAATTGTCGCGCTCCGGTGAGCTGAACGGAGCTTTACCCAGTAAGTTGGCTGGGCTAGATCCAGGTAAATTCATTTCTGTTCGTGTCACGTCAACTACTTACCATCAAGTACGTTTGCCAGTTTGCCTAAAAACTAATTTAAAAAAGCTACTAAAGATTAGTCATTTCGGATATTCGTATCCGACTGGATATCTTATCATCATCATCATCATCATCATCATCAGCCTTTATCCGTCCACTGCTGAACATATATGTCTTATCACTAGTCACATATTTTAGGGCTAATAAATAAATTTAAGTTTTGTTGGAATTGTAACCTCCGATCTCTGTCAACCAAAAATACTGAGGCCCCGTTTCTAGAGTGCTTTTTTATCGAGCGTTAAAACAGCGTTTATATGAGAATAATGGATATCCAATTATTTCTGCACTCAACAGTGTTTTTAAGGTGTGATGCTTTTTATCATGCTTTGTAATTGAATTTTTGACCTTGAGCACAAAATTTAGCATCGGAGCTCGTAACTCGCTCAACGTCGGTCTTTAACGTGACGCTTATTAAGCGCTCGAGCGAGGCCTTATTTTGGCACCGAAGATTCGTTCATTCATTCATTCTCTTCCTGCATAAACCGAAATTAATGAATCCATGTTTCGCCAGGTATCATGGATAAGACATCGAGACATCCACCTGCTCACATCTGGACGGATGACGTATACCTCGGACCAGAGGTTCATCAGCGTTCACAATCCCCACACGGAGGACTGGATATTGAAGGTTTGATGATGGAACTGCTTAATGGATGTTATCGTGGTTGTTGGTGCATTACTTACCCGTTAAAAAAAGTATCTAAACTAACAAGTTTAAAAAAAATATTAGTATGGAAAATACCCGGAAGTCATGGGATTATTTTACCCGCGTTTTTATTTTTTATTACAAATTGTAATAAGAGATTATACACGGATTTTTAAGGCCTAATCTCTCGCAAGTGGTCCCAAATTGAAATTAAGACCTAAAATAACAACGCTTTAGAGAATTTTGAATTTAGAAATGGAATTAAACCGACATATTTGAAAATGTGACGTTCCTTTTTTAAACTGCGTGCACCGTTTTGTTAGTTGGATTCTTTTTATGATTCGATCTTTTGATTCGATTTTATAATTAAAATTTGTGTTTTAAATTATCTCAGCTGCGCGTAGTTTACTTTATGAGTTCTTCTTTGGAGTATGTCTTTGACTGGATTTTATTTAATGCTTTGATTTATTATGTAGGTATGTTCTTTTGATAGATAGATGCATCTAGCAAAAGAAGTAATTATATTTTTAATCATAGTACGGAAACTACACAATAATATTCATAAGTAAAATTTTATTGGTACAAACGATTTAAATTAAATATAGTATTAAATATTATATATTTATTTTACAATATTCAGTTTGGTTTTTATCTATATTTTTTATCTATGGTTTACATTAATTGAGCATTTTTTAGGAAAAATGTGACGTAGCTTTAACCGAAATTAACCTAAAAATTTATATAAGTAGATAAGAATATAAGAAATAATATCATTTAAAGCCCTCATTTGTTTTTAAATTGAAGGTAATAAATATGGAGTTAAAAGTAAAGGGCACCATGTCTTATAAAAAAAAATATACTTAATAACATTTCAAAAACCGTTCAATGGTGCCATATAAAGTTCGAAGTAACAGTTTTAGAAGTATTGAATATAATTAATATTATATGATGTGTATTTTCATTCAATGGCGCGCACATAATATATAAAATATACCCTACTATTGTGTCACCCTAATTGACGTATTTTTAAGGACACTTCTTCACACATGGTCACACTACTTTTATACTCCATATAAAAGAAAACGTATTACCATTGAATTTAAGAAAAAACTATTCAATAAACTACTTGGCTCTGCACCAGCTTTTATCACTTGCCTAATTTAGTGGTGTTCCCAGCCAATTTCCAACTGACCATTAAACATCTGCAGATAAGGTTTCCGCAGCGGCGCGACTCGGGCGTCTACGAGTGCCAAGTGGGTACAACGCCACCTATCGGCCACAGGATGTACCTCTCCGTTGTCGGTAAATCACTGTTTTATACTGGGTCAAACAATAAATATCAGCGAACACAAGACTTTTATCGATAAAATGTCTCCTCGAAAAAAATCGAGGAAGTTGCAAGATCCCACTATTGACTTGTAAGTGAGGTATTTTATTGTTAATTATCACTGTTTGAGTAAGGAAGAGTTCTAAGACTTTTATCGATAAAATGTCTCCTCGAAAAAAATCGAGGAAGTTGCTTAGAACTTATTTAAAAGACACAGATTACACAGATTTTATTTTATTGTATTGACATCGAAACAAAAATATATGTGTAACAAATTATGTCGATCTGTATAAACATAATAAGGAATAAAGATCAATCTGTCAACACGAAGGGGGTAAAACTTCAATAACTTAATTGCAAAACAAACAGGGGGAAATAAATAAAAGTCTACGACAGCTAATAAGAATAATTTCTTACTAATTGATTTATTTTTGATAAGAAACTTCATCAAGCCTTTTCCCAACTATAATATATTGGGGTCGGCTGCCATTCTAACCAGATTCAGCTGAATACCAGTATTTTACATAAAGCGACTGCCTATCTGACCTCTTGATAAGAAACTTCATATTAAAATATTTGTCATTTCCCTAAACAGAGCCCCTCACCACGATCCTGGGGGGCCCGGAGCTGTTCATCAACATGGGGAGCACCATCAACCTGACCTGCGTGGTGCAGCACTCGCCGGAGCCACCACCAGCCATACACTGGACCCACAACGACAAGGTGAACTCATAAACACAAACATTTTTTTTCGAAAGGTCACTTTTAGGCCTTCAGGCTCAATCGGTTGGTCGGAGGGCCAGCCCTTCCCTCCCCCTTTGTCGGGGGAGTGCGCGAGTGTCGTGCAATCGACCGATAGCAAAGTTCTATCGGTATTTTCGCGGTTTTGATTAGTGTAGACACGAGTAGAAAAAGTAAAGATTAGGTTCGAATCCGATACGATCGGATTCGAACCTAATCTTACCCGATCGAACCGAAATCGAGAAACAACCACACAGCCTTTGTATAACTGGCAGCGCTCCGAGGTTTTATTTTATCAAAACCCAATTAAGTTCTATCAAAATACATACAGTAGTTTTTACGTGAAAGAGTAACATACATCCATAGATACTTACTTACAAACGTTCGCGTTTGTAATACTAGTATGATTATATAATAAAACCATAAAGACATTGGATTACATTACATATAAAAAAAACTATTTTTTTTATCTTAGAATGACTTAAAATGCCTATAGAATCGCCTATTTATCACCAAATCATCTTTATATTATTTCAATTTACAACGTCATATTAAAAAAAGACAATGAAAATATAATCTAACTTAAAATTTTCAAATTAATTCCAAGTTAGTTCCGTTAATAATTGCATTCGAAATTCAAAAACTTTTTTTATCATCTATAGAACGACTCAGCTACATAGCCTGCATTAGAATGCTGGTGACATCAGCTTCATATTTGGAACACCAGTATCTAGGTTGCTTAGACCTCGACACGGATCCGCTTTGGTCTATTGACTTCAAATCTATTGTCAAAACATTTGTAGAAATACTCTTGACATGTCTATATACTTGACATATATTTGATAATGGCCTAAAGGGTTTCCACTCATCGGATATTTTATCATCATCATCATCAGCCTTTATCCGTCCACTACTGAACATAGGCTTCCTTCAATAAACGCCATGATGTATCTAATGCGGACCGGCCACTGCATAGAGATCGTCTTCCCACCTGGTAAATGGCCGACCAACACTTCTTCGATTATACCTACATCTCGTTGGACACTGGTCTCCTCGAAATATAGCGAAAATATTGAAGCCTATGTTAAAATGGAGCTAGCAAATTTCACATAGATAATCAAAGGCTTATTAATTTTATGAGAGGTCTCATTTTTTAAGATTAGATTATTAGGAATCTAATCATAAAAATAAGGACCTCCGATTTAAGTTTCACTCATAACAACTAAACCGTTATTATAATTTAAAAAATCGGATTTTCCTCCTGAACTTATTATTTATTAAGTGTCCAAAGCGTTGTAAATATAAAAATAATTCGTAATAAAATCAGGGCAAAATTTAAAGGATAGAATAGGCGGACCGTGAGAGGCCTATAATAATATGTGGGGACAACTCACACACGCCATTTGATTCTTTACTAGACAAAGCCTGTATTATAGCAACCATTTGATCGATATAGCAACCAGACAACTGATGCATACTTAGATATTTTTAAAAACATACACATTATAGACAAATTACGTCCAGACAAATGATGCTCATCACACACATTTCACTCATAAATGAACACTGGTCACTGACCAATAGACAAACAGGCCATTAAATAATCGTTGATAGTGATGACTACAAAGTAACGGACTGAAGTCAGACCATTACTTTCAATAAATCAATATTATACGATAAAAATGTTGAAATGCCACATCTAACTGAATTTGCATTTTATGATCGGACAGTGGATGACGGGGAAATATCTGATACGGGATAAAATGTATGCAAAGTCCGTAGTACTGGAGAAAAATTATTCCTGATATTCTTGGCGAAAGCTTCAGAATTCCGTGGTATAATTATTTTCAAAAGTTTGTTCATAAAAGTATACTCTAAGGCCTCGTTTGTGCGAGCGCTTTCTAACACCCGTATTTACAAACAATACTATGAGGTGTTACAGTACTCCTGAACGCATAGGGTCATTCAAACCAATTCATAGACTTGCGTGAAATCCGCAACTGTGCGTGTGTCAAACCTATATCAAACCCGACTATTGATAACAGCAGCGTAAAGATAACGAATATAATCTCTTGAGAACTTGTAAATCGTAAGTAGGTGAATGTATTGAAGAAAATAATATTAAATATACATAGACATAATCCGAAACAGTATATTCATCTGTTTTTTTTCTAATTTTTATGTGAATGCACTCATTATAATGAAACAAGTAAAAAAAACCCTAATATTATGTCCCATTGCTGGGCACGGGTCTCCTCGAAATCAGGCGAGGAGGGTATTGGGCCATAGTTCACCGCGCTGGTCCAATGCATGCTGGTGAACTTCAAAGACTTTCAATCTCATCAGGCATGCAGGTTTCATCACGATGTTTTCCTTCACCGATGAGCGAGCGATGGTCTCGTGTGTACTTAGAAATTTAGAAAAACCCATTTCAAGGCACACATGGGGAGGTCAGGATCGAACTCGGAACCCCTCGCATAAGAGGCCGAGTCCGTCTTCCACTGGACCATCGTCGCTCATTAAAAATTAGGTACACGGATTATGTAATCTTTGTAAATTAGGATTTTTTTTTATTTCAATAGACTTGAAATCTGGCTGGCTGGCAAGGTTCACCTTGGGATTTTTGGATCTCATTAATAAAAAAATTAAATAAAACTCAAATAAAATAAATCACAGATTAAAGACTTAGTAGCAATTTAATGAAAGACTAATTAGCATTTTATGCGTACTGAGGATTTATGTAAATATTGATATATCTCCAAATTTCTAATAACTTTATAACTTTAGTACGTCCAACCCCGTGAGCATAATTATTTAAAAAAAAAACTTTAAAAATATCTTATACGTCGCATATGTAAAAAAATTTGGGCGATAAAATCTGTAAGAGTTTTTTGATTAGTAATATACAATTTGCGGGATTTGATCCCACTGTCATGGCCATCTGCCTCGTTCAGCCATTTATAATATTAGTACAGATTAATGGGATGTTAAGTACCTCTTTGGCTATGAAAGATGTTTAACTGGCAAACTATTTTTGTGGCATTTTTATGGCTCAATTTTATGGCAGGTCGTGAAATGTTTTTATGATTGACAAAATTGACAGAACAAAATATAGATGAGGTCTAGACTGGTTTAACTAGCTATTATAGCTTAGTCGCGGGTGACGAGTGGTGTCTTGCAAATCATTATGTCTGTAGACGAGAAAAAATAATTTATGAACCATGAGGAATTTAAAGAATATAATAACATAATCTTACTAAAATTATAAATTTGAAAGTAGGGATGTTTGTTACGTTTTCACGCAGAAACTACTTAACCGATCATCATGAAACTTTGTATAAATATTCTGAGGTATTAGAAGTGACATAGGTGGCCGCGGAACAGTAGCTAGTATGCTATAAATTCTATACTCATATTTTCATTGCATTCGTATAAATTGAGCTTAACTCTATAATAACATTGTGTTCTTCCACAGGAAATCAACTACGACTCGCCCCGTGGGGGGGTGTCGGTGATCACGGAGAAGGGGGAGATGACCACCTCCCACCTGCTGGTGCAGAAGGCGCGCGCCCCCGACTCCGGGCGGTACACATGTGCACCAGCCAACGCCAATCCCAGATCGGTGTTGGTTCACGTTTTAAGTGGTGAGTACCATTTACCACGATAAGTGCTTTTGCCTATCTCAAATCAAATCAAACAATATTTATTCCGTAGGCAAATTATAAAGTGACATGTCAATAATTTTTATAAGCTAATGCTAGATTCGCAAAGTAGCAGTTTTCCCCAGAGAAGAATCTAGCAAGAAACTATGTCGGGTTGTTCTTTTTAAAATATAGTTTTACAATTTTCAAACCAGGACCACCGAACTAGGACTTATAAAACGCCCCCCTCCTCTCCACTAAAGATTAAAGAATACTAGGACTTAGAAACGTTCAAAAGTATAGCATTCCCATGCATGAAAGGCTGCTGCTGCACCTGCGATTCCTCCAGTATTAAAATGTCTATGTTGGTATGTTGCTGATTATATTCCAAGAACTGAACGGACAGTCGTCCGTTTGGCCCTTATTTTATACTAAAGCAAAGCTCTTTTCTGGAAAGAACGGCTGAATAAGCTGTAGGTATACAGTTATTGATACTGAAGCCTACATAACTCAGCTTTGGCAACGCCCAGATACCCGTTTTCAATGTATAGTCCAGGATGATTAGCATAAACTAGTGTTTTAGATAATTTTTTTTTGCATTTTATATGGTTATTAAATTCTTTGATCGGGATTTTTTAAGTCATTTCAGCCAGAAGTCCAAAGAAACAGTATAAATTGCTATATTTGCAAAGAAAAAATCAATATAAATTTTACTTCGACAAATCTGTATTTCTGTAATATAATGTTTTTCAAAGAAACTTAAATACATCAAAAGCTGAGTCAACATGCATATTGATCACACAACACACCTGAGGATGACTTTGTCGAAACCGGTCGTGTTTAAATTATAACTGTTAAAATATATAAAATAAATAGTGGAAAAAGTGTATAAAATTTCATAATAGTGACTATGCATATTGAAGCGTATTCAACCACATTAATAAAAAGAAAGGATAAATGAAACAGCTAACTCAGCCAACTTAAAGTTATGCACATAAACAAATTCCAATGTAAACAATATTTAATCAAGCTCATGGAACTTGGAGCTTAAAGCTAGGTCGTAAGTTAGTACATCGGAGACTTGGCAAATTTTTACCGCTAGGCTTTACGCTGAGCAAACTTTCCTAATAATCCTAAGTGAACATTCTGTCTTCTGAATTCAAGTTATGGTACCTACAAGTTATTGTTATATTTTGTCTGGTCTATGTTCAATGTAAAGTAATGCTTTAGACACTGTTCATTTTACTGATTTGTACTTCACTTACTTATCTGTTTAAGTTTTTTTTATTTTTTTTTATTGTAAGTATGAATTATTATGTGACCATTTTATTATATTTTTTCATTTATTTATATACAATGCCTTAATTTGAATCTTTAGTCAATATATTTTCAAACTATGGCTGTGGCTTTTAAATAATAATTATGGCCATCCTTACTAAGTATCACTACTCTCTACTAAGTATTACACCATTATAGCAATAACAATATTTGCCTTACTATTTTATTTATTACATGAATTTGTATGATCGTCAACGCGCCTGGATGTGTTCCTGGGTTTCTGAATGTCTGGTGGTCCTTTGGATAGATATGGAAAAGGAGGGCAACGCATCTACATAGATTTGCGTTGAACGGGGGATGTCGGGGCGTAATAAGGCTCTGACTACTTGATTGCCTCCGATGACATAAAAAAGAGGATATATAAGATTCATGGGTTAAGAATGAGCTAGATCCGTTAACCTGTTCGTTAACCACGTTGATATACCAAGTGGTTTATCTACCAATTTTCCTATTAACCTGAAAATACTATTTTAGTAGACATTATTCAACGACACAGAAGATGGCTTCAATAGGTCAGCTGATATATAAATCGCTTTGAAAATATAATATAGTCTTTGAGAGTAACAGATAAATTTCAATTTTGAAAGTTTTCAAATATTTTAAGATAGTTGACAGCGTAACCGGTTATAAATTTTCAAATTCGTTTTAGCCCTGTCATTATATTATAGTCGCACTTTTACGATAGAAATTCGAATAGAAAATTGAAGGATTTATAACAGTTTTGGATACATAAAAAATATAGTAAGACAGACGTGGAAGATTGTCCTTCACTGATCTGTAGGCAAGTAATTATAGGTAAATTTGTTTATACAAAATATTTGATAAAAAAGACGTGTGGCACTCGGGGACTGCCGCGGTAATGCTATTGCATAGCATTTTGTATCAACTTATAATAAAATAAACTTGCAATTATAATTATTTATTTATTTTAATTATTAATGCAGTATTTCTTTTTCTTTGATATTAATTCAAGTTACACTTTTTGAGCGTGGTGACCGATAAGAAAACATTTTTTTTTCCTTTATTAAATAAATAAAAAAATATAAATATTTTAAACAATATTAACTAATATTGTTTAAAATATTTTTATTATTTTACAATACATGTGTTATATTTTATTGTTATTCGTGCGAGCTTCGTAGTGTCGTACAATACGTCTAGTTGCAAGCACACAAACACCGTGTCGAAGACTGCCGAAAAGAAACGACGTTAGACGATGCATGGCCTTCAAGTCACACCTCCGTGCCCGTCGGAGTGGGGAGCGTTAGGTTTTATTTTCGTTACGGAATTTCTGTACTCGGTCCCCGCGCTCAAGGCCCGCGATAGAAGCTATGCAATAGCTTAAAAATACGTCTCATCTGGTTATCAGGTCGGTGATGGCCGATCTTCCACGGCTCTTAAGCCATTAGGGGTTCTGGATTCATATAAAATTATAATTTTATTCAACATGGTATCAACAAAGAAGCTTATAGAGCGTCAACTAACACGAGAAACAACTAAGCTGAACTGGCGAAATAAACCAAATAACTTGCTAGCTTATTTAATTTAAATACCCTTTTGCTTTGTGTTGGTTTTAGGTATTTTAAAGTATCAATTTTAATTTATTTAATACTTGGCAGTATAGCACTTCTTGGTGATGCCAGTTACTACTGGACGTATCATCTTATAATCCATCAGTGGCTCCTGGACTGATCTTTTGTCAGTTGCCCAACATCTAACACGTTGCCTTGTTTCAGGAGAGCACCCAGCCGCTATGCAGCACGGTGGTCAGCTGCGACTGCAGTACCCCCTCTCCGCAGCCCTTCTCAGCGTCTTGGTCACGTTCATGGGCTGCTAGTATAGTCACATTACCATAAGAAGCGTCTTATAATAATATGCCAGTAAATGTTTTTTTGCTAACTGTACCTATGTACAGCCAGTAAAAATGTCTTAAAAGCAAGCTTTATAATTTTTTTATTCATATTTTCTGGGCCCTCATAATAAAAGGGCTAAGGTTTTAGTTAAATTTATTTATATTTCATTTCTAGTATTAATTATATTGTCTGTGGAGCCGTTCTTAAAAATGGGATATTTTTATTTGCTAACTTTTTTTTGTAATTTGGTCCGTGTTGGATGCGAACGGCAAGGGATTGTGACCGTCTTGACATTCGCTGAGGGAGGCCTATGTCCAGCAGTCAATGGATAAAGGCTGATGATGATGCTGGTTTTTAGCTCTGTTTCAATGCACTCGATATTTCGACGTCGTCTCTTTTTCTTTCCCGTTGACAGACAGGAAGTATTAAGAAAAATATCCGGAAAGCTTAGGAAAGTTAGTCAGGTTTCTAAAAAGTTGGTCAAAGTGTATGTCAACTAACATGTCTGTTAATGGCGGTTAACATACGATTTTAGATTCTTTGACAGCTTTTGTGGTTTCAACTAACAGGCCGATCAAATTGAGTAATTTAACCATGCCTCTAGCAACTCATATTTTGACACTTAAGAAACTTGACCGTTGATTTGTTAATTTTTGCGTTAATGATTAACGCAAAAAAAAACCTTTCGGGAACGGGGCGTTTCTCATGTTTTACATAATTACTACCACTTACCACTGAAAACACCGAGTATTTTCGTACACTACTCGAACTCAGAAATCATATTTTGAGATACGAGTTCCTAACAACTGGACTGTAGCTGACGTAGCGCACATTATTAGCAAACGTGC
Organism: Lycaena phlaeas; assembly: GCA_905333005.2. Taxonomy (NCBI): domain Eukaryota; kingdom Metazoa; phylum Arthropoda; class Insecta; order Lepidoptera; family Lycaenidae; genus Lycaena; species Lycaena phlaeas. The sequence continues at coordinate 13,238,344 of HG995182.1, forward strand.
TTACATCGATACCCGAAGTTAAGCCTACACTGGTTTAGAGCTTTGCTTCGAGCATAGTTATTAGTACTTCATTAGAACACAAAACAGCTTTTGGAATATTCTAATACCTAGGATCTCATTTTGTGTTTTCAAGACGTCAAGCATCATCAAGTTCCAATATGTCTTCTGCCAGTTCAAAATATAGAAATATGATTACGAAAATGAATTAAAAAATGAAGGAACTTTTTAATATAGTTTGCTTAAAAACAGACTTAAAATTACTTTCTTTAATTACATTACTTATCACAAATGATCAATTTTCTTTGTTTATTTATAGATACAAAGATTTTTCGCTTATTCAATTTCTACGTATAAATAGATTGTAAGAGTTTTGTACCGAAAAATATCATGTTTTGAATACAAATTTTTGAAATTCTTTTACGCGACAAATTAGATTTGCTTTGATGGAACCGGCATGCATGGCGCATGTATTTCATCAGGGTCATAAGCATCAGTCTTGCATATTTTTTTGATAGTTATTTTTTACGGGAATTTTGTACATTTAATTATTGAAGATATAGAAATAAACCAGCTATTGCCCGCAGCTTGTCTTGCGTTAATTTTTCAGTTGTATTTCGATTGATAAATATTGTTTTCGTAGCCTTTGTAACTCTATGATGAAGCAATCTGATTATTTTTACCAAAAATTTTACTGGCATGTTAATAAATAACTCGATTTTTATATAAGTACCACAGTATACTTCGAAGATAATATTCGAGATTGTATAAATAGTTGAATGTATGCTTTACATAAATATATTTAAATCAATTAATTAAATTAATTGAAATAAAATAATTAAGGTATTAAAATGTTCAATTAATTGAGTTTTTTTTTGTATGTCATAAAATAGAATCTTAAAATAAAATATAATTAATAATATGAATGAATGGGGACGTACTTCAAATATAGTATTTTTATTTTATTAAAAATTTATTTGTGTAATCATAAGAATAATTAATGTTAAATTAAAATATAGTCTAATTGTATATAAACTACGTAAAGAAAATTTCTAAATGGAAGGAAGGTTGATTAAGTCCAAAACAGACAACGGTTAGATAATAATGAAATTTTGAGAGAATGTTAATGAAATTGTGAAATAGAAATTATCTTATTTGGGGATTTTTTTATGTATGTCGCAAGAAAAGAATGAAAAGCTATATTTAATAATAATGTTATAAATCTTATATTTGTTCCGTAAATCTAATTTGAAGCATATTACACTTATTACTATATACAATATTTTTTCTCGAATTTTATAATAAGAGAGCACTCTAAGCTATTACTTTCTTTTGGCGTTTAAATTCCATTTTTTTTAAATTTCAGAGTACTTGGAAAAACTAATGAAATGTAGAACGACTATAATTATAACGTTAATCCCTTGCTATCCACTTTGAGGTATGTCAGAGAAAGATATCTGTCAGATTAAGGAAAAGATGAAGTTAGTATTAAGCTGCTGTTCAAAGCCAGAACACCTGCCACATACAATTAAACAGGAGGCCTGTTTCAGGGTCTCTAATAGACAGAACGCCCGGCAGATTATATTAAGAAGACTGTTAGATTCATTTTAAACTACACGTGTTTCGAAACTTAGCCGAATTAACTATAATTATCTTCATTAGCCATTGTAAAGTAAGCTCATTTCGCCCTCAATGGATGTTAAATCATGCGTGACAGCTTTGTGAAGGTTCTGGGCTAAATAGTGTTGATTGATATCCTGGGGCTATTCTTCGATATGAGGTATTTGATACTTTATCACTAATTAAATAAGAGTCATTTACGGAAACTTCCTTATGCATTCGATCAGTCGTCTTGTCGTTTATTGAAATACATGGCATGCGTAGTAATAATGATTATTTACATACCCAATGCTTTACTTTAGGACTGAACTTTATAGTAAAAAAATAATAGTTTAAAAAACTAAAAAAACACGCTTTACAAGTTTCTCCGAATCTCTCCGAGTTCGCACACTAGCTCTATCTCTCTTACTCGCAAAGGATGCGGAAAGGAATTAATTAATCCTGGCGAATCTAATTGGGATAAACAGATTTTGTAATCGAATTATTGCATTGTCATCGGTCTTTGACAGGTGTGCAAAGTTTGAATTAAATCTGATCGTTTGAAGTAGGACAAAATCGAGCTCAAAGGAGTCGGTTACAAACATACATACAAACATACAGGTGAAGCTAATAAAAGCGTGTTAAAAATATGTAATTAGTAATTGATTAAACGCAGAGTGTCCATCTCATGAGTCCGCCAGATATTGATTTTTTAAAGTGTTCTGTTAGGGCAAAAAGATTAAGAACCCCTACCTTAGGACAGTATAGGATAATTTTAACAATTTCATCAATGATTGCTGATAAGAATACTCAGTAGTAATCATTAAGTTTACCCTACTCTATTCAAGTCAAACTAATAGATCACAAATATAATAAATAATAGTTAAATATTAAATTATTATTATTTCATCGAATGCAAAATTATTATGAATTCTTATTACGATACCCACACAGAAACTTATTTAAAAATACTTTTACAACTCATTAAGATTTTTTTGGAGTTATTAAAAATAAATCAAAATGGCGGACTCTCTAATTTAGCAGTTCAGTTAAAATTCACAGCGACGCTTCCAATTAATATGAATCCAAACTCAAAGTTAGATTTTAATCAAAAGAGTGAAATGATTTTTCGGGAAGCGTCAGGTAAAAATGATGATTTATAAACCATGATCAATTCAGCCTTGGATGTAGTCCAACAGACGCTTTAAACGACCATGTCTGCTGGAAATTCATTGCCGTTTTGGACCATTCGTGTTTGAATATAATTTTGAGCTGTCTGGTCACTGGTCAGCAATTGATTCGTGGTAAAATCGTTGTCCTAACCACTACAAGAATTCAAGACTGAAAATAAAAATAATTCACCAGTCTATCTCACTATGATAGCAAATTATTTTACGGCGTATTTCTTCATGATTTTCAAGCATGTTCGAATCTCACAACTCAATGTGCAATGTATGCTTCAATATGGCTTATGATGAGATAGATTGGTCACCGAGCTTTGCTGATCAGGTCTAAATTACACCATTCCGTCTCATAATGAGACCAATTCGTCACCAAACTTTTTCATTTCATTTATATAACTAAATATAAATGCAACCTTACCAATTTGTCTCATGAGATCATGATGCATACACCAAGTCTCGCATCTTAAGAGTATCCACATTGTTGCCTCACCTTTCCTCAGTAACCACTATAAGTACCTTAATTTGTATATTCTTTAACACATAAAAAATTACGAAATATAATATTTAACTCCAATTAGCTTCCTTAAAAATTAATTAGCTCACTCTAATTATCGTTTCTTTGGCGCATACAATTTCTTAGGCAAACTTTAAAACGCTAATTACAAGTTCTGGTGTGTTCGAGAATGGTCATTTCGTTTTAAAACTTTACCGTGGTTGAAAATATGTTTGACATATAAATAATCCTTAGATCAATAATATGTCTAGAAAAAAATAGCGTCCAACTGTTGGCCTCTAAATGCTTTCTCCGTGTTTAGTATCCGTCCCGCTGTCATAGAATACGCATGAATTGTTACGCATTATTGTTTTTATTTATAATGAAGGTTTGTGTTGAAGTGTAACGAGATTAAAAAGGATGATTATGGGAGAACTGTAGTAGCTGGTATCACTATTCACGAAGACATCTTTGAAAATGTTGGCCTGTTCTTTTTGTTATGATTGTAGGGAGACACACCACCTAGACATATTAATGATCTAAGAAATAATCGTAATTAGAAAAATATCTATCTGTATCGATATTTATAGCTCTGTATCAAAAGTGATAAAGATTATATTATTTTGTACAAAGTTATGCATTTTTTAAAGCATTCCAGTAAATTTAGAAAAATAAGAGTGGATAGCAGGAAATTTGACGAAAACTCCCCTTTTGCTTCGTTAAATTTTTTTACTAGACTTACTAGAATAAATTACAGAAAATGACATTTACGAAAAAATATAATTAATCATCGGCTCACATCCTATCTAAACATTGTCTCTTTCACTCTTGACTGTCTGAAAGAGATTACGCTCTGCAATTTAAACCTTCTCTTCTAAAACCATATTATAAACGTTACCCATAGTTCATCTCAAATTCAAATTCGTGACAGTGGCAACGACTGGCGCGTCACTGCTACACAAATCAAAGCCGCTTTGATTTGTGTAATAACAAGCGCACGCGCACATAGTGTGGCGCGCAAAGTTTAGTTAAACTATCTATAATAACTAATAATGAGTATAAATTATTTTGTAATTTGAATTATTTTACATGTTATATTTTTTGTATGTTACTTGAGAAATGTAAATACAAATATAATACAAATCGTTTTGACAAACTTTCGTAGCGATTTCATATTGAGATTGAGACATAAAAAATATGATTTAATAAGATTTTCTCAATCATGCTCAGGTCAAATTTGAGGATAGAATTTCAAATAAACAATCTCGAATTTAAAAAAAAATGCACATTGATTTGGTGAAGACATTTAAGTCAATAGCAGAATTTGGAATTTAGAACAAAAGCACTGTTTAGAAAGTTATGTTCTTAGGCAACTAAACATTTGCTGTGGTCAGTATATATAGAAAATATTTTGGCGTACTCAGTAGGGCTATTCTGTAAGGTCGTTTTCAAATCTCGAAAGCGGAATCCACGGTGATATAACGAATTTGTATTCTTTAAAACTCGACTATCTGTCTATATCAATAAAGTTCGCTTTCGAAGTAAGCGCAAAGTGAGCTCTATCACTCTAATAGCCCTACTGATCTACAATCTATATCGAATTCAATGATTTCGATTATCGAATTACGGTTCACGAATAAAGGCCGCTTTCAGGATCTACAAATTACATCTTCTTATTTATACAATCCTCTTCTTAATCTAAAATAAGCTGATGATGATGAATTGATTACAATCAATTACGAAACGAACAGTCTATTTAAAGTTAAAATAAACCTTTCTGTGTAACTAAACTTTTGTTATGTAAAAGCAAGTAGCCCATAGTATATTGCTAAACCGCGTCCCTTCACACTAGCGTTTTTCCGGCGTTTATGCGTCGACGTATGTAATACGCACGTCAGAAAAACGTCAGTGTGAATGTACTCTTATATGTACATAGTGTAATTAGGTGTAAGTGACATTGTTTTTAGTATCAATAGAGATTGTAAATATTATTAAGATGTTAAGATAATAAACATATTGCCCATCAAATTTGTTTTATTTTAACAAGAAATCCTATTTTAAGTGGTAAAAGTTCCTCATATAACAAATAAGGACCTTTTATCCGACGGTGGTGAGGCAGAGATCCGCCAAGGTACAAACCCGACGCCATGAAGCCGTGGAAGTCACACTCCACGGCTAGCGGGGGCAACCCCCATTTACTATAATCACTGGGTGATACCAACCGGCTCACCCCAATTCTGATCAAGCATTAGGGCCATTAGGGCCGTTAGCATAGATCCATCAGAAAAAAAAGCTATATGAGGATCCGATTCGTTACGTAACATGTTACGGTGCTAACCTTATGTGGTTTTACTTTTCTTACCCTTATAGCAGCGACAGGGAGGCATATTCTATCTCACTCTAACCTTTAACAGTTAGGCTATCATTGGATATTATTAGTTATTATTTTTGTTACTATTACTATTGTTATTATTAAATGTTTTAATTAATTCAGTATCATTTTATTTTTAACCTTTCCATAACATTGTCCTATCTTACTAATATTATATACATGAAAGTTATGTATGGATGCTTGTTACTCTTTCACGTAAAAACTACTGAATGGATTTTAATGAAACTTTACAATAATATAGCTTATATATCAGAATGACACATAGGCTGTAATTTATCCCCGTATCTACTGCCACAGGGATGGGAAGTACGCGGGTGAAACCGCGAAGCGCTTCTATATAAATAAAAGATTAGGTATAATAGATTAGGGGGCATAGCTAAAATGCCATTTAGAAAGCGTTAGCGAAGTTCGAAAATGATAAAATAGTGGTCCATCCAATACATTTTATCATTTCGAACTTCGCTAACGCTTTCTTAATGGCATTTTGGCTAGGCCCCTAGGTTTTGCATTCATAGTCTTCATTAATTTTAGCTCTGCACTTTTTTTGATACGACAAAAATGTTTATTACCAACCTAAATATTTCAATAGATTAATCACAATTGATCTATTTGATAACTTTGGATCCTTTCTGAGGGGTTTATATTGGTCGTTACAACTACATTAAACTTCTGTGTTCGAAACTCGAGCCATTGTGGTTTGGACTATTTACTTAATAATTCCATAGTCCAACTTTTTGTTATATTTCAATTTAGAAATCAAGAACTACTGCGAACCTGTGTTTACTCCAGCCAAGGCTATTTTATTACATGGTAAGTAGTAAAGTCACGTCAATCACACACAATCCTTATGTGAAGGGCATGGATCTCCTCGAAATCATGCGAGGAGATTATTTGGACCATGTTGGTGAACTCACACCTTTTCTTTTCAAAGAAAAGCGACGCTCGAATGTTTAAACTAAAATAAGCTTTCGCTCCTAGATATACGACATCAAAATATAGTTTGCATATCGGGAGTTATTATTGAGTTTTTTTATTTTTGAGTCTTATATTATTGTCTCTGTAGTCTTTATTATTTTTATTTTGTTACTCTGTATTGTTTTAAAATATCCTCGTTCCCAATGTTGTCTGAGAGGAATCATTTCCCTAGCGGTAAGACCGCATTTGTACATTACATTTTTTTTGTAGGTTAGCTTTAATTTTGGATAAACCTTTGTATGTAAGCTTATATTGTGAACTTTATAGTATTTTCTTCTCTTTTTTCTGTAATATGGCATTTTGTGTGAACAGGTTCGATTTACAAAGATCAATAATTGTAAACGAAACATTCATTTATATTCAAATGTTTCTTTATCGAAACTAATACCAAATTATAATGAAACAAAACGGATTTTATCGCGGTTTATTAAGTTTTTTACAAGCCCGACGTTTCGGATACTTTACAGCAACCATGGACACGGGAGGATCCTTTTTGTTTCATTATAATGAGTGAAATTCGCGTAAACATAAGAAAACAATATCTAAAAAATTATAATAAAACAACTTTTACGGATTTTATCCGAAACGTCGGGCTCATAAAAAAACTAAATAAACCGCGATAAAATCTGTAAAAGTTGTTTTATTATAATGAGTTAAATTTGCGTAAACATCAGAAAATAATATGTGAAAATTTTGAAATCAATTAAAAAAATAAAATTTACGACTAAATTTGACACGAACCATCTAAATATCTCGTTTGAAATACTAGCCTGATGTTGGGGTATACATGTTTTTATTTATTGTAACGTCTCAAGGAAAATATCTGCTATTTGTTGCTCGGCTCTAATTAATCGTCCTGGTAATTCGTCGGAGAAGAAATAACAGAAATAAATCTAACACGACAATATTGATTAACAATGGACGGACTTTCCTTATAAGATTAAAAGGTCTGTGGCATTTTGGTGTGTCTAATACAAGTTTGTGCTTAGTATAAAGAGAGACTTCGTTTTAATGGGATACCAAAATATATGACCTTGGGACGGCTGATCTGATTTTGATAAAGCATAACGAAGATAGATAAGATAGAGAACGGATGGCTGATGGGCTAATAAGATTCTAGAGTAAAGGCCGAAGACGACCATCAGGTCGACCATTAACAAGTTGGCTGGTCAGTGTTGGATGCGAGGGGCAAGGGTTCAGTCGTCTAGACTCTAGGCGATCATGGGGATAAGCCATACAGCAGTGGATGGATAAAGGCTGTTGATGATAGTGATAACCAGGACCGCTTCAATAATAAAAGACAGCATCCAAATTAATTTACTAGCTTAAGAGCTCCAGTGCTATATATACTGATACACTCAATGCTTTGGTGAGTCACCTGCCCACCCATAGCTTTGAATGAGCTTAAACTCCTTAAAGCCACAAGTATAGGACAATTTAAGAACTCAATAATCTAACCTATAGCACCCTTCTCTTTGCATTGAGGATAAAAAGTAGTCCACGTAATGTATTGTGCATTTTCCGGTTCATATTTATGTCAGCTTTGTTTTTGTAACTACATTTAGTTTTAATTTTAGGTTTTTCATCTTGTTATATATATATATATATATATATATATATATATATATATATATATATATATATATATGTGTGTGTGTGTGTGTGTGTGTGTGTGTGTGTGTGCTGTGTGAGTGCATGTATTATATTAAGCATGTTTAGCAGTTTGTATTATTATTGTATTCCTCAATAAATGTTTATTCTATTCTATTCTATTCTATTGAATAAGATCGAAAATAAATTCTTTTTTACACGCTTTTTATTAGCTTCACTTGTATGTCAGTTTGTCAGTTTGTCAGTTTGTCAGTATGTCAGTATGTAACTCTCCGTGGGTAATCTGCGCGCCTGCGGCCTTCCTTGGTTCCGGTAGCCGTTTCTCAGGCTCCCTCTCCGAAATCGAACTCTGATTCCCCGTATTTATAATATTTATAAATAATTACTAAAAAGTAAAAAATAAATAATAGTTAAAAAAAACTAAAAACACGCTTTTTATAGAAACCCTAACTAAAAAATAGAAAATAAATTTTAATAAATTTAAATTAAGAATAGTTTTAAAAATTTCAATAACTATAAATTAATAATAGTGTAAATAAAAAAAAATATTTTATTTTAAAAAAAGCGTGGGGTGCATGGTGTCAATATAGTTATAAATATTTTATTGACAGATATGAGTAGAGTGATTATCATTTTGATAATATCTTAAAAAGCACCCCACGCTTTTTTTAAAATAAAAAATTTTTTTTTATTTACACTATTATTAATTTATAGTTATTGAAATTTTTAACACTATTCTTAATTTAAATTTATTAAAATTTATTTTCTATTTTTTAGTTAGGGTTTCTATAAAAAGCGTGTTTTTAGTTTTTTTTAACTATTATTTTTAATGTTATGAGCATGCCAATTGACATTCAAGGAAGAACTAATGGCGGTATTCAGGCTGGTGGCGTGGAGTAATCAGTGAAGGAAATAATTGACGAATACAGTCTGATGATGTTGACTAAACTGTTGTTTCATGTTTCAGAGCAATCATATTCCAGTCCCGATCAATAAAATCATAAATTCCATTTGAATTTTTATGTTTTATATCCAGTAAAGAGAGGGCGTTGCAGTGCCTTTGCTTACTTCGGCTCCGTAGTTTTTCTTGTTTTAAAAATAATCAAAGTGCATCAATCAATCGAAATAACCTTTAAAAGTGAACAAATGACAGTGAAAAAAAGAATAAAATAATGGAAACATGCTATAAGGAGAAAAAAACAGTGTAAAACAGTGAAATAATATTTGATGTATAAAGTGCTACTACCGGCAAACAAAGACGTAGGCACAAACATTATCATTATAATAACAACAATTGTGAAAGAGCTCAGTGTCTAAAAGCACTCTAAAAATCAAAACAGTGAGTTTAAACAAATTGTAAATAGAATCAAAAAAAAAAAAAAAAAAAAAATCAAACAAAAAAGAATAATCTCAAAGTAATCTCGCCAAGTCACCTAGGAGCAAATACCACTACAGCGACATCTAGCGAAGCTGGCTCATATCATCACCACAGACTTATTTGAAACAGAAAACCTACATGTACAATAATTACCAATTAAATAGCAAAGTAGTCCGGCAAACTGACAATAGGTGGCACTGTCTACATTATTATAACAAATACGGATTTATCTCCTTACACAATTTAGTTAAAAAATATATCACTAGAGGGCACCTGTAGTACTGAAGCAGGAAAAATAGTTTTGCCCACACTAAATAATCAAAACATGGAGGAAATTATAACAACACTTAGAAAAATACAAAAGGAAATGGAAGAACAAAAACAAACTATTTTGAAAAATGGCGAACACATAACGGACCAAGTAACGCAGAATGTTAACAGAATGTTAGATGAAAAATTCTCTTTATGGGAAAATAAAATAGATAATCTTAAAGAAAAAGCGGAGAATCAAGAGAAAAGACTCTACTTCTTAGAAAAACAAGCAAGAAACAGAAACATAGTCTTCTTTGGTATAGAGGAAAATGAGTCTTCATATGAGAGCTTGGAAAACATAATTATTAATTTTATCGAAGAACATTTTTCTATCAAACTAGTAAATCGAGACATACAGGAAGTTAGAAGACTGGGAAAAAAAGGCAAAAGGAGTCGCCCTATAACAGCAACCCTTCTAACTGTGGGTCTCAAGACAAAAATATACAGACAAAGAGGTTTGTTGAAAGATACTAAATATTATATGAAAGAAGACTACCCATACTACGTTCTAGAGAAAAGAAAAGAACTCCAAGAAGAAGCGAGAATAGAGAGAGAGAAAGGGCATAAAGTTATTATAAAATACGATAAACTTGTTATACTAAAAAATAAATCCAGCAATAGCAGCAACAAAAGAACACTCTCTCTTTCTCCAGAGAACTTTCCTCTCCGCCATAACACCAAAAGTACACAAGCGTACAAAAAAAACAGAACACTACCTTCCCATTCAGCAGTAAAGAAATCATGTAGTGTACCAGAAGGCACCGAGAAACCTGGTCTTATGAATTTTCTAATCAACACAAAAGGTCAAAAATCATCAATCATTCAGGAAAACATAAGCTCGTAGCAACCAGAGCCCCCCTCTCCGATAAATCTCATAACCGAACAATTAAAGCCAAGAAACAATAAACATCTCCCAACCCGGCTGGTCACCGTGGGAGATAAAGACCAAAACCCTCCAAAGAAAGAAAATAATATCATACATACAAAATCTTATCCGAACCCTTACTGTAAACAATTAAATGAGAAAATTACCACAGAAAATCTCGGCTTAACAAAGCCACCTCCCAGATTGTCAAAATCAAACAAACTTTATATATTAACATATAACGTGAGAACACTTTCAACATATGAACGTCTATGCGAACTAAGTGAAGCAATGAAGGAAATAAAATTCGACGTAATCGGCTTATCTGAAATACGGCGTCTAGGCAATAAAATAGAGGAATATGACGACTTTATCTTGTGTCACACCGGAGAAACGCCAGGCAAACATGGAGTAGGTTTCCTAATTAATAAAATTCACAAGGAAAAAATAGAAAGCTACACCGGTATTACTGAAAGGGTCGCACTATTAAATTTAAATTTTGAAGGTAAGAAATTATCTATAATACAAATATATGCACCCACAGAATCATCTGAAGAAAAAGAAATCGACAGTCTTTATTTAAATGTGAATAAAGCTATAGATCTAGCGCACAAAGAATATATTCTAATGGGTGACTTTAATGCTAAAATCGGACAACCCAAGAAATCAGAATACTTGGTAACAAAATTAAATGGATACGGTGAAAGAAATCAGAGAGGCCAAACATTAATTAACTTCGCCCTCGAAAAAAAGCTCTCTATTTTAAACACATATTTTAAGAAGAAACCTCACCGAAAGTGGACATGGAGGTCACCAAATGGCCAACACAAAAATGAAATTGACTTCATTCTCTCTAACAGGCCAAATTTATTCCTAAACGTAGAGGTACTAAATGTTAACTTTTCCTCCGACCATAGGCCAGTAAGGGCAACAATATCAATAAATACAACAAAAAAAAATCGATCCAATTTTAAAAGCTACAAAAACTGCACTTTTAGAAACGAACAAGAAATAACAAAATACAATGAAATTATAAAATCTTACTTACCAGACCTACTGGAATGGAAAGAAACTACATCAGTACAATGCTACTACGACAAACTAGTAAAGACTATTACACGAAGTCTCCAGAGTGCTGCAACACACAAAAATACAAACAAAACCCATAAAATATTATCAGAGCGCACACTAGAACTTCTACAGAGAAGACGGCATCTACAAAAAACTAAAAATAAAACTCGGTCTATGAAACAAGAATTATCAGCTCTCTACAAGCTGGTAAGCAAGTATATAAAATATGATTACGCCAGATACAGGTACAACATAATTGAAAAACATCTAAACCAAGCAGGAAGCTCAAAGAAGGCCTATAAGGCACTCCAAACAAACATAACATGGATAGATGGACTACATAGATCTGGAAAAACGCTTAACAATCGCCAGGATATCATAAACATAGCAACAGAATTCTACAAAACCCTGTATAGCGCCAAAACACAGTCTAGCCCAAGGCGTCCTACAAGAAAATACGAAGAGGACAACATAACTCCCATCACCGCGGAAGAAGTTGCATTCGCATTGAAAAGGTTAAAACCAGATAAAAGTCCCGGTGCAGATAACATACCAAACGAAGCCTTAAAATCAGCAAGTGTACTGCTATCTCAGCCCCTAGCCCTACTATTTAACAAAATATTGGATACTGCCGTGACGCCGACACAATGGTCAGAATCCAACATTATTCTAATTTATAAAAAAGGAGACCCCAACGATATTGCTAATTATCGACCAATAAGCTTATTGGCATGTATATATAAACTCTTTTCTTCCATTTTAAATGACAGAATAAGTACCACTCTTGACGCGAAACAACCAATTGAACAAGCTGGGTTTAGAAAAGGATTCTCGACGGTTGACCATATTCACACCTTGGAACAAATTATCGAAAAATACCAAGAAAAGAATCGAGCCCTTTTTATAGCTTTCATCGACTACAAAAAAGCTTTTGACACTGTATCACACTCAAGCATATGGGAAACACTGGAAGACCAAAACGTAGAAAATAAATACATACAGATAATTAAAAATATATACGATGGGAACACCGGTAGAGTTAAGCTGGAAAAAATAGGACCGAGTTTCCCAATTGAAAGGGGTGTTAAACAGGGCGACCCACTGTCCCCAAAAATATTTGTCGCTATACTTGAAGCTATAATAGGAAAACTAAATTGGAACAACTATGGTATAAACATCGACGGAGATTACCTGAGCCACTTACGCTTTGCAGATGACCTGGTACTTTTAACAGAATCCGCACCCCAACTACAAAAAATGATAGAGACTTTAAACGAGAGGAGTAAATCTGTAGGTCTAGAAATGAACCTATCCAAAACGATGCTTATGACAAACAGCAAGCAAGCGAAAATATCGGTGGACAACAAAACACTCAAATACACCGAACAATACACATACCTAGGCAAGCAAATCAGTTTCAACAAGAACAACAATGAACTAGAAGTAGATCGCAGAACACAGCTTGCATGGAATAAATATTGGAGCCTAAAGGATATATTTAAAAGTAATATGCCCCTATATTTAAAAACCAAAGCCCTAAAGTCATCACTCCTACCATGTTTAACTTATGCTTGCCAAACATGGAAATTCACAACAAAAATAAAAAACAAAATAACTACTTGCCAACGAGGTATGGAGCGCAGTATGCTCAATATAAAGAAAATTGAAAAAATCAGACATTCAGATATAAGAAATTGGACAAAAGCCACAGACGCTCTACATTACGCAAAAAAACTAAAATGGAAATGGGCGGGGCATATAGCTCGACTACATGATAAAAGATGGACGACAAGGGTGACGTCATGGTACGGACCCAATGGAAAACGTTTAAGAGGAAGACCCCTTACGAGATGGGACGACGAAATAGCTAGAGTTGCCGGCCCACATTGGATGAGAGTAGCCCAAGACAGGGAAAAATGGTTTTCTTTGGAGGAGGCCTTCACCTGCGGAGAGGTTCTTGCCAATAATCAAAAATATTAAAGATTAAAGATACAAACACAATAAAAAAAATATAGTAAAAAAAAAAAAAAAAAAAAAAATATAACTTACAAAGCAACTAACATCACTTCTGGAAATTATTTTACTAACGCACTAACTTAGAATAAAATATCTGTTTTTTAAGATTTTTGCAAGAAATAAATAAGGCTTTATTATTATTATTATTATATCCAGTAACAATATTTTGTAAAACTTTTAAATTGAGTGTTCCGCTGACGTCACGAAGAGTGTTTAGCTAAAATTCCGAACCGGTGACAAAACTGTAACAATCATAACAATAAAATGGATGTATTGGGGGTGTAAATATTTTTAGAGTTGAAATAGAATATTTTTATCGGTTTTTTATGAATCTGTATTGAGATTATTTGTTTCGTATTTTGATTTTAAGGGCTCTGTTTGCCAAAGTGATAAAATGGAATCCTCATTCATCACTCTTTTGTCTGTCTATCAAACAAGAAGTTACAAACTTCTCAGCGGTATAATACTAATGAAATTTGATAAGAAGCTATCTTACAACACAATATAAGAGAGAAATAATGAAAAACAGTTTGTACGTTAAAAACTAATTTTATGTCTGTGTAAAAACTATATTATCTTATCTTATATCTTTAAACAAGCAATTTTTGTATATAAATATATTTATATATAATCAGCTAAATCTCAGAAACGGCTCCAACGATTTTCATAAAATTTTGCATACATGAGTTAAAAACGCGATCAATCGATCTAGTTAGGATACATTTTTAGAAAACTTTTTTTATCCATATTTTGAGGCAACGATAAAATATGATTAGAATACGAACATAAATTTCGCTGTCAAATAGTATGTCATGATAGCTTATTAATGAAATTAGGCAGTTATAAATCGAAAGGAGCATGGTTCGTATCTCCAGTCCGATCATTTTTTTTTTGTTTTTTTTACAAGTTCATTTTTTTTTTTTTTTCTTTTAATTACTAAGGTTATATAAATCAAAACAAAAAAGAACCGAGCAAATGCTCGGTCAACCAGGTACTGTGTTACAAAAAGATATTGTGTTTTCTCGGCATCGTAATAATAATTATTAATTAATCTGTGGATCGCTACCAATTATTACTAGAAACTGTATTTGGTATCGTTATTCATAAAAGCGTGTAAAACAATATATTATATACTGGAACATTCCTAGTAACTACGATGATGATCATACGATGATGATCATTATCGTGATGATCATGATTATGATGGTGATGATGATAATGATGATAAATAATCAAAGCGAAGCCAATAAGAACTAGCGTCACCTGCCATATCCTTTTCATTCCAACCTAAGTATAGTGCCACCAACTTGTCTGTGAAGTGGCAAAAATAGGAACTAATCCTATCTAACTACAATCCCTATGTCACACAGCAGTTTTTCCTTGTATGGTGTTATAATTTATAGGTAATAAAATATGAATAAAAATGTGTCGACTTTCCTGATTTTTGTGCACATAAGAACACTAAAACAACGAAGGCTACACCGATGTTAACAGATAGGTTCGAAAATGATAAAATGTATGGGATTGACATAAGGCCGCGCTTAATCACGCGGTCCATCCTATACATTTTATCATTTTCGAACTTCGCTAACGCTTTCTTAATGGCATTTTGGCTAGGCATCCTGTGACATTTCAATTAGATACTTTGGTACGACTGTACCTATGGCGTGTCCTTTCTATCGTTATAATGAGAGTGGCCAGGGATAAGCCGTCTTGGCATTCATTGAAGCATCTGTTCAGAATGACCAGCCACTGTGCGGATATCGTCTTTACAAGTTATCGATAAATAAGTAGTTTATCGATAAAATAAGACAACTGCGAGGGTTTACGGATTAAGGTGTCGGTTTAAGATAAGTCTGTTAAAGCCTCTTTACTTGTAGTTGTCAGACATTTTGTAACAAGAATAGGATTACATCAGCTTACACAATGGGCTTATAATATAATTGATATGAAAATAATGATATTAACTTAACGCCCAAACAGATACTCGAGTGGTCAAGGGGCATAAACAAAGTTAGTTTGTAAAGAGGTAATGCTGTGCTGCTTTGCAGCCAAACTGGGCCGGTCCAACCACAGCCGGGGTGACACCTCTCGCTCACATAATACCGGCGTAAAGTGACAGTTATGCTGTCTGTCGTGCAGTTTGTGATTTACCGGTGGTCCATTGGGGGATAAGGAAAAGGAACGCATCTGCATAACCTCTGTTTGTGCGGTGCGATGTTTATGGAAAGACTTCGACCGTTCATTTGCTTACTTGATATAAAAAAGCGTCGTTTTAAATCCCTACTATGTCCCTGCTAAAATATTTTATTTTAGCAGGGACAAGGAAAAAAATATAAATATAATAAATATAAATGCGAAAGTAGCTCTGTCTGTCTGTCTGTCTGTTACGCTTTCACACCTTAGCCACTGCGCCGATTTTTATGAAATTTAGTACACATGTAGACCAGTGCTTGGGAAAGGGCATTGTACCTGCACTGTACCTTTTATTACAAAAAAGGCTTGAAGGGATTTGTTTGAACGCGCTAATCTCAGGAACCATTGGTCGGATTTGAATGATTCTTTCAGTGTTAGATAGCCTATTTATCATTTTATTATAGCCTATGTATAAGGCTTTATATCATCCCGCTAAGTCGACGTTATAAATCATAATTAACGCAGGCGAATCTGCGGGCAACAGCTAGTGTTATCATAAATAATATCAAAAAGTCTCGTAAATAAATAATTCGTACATAATCAAAATATCGAGCTCCGCGAAATAATACTTAAAGACATGCTAAATATCCCGTTTTAAATAGTTTGAATAATGAATATAGCCATGTTCATTTAAAATCCAATATTAAAAGATGTTTTGTGTTACTGAGAAATTGCTTTCATACAAATCCAGTTAAGGTTTACCTGTAAGGTATTAATTATAAAGGTCAGGTGGAAGGTCATAAACATAATAAGGGACATTTGCGCCTGAGATTTTATATAATTTGCAGAATCCGGGGCCCCGAATAGGAATGAGGCCCTTAGATAAAATGGGCCCTTTTAAAACCCAAGAACCGTATCATTTTGGACCCTTCACTTTTGTAAATCCTTGAAGGGTGACAATGGTTTCTAATTTTATAAGATTAACAATCAACTACGTAACTGTGAAACCACTTATAAGGCTTCTTTAAGGATTTACTAAGATTTTTAGATGCTCGCCGTTTTGGATATTTTAAAGCTGGTTGCATTGTTCCCGGAGGGCTGAGTGGGTTGTAACTTAAACAAACGCGATAAAATCCCTTAGGCTGTGTCCTGTGTAAGCGATTTAGACGCGAACGTGAAGCGGCATGACGCTGCGTCAAAACAACAAACCGTCAAAACTTATTGAAGTGTTTTAGGTGACCAAACGCGAGGGGAGAGTCGCGAAATGAAGCGAACGCGATCTGGGGGCAAAAATCAAAATGGCATTAAGAAAGCGTTAGCGAAGTTCGAAAATGATAAAATGTATGCGCTTAATCACGTAGTCCATCCTATACATTTTAATATTTCGAACTTCGCTAACGCTTTCTTAGAGGCGTTTTGGCTAGGCTGTTAGCTTAATATTTTCGCGCAGGTTAAATGGCGTGCCTACATTGGTGTCTTGGTGACGACTGTGCGAGACGATTTGCGTGCTGTAGGATATAGCCGCCGCGTCGCACTGCGTTGCATTGAATTCGCATGTCACCGTCTCACAATTGCTTTCGCTTTAAGCCATCTATGTAGGACGTAGGCTTAGAATTAAAAAATGAAAACATGTATAGTAATAATAATAAAGTGTGATAAAATTAAAATAATATGTGATATGATTATATTTTATTCAATTTTAATGACTTTAATAGGTACACAAATACTTTTTCAGATTTGTTTGCAGCTTAGTTTGTAGTGATTTGAATTTCATTTTCGCTATTATCATGGGTACTAAGAATAACTTCCTTTAAAGTTCCGACACTTAAGTACAATACCATTTTTTTTTCTTTAACGCCGGGAAATGCGCTTTGGCATCCCGAGGGGGAGTGGGGCCTTAACCGTGGTAAATACTCGTAACCATAGTTACTGTAAGTTATCCGAAAAAGAATACACATGTAACAACCAAGCTGCAATAGTAACTCATTGAATGAACGTCAGTATTTATTTATTTAATTTGAAATAAATATTAAAAGTACTCAATAAATACAATTGATATGCACCCTACTCTTTTATAAGTCAAAATTCTTTGGCCGACGTAAACCAGGTCAGTCGAATGATGGCTCACAAATCTCGTGACTCGACGATTCGCCTTTTCCACTGATTTTCAATATTTCGTCGAGACTAAATGTTTTACCATTTAGTATAAAGACTTTTGGAAACGTTTTATGTGGGGATAGAATAAAAAGTTATTTTTGACAACTGAATTCAATTTCCCCTGAAACATTCCTCCTCTAAATCCCTTAGTTGGACTGTGAACTGGTCTATAAATTGAGTTGATATGAAAACTGCCACCGGTATACCGTATAAAAGTGGTGGCAGTTTTCGCAACATTTTGCTTATTACTGTTCCATAAACAGTTCTATTTATTTATAATCAATACACTAACATCACTAAAGGTTGAAGCATTTATTTAGAATATACTAATAAGGCACAGAATTAGTTATGATGGAAAAAAAATGTGATTTTTTCAAAATATTTTTAGGTTTTCCGAAAATAGCCTAACGACACGGCTGTTAAAAGATAAACGCAAAAACTGGGACCAGAGCAACCACTAATAATTATTATTTACTCTATTATATCTGAGGGAAATGCTTGATATTTATTTATTGATTTTAAAACGCCAACATAAGATAATTTAATTCACATTTTTTTTAATATTTAACTAAGTTTTTATACGGGTCCCTAACTTTAAAAAAAAACATAGCCTATGTTCACCGGGGATAGTGTAGCTTCCAACAGTGAAAGAATTTTTCAAATCGGTCAAATAGTTTCGGAGTCTATTCTATATAAACAAACGATCAAATCTTACCTCTTTATAATAAGTATAGATAAAAGCTCACGTACTATCGGTGGTAACGTTTTTGATTATCAACACATACAAGGTAAGTGTAAATAGTAAGCAAAATTTAATCTATTTTTTGCGTCAGTTGTAAGTGGGCAGAGACCCACAAAATGCACAGTGGAATACTTGACTATACCAAAAATTCATTTCGTGTTTCTTTTTGTATAAACGACATACAAATACATGTCTTAGGGCCTGTTTCACAATATTTGAATAAAGTTCCAAATAAGCTATTTGCAACATATTTACCGCACATTGGAAAATAGCCCTATCTGGCAAATAAAGTTACCAGTAAATTATATGATGACTCAATTGGCCAATAGTAAAATTATATTATGTCCGACATACGCAATCAAGACTAACTAAAAGATTAATGAATCATTTGTCAAGTAATTTATGTGTCATATAGCTATCGAGTACTTTACTGGTACATTGTGAAACAGGCCCTTATTATGCCACTAGTAGCGCCCCACGGTTTCACACGCGTACTTCCCATTCCCGTGGGAGTACAGGGATAAACTATAGCCTATGTGTTATTGTGATGTATAAGCTATATTACTGTAAAGTTTCATTAAAATCCATTCAGTAGTCTTGTATGAAAGAGTAACAAACATCCTCTCTCGAACTTTCGCCTTTATATTATTACTAGCTGTTGCCCGCAGCTTCGCCTGCGTAAACTAAGATTTACAACGGGATCTTAGCGGGATGATATATCTTTACCGATAAATGGGCTATCGAACACTGAAATGTTTCATTAAAATCCGACCGATAGTTCCTGAGATTAGCGCGTTCAAATAAACAAACTCTTTAGCTTCATATCTTTAGGATTAAATGCATGAGTAAAATAAACTCGTTTAAATGTAGTCCAAAAAAATCAAAATTTCTGAATAAAATATGGTTGTTGTGCCTCACTCGACATAGATAGGTATAGTGTGTCGTGGACTTTTTTGTAGATATTTATAAGATCTACAATTAATTAGAACATTTTATGGTTCTATCATTTATAGTTTAGGCAGCGTACGCAAAATAAATAACTTTTCTGGTTGATTTTTTACACCTTGTGTCCGAAAAACCCAAATATCTCACGGAACCCTATTTTTTTCCAGAATAAAATGTAGCCTATATTACTTGTGGATAATGTAGCTTTCGAATGGTGAAAGAATTTTTGAAATCGGTCCAGTACTTTTTGAGCCTATTCGTTACAACCAAACAAACAAACAAACAAAGTTTTCCTCTTTATAATATTAGTGTAGATGTAGATGTAGATGTAGATAATGCCATTATTAGTTAAGTACTAAAAACATGTAGGGATGAGGAAGGAAATATTATTTGTGATCCGAAGAGGCTCGATGAAAAAAGGTTGGGAATCTCTGGTATAAATATATCTTTATTATCCAATACCGAGTGACCATAGCAATAACCAAGTTTCCAACAAAATTAATTCCAAAGCCTATCTGGCGCTAGTTTTACGGTAACGGCGTATGCAAAATTTGGTTTGTTTGTCTCAATATACCGCCTTAATGAAAGTGTCATGGCCACCGCGCAGAACTTATGAGGGTGCAGTATAGTTCGAGAGATGATACCAGAATATTAGGATGTTCAAGAGTATAAAAAAATGTATAAGTTAATTTAACATTTACATTCTTTGGTAGACCTAATAAAATTGATAAAACGTACTAAAGCTAAATTAATTGATGCAGTGTCTGTAATTGGTTATGATTTTTATACCAAAAATTTTGGAGTAAAAGAGTAAAAAAAACTATTTTTTTACAAAACAGTTAGCTGTATGTATGAATCAACTATACCAATTGTACTGTTTTCTAATGTTTCTGCGAAATTCACATACTTATTATAATGAAAGAAAAAATTTTAAGTTCGGATCGGAAGTTTCGGATAGTTTATAGAGACTACGGTTCACGCGAGGACTGACGTGTCAAACGTCTTCATATAACAAAGTTACAAAGTCATATTGTTACAAAGTTATTTGAAACTACCTTATATCATACCTTTATTACTAACGTACTAAGTGCCTTAGTTACATCTTTAGTATATTATTTTGACTCCTTCTTGTCTCCATCTCTCGGCCTATTTAGTCCACTATAAAATTACAGGTTTACACATACGCCCTAAAACTTTATGCCAGCTTACTTGTTTATTATAACACGTACAGTCCTTGTTATGTCGGGCACACTACCCTCATATATTGTGCTGTTCAGATATCAAATCTAGGAATCCAGTGTAATGATCATCATCAGTATATTCCCCACTCAAACCATCATCAGCAAGGGGTACTCTAGTGTTAGTAGTTCGTGTATAACTAACTTAATAGGTAAAAACACGATCTCGTGCTCATGGTACGGGTGGAGCGTACGCCACTACAGCGAGAGCCATGGACGAGAGCGGACGTGTGCCTGCGACTAACAAATATCGTGTGTTGTCGAGCCCTTGTGATTGTGGTATCGGTGATTATAACCGAGTATACTACAGATGCGATCTTCACGCTGAAGTTTGGAGGTCAGCATTCGGTATTAAAGCAAGACGCATGCGAAAGACTTCAAGCGCTTGAAATGTGGATCCTTAAAATATCGTGTACTAGTTTTATTTCAAACGCCACAGTACTGCAGCGAACAAACAACCTCGAAATCTGGCGAGGAGGGTAGTGGGCCGTTTACCGATGTGCTGGCCTAATGCGTGTTGGTGAAATTCACATACCTTAAAGACTTTAATCTCATCAGGCATGCAGGTTTCCGCACGATCTTTACCTTCACCGGTGAGCGAACGGTAGTCTCTTGTTTGGGGTTCACTTAGAAACTTGTGAGAAACCCATTTCAAGGCACACACGGAGGTCAGAATCGAACCCGGAACCTCGCGCTTGAGAGGCCGAGCCTATTACCCACAGGACCACCGTCGCTCATGTTCTCGTACTCCACTCTAAATATAAGAAAGCCACTCCGAAAATATACACAAAAACTTCAATGGAAGTTTTAAAGAAGAATATTTTAGTTAAATATATATCATAATATATTTACTGAAATGTCCATGTTATAAAATAGTGAAAACCATCACCTTCTCATTAGTCACAATCAAATACGTAATGCAATCAGTTTACTTCATTAAACAACTCGACGTGTCAAATCAATTGGTCTAGTAATCAACCTGTTGATCGACCGGTCGAACAACCGGTGTCGCGATCGGTCAAGCAACTTCACCACATCGGTCAATCTCTCGACGTGGTTACTTCAGTAATCAGTTGGCTGTCTACCACAATGTTGCGCTGCCTTAGAGTATAAGATAATGTTATACTTGCTATTAAGGTTGCCAGGCGTCCGGATAAAGCCGGACACGGGTAGGCTTTTTTATTGCGTGTCCGGCCAAATTATACGATGTCCGGCTTTTGGTACATTTTTTACATTTTGCAAATGCCTAATTAATTAAAAAAATCGTCTTAGGATTCTTAGCCAAGCTTTTTAGTCGGACAGTCTTCTGTCTGACTAAAAAAGCTTGATTTTACATACGATTTCTTTGTCGTACAGTAACGTTCAAAAGTCCAGTAGCAATCGAACGCAGCTATAGCGTCAACACTTAACGTTACTTGTGACCTTTTTCTATAAAGACAATTCACACACACACACACATACACTTTGTTTGTCTGTATAAATTCATATCGTTAATTTCGTCTCAACGTGTAAGCAATGCCGTGGCCCAGTGGTTAAGCAAGTGCATATATTTTATTCTACGATCACCTGTTAAATTGCAGGATCAAATCCATCCCACATTGGGTCTGCGTCGATTCTTCATTTTTAAATTGTAATGTTTTAAATTTTGAAATATTTATAAATTATTACGAATGTTTCTAACTAAATCTTAGTTAGAAACAACATTCTAAACAGAGCAAAGAATGTGAGGGTAGATTTAAAATAAAATGATTACTGGCTTGGAAAAAACAAAATATTAAAATGTTGTTGGTTGGTGAATTCAGCTACGAGTGATTGTGTGCTAACTGTTTCAATTTAAAATAATAATTAGGTGTCCAATATGCAAGCAAATATTAATAGCGAATCAAGAGCTAATATTGTGGCCCTATATTCGAATGGCCTGAATATTTCTCAAATTTATAACGAAACTGGCTTCTCTGTAAGTAGAAATTAATTATATTATTGTGATGCATATTTTTTCAATGGTTAAAATTGTCTTTTACAATTTGTTAATTTTTTTAGGGAAATACTGTTAAGTCGACGGGTGAAGAGATTCGAGGAAGAAGGTGGCTTGCAGAGTGGTAAACGAAGTGGAAGGCCACTTCTTATTAACGAGACTCAGCGGCGTTACATGGCAGCGGAGTATAAAACGTGTGGTTTCATACCGACAAGACATTTTGCCGATGAATTAAACACCTCATTGGTAACCGTTCGTCGTGCACTTCATGACGAGGGACTACATCACCGAAAGCCGGCGAAAAAACCGTTTTTGACTCAAAGGCATAAAGACGAATGGCAGGAAGACTACATTTATGGCGTAAAGATAATAGTATATAAAGTGAAAATAACGTAGTGTCAAACACCGAATCTGGCAGAATAAGTGTGAACATGTGGGGATGGATTAGTGCGCAAGGGCCGGGTGATCTTGATTTTATACACACAAAATATTAATCAATATTATTACATTTAATATATGTTTCTGTGTCACACTAAGTATTAATTGTTATAATATTTATATTTCGTTAGTTTCAATCGGGCATTGCAGTTTCTACCTAGGGACGTGCTGGCCAATGATTAGGAGGTTTAATATTTAAAGGTTGAGGTTAAGTTTTAATCCTCTTTTCCTGGAGAAAATGAATAATTAAACTTTAACCTCAATAATAATATGAAATATTGGTAACACAATAGATATCTATAATATTTTTATTTTGATAGATCTATGGATCAAAGATTTTAACGTCAATCAATTCAATTGTTTAATTGTTAGGTCATTAAAATAAATATAACATATATTTTATATTTTGAAAGTGTTGTTTTATTATATTACCTACTTAATATATATTATATAATATAATATATAGTAGTATATATAATATATTACTATATACTACTTAATATATATATAATTAATATTATTCTTAAGTAAATAAAACTTTAAAAAAGTCATTTCATTAAAAAATAAATGAGTTTATAAGAATGTTAAGATAAAGACTTTGCAAAACTGAGATTCGATCCGTGACCATTTCAACTAGCTTCGATGCGAGGCCAACTATTTACCGATGAAGCTACGAGATATCTTACGTAGCTTGTGAAATTTTTGCATTATTATTGACACAGTGCAATAATGAATGAAGAGGACAAACAATATAACGTTATCTTTGTCTTGCATCCACTACACGCTTATACTTTCTGGTATTGATATTGTACGACATTTAAGTGTGTGCATGGTAACATGGCGCGCTGGCTGGCTATTAAATGGCAATTCTACTCGCTATTAACTTAGATTTACAGCTGTATTCAGACTGATAGTTGTAAGTCTCTAAGCTAATGTCACTCATTGATAAAACCGTTGAAACAGTTTTTGAAATCGAAAATTTTTGATACCTCCTTAATAACTCACATTATTTCCTATATGAAGAACTGTTTCAGTAGCTTTTACATTTATTTAAGATGGGCAGCCTGTATTGATGATTGCGCTAACATTTTTAAAAGATAACTTTAGGCGCGACACTTTTTGGGTGAGTGAAAATCTTGAAACTTCACCCGTCTACATGCTTACCAATGTGAATTTATGACGTCATTATTTTGTATTAAAATTAAAAAATTCCATAAGCCATAATTGTAAGTTACAAATTTTCCCTTTTATCAGCAGTCGCTATGGTAGTATTTTATAAACCTACTAGCAGTTTTATTTACCTCCAAACCAACACATAAACGTCACCTCCAAAAATTATAAAGATAATTTCGAGACGAATTCCGTAATCAACATTGCTAACATTATGATCATTTATAATCAGCGACTCCAGTAACCAAAGCAAGTTGTCATGTAAAGTTTATGCACTAAATAGCTGAACAACCTACGTGCACAGTAAGCGCATCGCAGTTACTAACTAGAGGCCAAAGCTAGAGCCAAAGTTTGTTAGCCAACCGAAAGCTAATATATTACAGTGTGATACTAATGTGTGACTTTAATAATATATTTTTTTATTGGTTTTAATATTTTTGAATATAAATAGGGAAAACACGCACCAAATATCCTTACTAATATTATAAATGTGAAAGCATGGATGTTTGTTACGCTTTCAAATAATAGAAGTAACGTAGAATACTTTTTATTTAGAAAAAAGGACTTTTTTTGCTAACGCGGGCAAAGCCGCGAGCAACAGCTAGTTTATTGTAAACTTTGATAAGCGTTATCAAATAGATATAAATCGCAATGAAAAAATAATTTAAATCAATTCCAAAGTTATAAAAATAATCATGTTTTTTTTAATTTAACCTTTATTCAACTTATTCTTATAATAGTCTGCGCGCCGTCCATGACATATCATCGAACTCATCAAAATACTATGATACACACCTAAAGCATCCTACACATGTTGTTTTCTTATGTTTACGCGAATTTCACTCATTATAATAAAACAAATTTATGGATTTTATCGCGGTTTATTTAGTTTATTACAAGCCCGACGTTTCGGATACTTTACAGCAACCATGGTCACGGGAGGACTGTTCATGGAGGACTAGACATCCCACACAGTTTTTTTTTTGGTTCACTTTAAACAGATAAGTAATAAAATGAGAATATATTATAATAAATCTCGTAACGGATTAACAAAAAAATATACAGTCGAATTGAGAACCTTCTCCTTTTAGGAATCGGGTTTCTTTGTCATCTACTAATTCCGTTGGTTATGTCTCTTTGCATTTTTCTTTTCTTTCTCTTGTCATTCACCCAAGGATAATTCGTTCCCGGGGATGTATGGGACTCCCGGCGACACCCCCCTCCCCGGGTAAAAAAATTCTCGTGTCACAGTTTTCGTTGCTTGATGAAATTTTTTGTGCTTATCCGGTATCTATGAGAATCGGCCAACATCTATTTTTCATACCCCTAAGTAATAAGGGTTGTTTCACCCTTAAAATTTTTTTTTAAATTTTTGGACGAAATTTTTTGTTTTTATTTTTTTATGATACAGCATACAAAAATACATACAACCTTTAATTTTGAACCCTCTACGAACAACCCCTATTTTGTAATTGCAATTTTAATATTGGCAGAACGAAGTCTGTTGGGACAGCTAGTAAACTATATAGCTCGTAATAAATTAGTTTGATTAATAAGTTTGAGACACGTAGATTGTAACTTAGAACAATATTTTTATCTACCAAGCTCTACACTATTCATAGACCTCTAGCAGCGTAGACATACCATAATGACATAAAAATTTGTAGAATAGCTACTCATATATTTCCCACTGCTGGGCATGTGTCTTCTCCTCCTCCTCTGGTGTAGGGCCATAGTTCACCGAGGCGCCGCGCTGGCCCAATGCGGATTAGTGAACTTCACACACCTTCAAAAACTTTCAATCGCATACATTCCTAACGATGTTTTCCATCACCGGTGAGCGAGCAATAATCTAGAATTTAGAAAAACCATTTCGAGGCATCATAGGGGGTCAGAAAAACCTGGAACCTCTCGCACAAAAGGCCGCTCCATACCCTCTGGACGATTGTCGCTTGGTCGACTTATGATATCGGGTATTACCTAGTTCAGCTCTAAGAACAGCATAAAGGATGATAAAGTAACATTCAGTTAACAGGCGGAATTTCCTCAACAAAGGCGCTATACAGGATAGTTCACACCATACTATCAGAACAATGTACAGGGTGTTTTGTACTGGTGTCATTATACTTACACTGAAGCGTAACATCTTTACATCAAATTTATAAAATAGAATTTATTTTTCAACATTCTAACCACAGATTTATAAATAAAGACAAATGGAGCATGCCGTACACCCGAGTGACGCTGCATAGCGAATACAAATTCGAAAGCGCTTAAGTGCTTGACATAGCGTCGTACTCTAAACGTCTATTAGATTGTGTTCGCTTTTGAATTTGTATTCGCTTTGGTGGTGTCACTCGGGTGTTCGGCATGCTCCATCTGTCTTTACTTATAAATCTGTGATTCTAACAATTAACAACAAGCTACTTCAGCTTATTCGATTTTATTGCCAGCTCCAAGATCCAAACCACAGTTGTACATAGTATTGTTCCATCTATGTACGAGTATATATAAAGTTTTTTTTAATCGATTAATATACTAACGTAATTATCGCCGACATAATATTATAAATCAGTACAAAAAGCAGGCTAAGGATTAAAATATTCTAAGCCTTTGCCCCTTTGAGGTCTGAGAACCCAAAAATGTCAAAGCTCAATGAATTTGAAGAAAGGGCTCGAGGGTCCTGAGTTGAAGGTATAGCCTTCACGAAATGGGAAGAGACGAATCAGCATGAGATAGGAGACATACTTAAAATACCGCTCGTAGAAGGGCTGGAGACGCAGAGGGCGCGACGAGGCTCCTGAAGGTCCTTTTGCCCAGTGGTTCGACGTACCATGGGGCATGGTCGGACAGGGATTCAAATTCTAATGCATTTTCTTTCGTTTCTTTCGTTTATACATGTCGGTGGCAAGCTATCCTGGTTATGGTCGAAAGTTGAAAACCCAACGTTCGCATCGGTGTGACAGAGGCTCAAGAGACCTTACTCAGCCGCCACCGGAAATTAACTCACACAGCGGTCCGCTGAGAAAAATTTAACGATCGGTTTATCTCAGTACAGATCGCGGAAGCTGTATGGTTTAAAGTGCCATTTTGTACGTATCGGCGACACAAAATGCTTTTGTGGAGAAATGATTTTTGTGATATATTTTTATCTATCTTTTTTGTTTACTTGTTATTTTTGACCAGCATGGTTTTTTTTCGTTATTTACTGACAGCATCAGTTTTAATCCGTCCACTACTGAACGTAGACGACCGATCCTATGCCACTTGTAGCTAACGCTGACTTGTCTTCCTACGGGGTCAATGGACCACTACCAGTACTCTCTAGGACTAGCCAAGGTAACTCATTCATGTGTTATTACTATCCTCTGATGCAAAATGGTAAGGATCAGTGCCAGTGACTACCTGCCCTGGATGATGAAGAGGATGACAATGACAATGACGATGATGATGATGATGACAATGATAATGATGATGATGACGATGACAAAGTTTGCGTGTAACATTTACGCGCGAAGAATCGTCGAACATACTTAATGAGCTTTTTTTTCGAAAGGACCTATGCTGTTGGCCTTAAGGCCTTAAAGCTTTTTTGATAACATTATATACTTACGACCAACATAAGTTATTATTTTTGAATATATACTGAATATGTACTAAGCGTTGTTTTCGTCAGAAAAAAAAGTCAGTCCGATGAAAATTGATTTTTTGATTAACGATACTGAAATAAAATAATATAAACTGGTGAAATCTAATATATAAAATTCTCGTGTCACAATGTTCGTTCCGAAACGGCTCGACCGATTTTTATCAAACTTTGTGTGCATATCGGGTAGGTCTGAGAATCGGCCAACATCTATTTTTCATCCCCCTAAATGATAAGTTTTTGACAGAGCGAAGCCTGTCGGGGCAACTAGTATACTATAAAAAAACTGAGATACCATCTAGTCGAGCCTAAAGAGTTTATAATTCAAAATTCAGCTCCATATGAAGAGCCAGCACAGCTAGCGTTACATAAGTGTTCGATCAGTCCGTACGTCTGCGGAGACGACCTCATCAAACTGGACACCGACGGCGGCGCGTGACAGTTCATTTTCTCAACTAAATTGACGTTTTAATATGATATGTCACACTAGTTGCTGATCCAGATTCACTCGTCTATAATTTCTAATTTACTTTAATAATAATAAAAGTAAAGTATCAACCCTTTATGTCCCACTGCTGGGCACGGGTCTCCTCCTCGAAATCAGGCGAGAAGGGTGATGGGCCAATAGTTCACTGCGCTGGCCCAGTGCGAGTTGGTAAACTTCACATACCTTCAAATATTTTTAATCTCATCAGGCATGCAGGTTTCCTCATGATGTTTTCCTTCATCGGTGTGCGAGCGATTGTCTCGTGTTTGGGGTGCACTTAGAAATTAGAAAAAAAAAATATAATAATATGTTGAGACAACTCACACAGTCATCTGATCTCAGCCTACGAAGAGCCTTTTTTCCTTTACCGCCGAGAAATGCACTAAGACGTTCCGCGGGGGAGTGAGTCTCCCCAGGCGAGTATGTAGGACTCGCAGCGAAAGCTGGTAAGTGGACGCAGATCTACCCACTAAAACCCAGCGAGTGTCACCACTGCCGCCTTTGGGGAGGTGCCCCGGATCTGCTAGCAACAGGGCACCTCGACTGCTAGTCCTCGTGGTCCTCGCCACCTCCATAGGGCGGTTACCCCGTAGAACAGAACAACCCCTCCCAACGTCGGGACAATACAATGAGGCAAGAATCCCGTCCTCGCCCCTAAATCCTTTGCCCCCTCTTCTTATAAGATACAAAGAGCCCCTTCAGCTCAATTCTCTTCGCCCAAGGTGTTGGCTAACCCTGGGCTACTGAGCCCCACCGCCTCGACAAGGCCTAAACCATGGGGCCTACACAGAACCTGTATTATAGATATATTTTTGAAAGGCAACACATCTGCTTATCTCCTGTGAAGCTGGTGTCTATAGATGTAACTTAAAATGTAACTTCCCACCAGGTGAAGTAACTATCCATTTACATCCTCTTTTATAAAAAAGAATGTGCATTGATTGTAGTAAGACTTCATAAAAAATCTGAATTACCCTCTAGTCATGCCCAAAGATGAAGAAAAAAGAACAGAGGGCTTTGACAAAGACACATCGTTTCGTAGCGAAATATGCCTAGCATATGCCGAAATTCGTTATCGACTCTGAGATATCAATGACAATTTCCTAGCCAATAAGATATTGAAAACAATGATCAATAACTGATAGACAGTTTGTTATTTTGTTACGATAACGATCGACCTCGTAATTTATTTTTCTTTTTATTCTCATACATTTTATTCTTTTCGAATTTCGTTATCGTTTATTTAACGTTACATTTTCTAAGCTTGTCTACAAGACTCTACCTTATGAACCACCACTACCCCTCATTGATTACCCTAAAAATTACGTTGATCCACTCCCAGACTTTGACCACCCATCATAATAATATGACTACCACGAATTCATGAAAGTCTTTCGCAATCACTAATGTGAAAAGCTCTTTAATATCTACATCATTTCACTCACACTACAAATTAGACCCTAAGCCACCCATGTTTTTACTGCTAAGGTCACTTCGAAGGTCTCCGGGACCCTTATCTTAACGTAGGGCTGACAGCTTAATTCGAAGTATTATCATGAACATTGAGATGTCCAATTAAAGCTGAATTATACCACGTAAATTTGAATCGCCTGAAAGCATTTCCATTTACACTTATGTGTGTATTGAAAAATTTGTTTATTTAATGTGCTCGCTTGGCACGGAACAAGCAATGAGATTTGAATCATTACCAATCATCATCAGTCTTTCTCCGTCCACTGTTGAACATAATATGTATCTTTTTTTTCTTTTACGCCGGGAAATGCGCTTAGGCATCCCACGTAGGGAGAGACACAAAACAACCCCTCCAAAGTCGGGACAGTACAATGAGGTGAAATTCCCGTCCTCACCCCTTGCCCCCTGCTCCTTTGCCCACGCTTCTTATAAGAGGGTTACAAAGAGCCTCCTCGGCTCAATTCGCCTCGTCCAAGGTGTTGGGCTCACGCTGGGCTACTGAGCCCCACCGCCACGAAAAGGCCTGAACCATGGTGGGGTGAACATAATATGTATCCTTTAATAAATGCATCAAACATGGATTCTACTGTGATCGTCTCCCCTTCTGATAATTAGCTGACCAACACTTCGTCTACCTTGATGTAGCCTCGTGAACTCATGAACCTTATAGGCCTATCGACCATCTCTTCTTGAGTGTGTGACCAATCCATTGCCACTTCAACGTGCATATTCTTTGCGTGATATCAGTAACGTTAGTTCTCTGGAATTCTTCGTTTCGAAGCCTCTCTGCCAAAGAAACACCCAGCATAGCACGCTCCATAGCACGTTGAGCTACGGCAAACTTACGGACCAGTCGTAAATTAAGAGGCCACGTTTTAGCAGCGTAAGTCTGTCAATTATTGAGAAAGGTTATTTATTACAAAGTTTTTCTTTTCTCTTTTAGTGAAACTGAGAGAAGCATTTGGTTGTTAATAAAATTCAATATTTTACTATATCATTAGAAAATTATTATCAGTCCATATACGGCCGTCAATGGCGGGCATACAGAGTGATAAAGCTAGTATACAATATGTCTGATTCCATCTCATCGAATGATCTGAGTCGCGGAGAAATTGAAGTGACAGAGAGCAGCGACCCGACACACTTATATTTCATTTGCCATTATTTCTTATTACTAGTATATTGCGTTGCTAAACGGAAAATAACTCGAGCAAAATGATCCTCGAAATCAGGCGAGGAAATACCAATTTAAATTGTGCCAAGACAGGAGATTTTAAGCTCTTGCTTTCAAGCTTCTTCTTCAGCTTCATTGCTCGAGGTCTATATACTCGGAGTAGCATCATGGATCTTTACATTCTGCTTGTAAGTAGTCGGTAAAATTCTGTTCATACCTGAGCTTAGAACAACTATTTTCATACCTAAGCCTGACACGTCGCTATTGACCACATTTTTATACCAAAAACTAGACCAGGTATAATAATAATTCCCCACCATGGTTCAGGCCTTGTCGTGGCGGTGGGGCTCAGTAGCCCAGGGTGACCCCAACACCTTGGGCGAAGCAAATTGAGCCAAGGGGGCTCTTGGTATCCCTCTTATAAGAAGAGGGGACAAAAGAGCAGAGGGCAAGGGGTGAGGATGGGAACCTCACCTCATTGTACTGTCCAGACGTTGGGAGTGGTTGTTC
Organism: Lycaena phlaeas; assembly: GCA_905333005.2. Taxonomy (NCBI): domain Eukaryota; kingdom Metazoa; phylum Arthropoda; class Insecta; order Lepidoptera; family Lycaenidae; genus Lycaena; species Lycaena phlaeas. The sequence goes on from HG995182.1 coordinate 13,270,328, forward strand.
TGTGGTGCGGAACAACCGCTCTGTGGAGGTGGCGTCGGTCCCCTGAGGGACTGACTAGCCGTCGAGGTGCCCTGTTGCTTGCAGATCCGGGGCACCTCACCAAAGGCGGCAGTGGTAGCACTCGCCGGGTTTTAGTGGGTAGAGCTGCGTCCAGGTATAATAATAATTATAATAATAAAATCTGTTTATTGCAAAAAAATAAGTTTTTACATTTTTATATTATCTCAGACACAAAATCTTAATTATTAAGTACAAGATTGTGTATGCCAGGAAAGATTACACTTCACACGACTGTACATAATAAAATACATACAACATAATAATATTACATGGTAGTTCAATGTTCAAAGATCTTTTACTATAGTTTAAGGACTACATTCTGTCAGGTAAAAACAACAATAAGAAGCATCGTAATGCAATGATTAACAATTATAGCAAGACAGTAAAAAACATACCGCTCCTTTTATAGCAGTCGGGTAAAAGTACAAAAGAAACTATATTGTACCTACTAGGTAGGTGTTCGGTGAACACGAGGAAACTAAACTTGGCACAAGTCACCGGTGAACTCGTTATCCTCACTCGTCCCATGTCACCGACGAACACTCATGTTTACGGATGACGTTGTCTAAGTACTTTACTGGTTTGCTTTTTGATGAAACTCTAAGATGCTGAGTTTTAAAATCTGATAATCTTGGAGGTGCCTAATCTCCACTATTTCCATCGGTGGGGTGTGGGAGAATTAATATCTTTCCTCGATAGCTCGTGAGGCCAGATAATATAGAAGGGAGATAATCCAGTTCACTTTATTAAATTAATACGGAAATAAATGAGAGAGTGGACTGTATTTTTACGTTTGTAACATCCTACTAATATTATAAATGCGAAAGTTTGTGAGGATGTTTGTGACTCTTTCACGCAAAAACTACTGAATGGATTTTGATGAAACTTCACGATAATATAGCTTATACATCACAATAACACATAGGCTATAATTTATCGTCGTACTCCCACGGGAACGGGAATTACGCGGGTGAAACCGCGGGGCGCACCTAGTATTATATATGAAATTGACTCGCATCAGCTTGTATAATATTATATAGGACAGACTTGAGGTCGATGTATAGGAGGCAGGAATAGGAGATGTGTGACTGACCTGGTGTATTCTAGCTCTTCTTCCAGGGCTGCTAGCAGCTATCGTACCCCCTCGTTCAGTCTTCTAAAAGTCTGTAGATATACGGCAACAACACACACACACACACACGATCGCGTTCAAAGCTTTGATAGGCCTATACACACAGTTTAACAGTTAGCGAAAAGCGTCTATACTTGTTGACGACTGGCGGAAGAGAGACGGAGCGTCACACATGTATGTAAGGAGGGACGTTGACAAGTGACAAGCATAATGCAAGTTTTTTATTTAACTACCCTCGACTTTGGAGAATAATTTGAAACTCAACAAATCTTATGGGAGTTTAGTCACGGTGAGTTACTTCGATCAACGATAGCAAATCGTGCGTGAAATCGAAAATATTGTTCTGGGAATCGAACCTTACACTCTTAGTATAATGGAAAGACTTTTTTGCCATTTAATCACATTCTTCCCACTTGTATCTTCAAATATTTTAATACTAGCAGCGCCCTGCGGTTTCACCTGCATACTTCGCATTCCCGTTGAAGTACGGTGATAAATTATAGCCTATGTGTTATTCTGAAGTATAAGCTATATTTTTGTAAAGTTTCATTTAAATACATTCAGTAGTTTTTACGTGAAAGAGTAACACACATCCATACTCACAAACGTTCGCGTTTATAATATTAGTTGGATAATTTTTTTAATTTCAAGAAATCTTAATAAATAGAGAAGAGAAAAGAGGAGGGGAGAGAGTATAGTCGCGACTATGAATCTAAGCCTTAGTCTTTCTCCTAATTCCTAGGATATAGGACTTTTAGGAAGTGTGAATGGCGTTCGTTAAAAGTAAACGCTTATCTAGTCGACAACCACTGATAATGAATATTTCATGGGGACGGCTATGACGACGCTAGGGATGGGCCAAATTGTATCTTATTATCGATATTTTAATATAATTATTTTTTAAAGACAAAAATGTCGCAGATACTTTGACAAATTATGCTAGAACTGCAAATCAATTAAACGTCATAATTAGTAATTATACAGCATTTTTTTCCATGAACCTCGTTTTGGATACTTTACAGCAACCATAGTCACAGGAGAACTGAGGTGTTAGATGTTCGTTACAAATTCTTTAGAAAATACCCTATGGTACAATATTTTGGATAAGCTTGATGAAGTTAATAATAGGTCAGTATTTAATATCAACAAGGGCAAGTTATATTTATCGATTTAACTAGAGGTTATGTAGTGCTCGCACATGCTCCTACGTCCTAACGATTCATTTCAGCCTCATCCACTGCAATTGTTTATCTGATAAGAAAAACAGATAAATCGATATCTTAAATCGCGTTAATTTGTTTAAGTGTATAAGGGCCTGTTTCACAATCTCCAGATAAGTTCCGAATAGGCTATCGGCAACATATTTGACAGATGTTTGACAGATAGAGTATGGAGTATCTGTCGGAACTATTCGGAACTTATCTGGAGATTGTGAAACAGGCCCTAAGTCTAATAATATATTATAATATAATAAGTAAATAGTATCGTAATATGTATAAATAACACTATAAGTACCAACTACGTATAACTTTTTCTACATTCTCCTTAAAAAATTAGATAAAAAAATATCGATATGTACGTACCTCACTACACAAACGCTGTATTTGTCGTCTGTTTGTAGAGGCGGGGCAGTAAGTACTGCGCTCACACAATTGTGGTCACATCACTTTGTTTCACTAGTTGTAAGCCGCAGTCTCGCTCGTATATGTTTTTCTATAGAAGTAGCGGCAAAAAGACTATGGATACTGGGTATATTAATACATAATAATATTATACACGTCCATAACTCGATGCCGAAAATTATATTTATCATAACAAGACAACTGTTATTCTTAATCCATCCATCAATTTATTAAGGACAAACCTATTACAGGTTTTATGTCACTTGAAAAAAAGGGACACGGGTCTCCTCGAAATCAGGTGAGGACAGTAATGGGACATAGTTCACCGAAGCGCTGGCCCACTGCGGGTTGGTGAACTTCACAACAACTTCACTTCACCGGTGAGCGATGGTCTCGTGTTTGGGGTGCATTTAGAAATATAGAAAAACCCATTTCAAGGCACACACCGGGGGGTCAGGATCGAACCCGGAACCTCTCGCATAAGAGGCCGAGTCCACCCACCACTGGACCATCGTCGCTTTGAGCTTTATGACACTTATCAAACTGTAATTGTGTTTTGGTAACTATGTTAGCGTTCATTGAGGGAGGCCTATGTTCAGCAGTGAACGGATAAAGGCTGATGATGATGATGATGCTGGAATACGTTGAAATAAATAAATTCCCACAGGCTAACTTGAGGTCAATAGATATCTTATAAAGGTTAGATTAGCAGGCGTAGGCGTCGTAATAGGCTTAGACCTTTGATATTTATTGAACAATAATATACTTACCTCTTTGAAACACTCGAACGTGTAAAAGATTAGAAGGGTATTGGGGTAAGAAAAAACCGTAATTTTTCAACATGCTACGTAATCTTCTTCTTTCTCTTATCTTCTTGATCTTTCTGACTGATTTCAGCCATGGCGACCACTTATGACTCCTGGCAGAGAATTCAGCGCTGATGCGATCGGAGATGGCCAATGTAGCCTATTTTTGCGATGAAAATGATTTGCCGTGTGGTGCCGGTAGAGTAGAACAGCACTACCCCAACTCTTCCCATGGGTATCGTAAGAGACGTAAGGGAGTGTGAGAAAGAGAAAGAAAGAGAAAAGACCCCATGTGACTCTCACCGTCACACTGTTCCATCTGTCTGAGTCTTTCTCCGGTCGTAACGGTCTCCGTTCCATCGGGTCCAGAATGATAAGGATGAGTAGAATATGCACCTGTGTCTCGCGTGTACATTTGTGCACTCTAAAATATCCTGCGCATTCCACCGCTTCCATTACTGAACTCCGAGTACGTTTAAATCCTGAGACGATGGGTAAAGGTAGAGGGGTCTAGCTACGTACAGCTTTGCTGTACTTATATCAAAAGGTCAGGACAGCCACTTTAATTATTATTCGATAATCAAAGTTCATTTTTTGTTTGATAGACAATATTAATAACTTGCCTGAGCTTACCATTCATGGGCCTATGAAGATACTCTTAAGACACTGTGGGTAGACAAATTCTAAATGCATTTGAAGGGGAAGTACGAGACGATCCGCTCTCGGATGTCACTGTCTCTCTACGTAAGAATGAAAGAGAAGCAAAATGACGCTTGTTTGCAAATTAATATTCGAATCGTTAGAGAATATGAAAAAAAAAACAAATACAGTTCTTCTTACTATACACACACACCACCCACACACGAAAACACACACACACACGCGCACACGCACACTAAGGGTCGATTGGTGTTTTGTAATTTTATTACTTGTAATAACTAACATTTTTTAATGCTAATCAATGTAGGCATTTACCTAAAAAAACTATTCAATTAGACCTATTTTGACTACACACAACGCCTTAAGTGAAACCATTTGCTTATGCAAGTAACATAAAAAGTTTGTTTAGACGTTAAAATCTTATCTTGTTTCCATAACCCCAAAACCGTACAAGTAATCCCCATTTATCCATCAAATATTTGCAGATAAAAGTATCACGTTCCGGGGACTCCCCACCCTTGTCCCGTTTCCTGCGGTAATTCCCCTCAAACCTGTCACCGAGGAGTGACATATAACAATCGTATCGATTGCAGGCGCTTTTGTATTGCTATTATTACTATTGTATACCATCATTATCAATACTATGTTACGATGCACGGCTCTCCTCGAAATTAAGCGAGGACTTCCTATTATGTTAGTTGAATAGACAAACTGGTGGCGTATCATCTGGTGGTTAGTGATCAACGTCGCCCATTAAATATGTAAGCGTATGAGATTATCCTCCTCGCCTGATTTCGAGGAGTAGACCCGTGCCCAGCAATGGGGCATATTATGAGAGTTGATACTTTTAAGATCATCAGATTTGATGATCACGAGTTTTCATGGTGGCTCAAAGTACTCTCTTCTCTTTCACTCTCTTTCTCTCTTAGGTAATATAGAGTTTACTGAGTATGAGATACGATCAATATATTGCATGTAGAGAATTTCTTAATAAGATTTTAGAACACTTTAGAAAAGTATTGCCTTTTAGCTCTTCATTGGCTTTCTCGATAATATGCAGCGTAAGTAATAAGATGAAGCGTTTGTATAAAAATTAAGTCATCTCGAAGTTAAATCTACTTTTATGCTATATATAATTTAGTTCACATTACAAAATGAGTGTAAAATATTATATTATAAATATTTTCAAATAATATTTACCCATTTTTTTGACGTGACAACGTCTAATAACTCGATATTACGGGCAGCATGCACGAAAAAGAAGACGTCATGTAGCGTTCCGCAAGTCAGCGCGCGTCACTAACGAGAGAGAGGCATGATCGGCTCGAGCGATCGGCTCAGTTCGGTTCGTGCTGCATGTAATGTTTGACCTTATCACGTCGAACTACCGTCCGTAAACCGACTTTATAGACAACCAATTTTTTATATGAAATTAGCCTTGAATAAAACTTGAGTATGAAATAAGAAACTTGAGAAATTATATTCTATGTAGAAGTTGTTCGTATTGGGTGTGAGTGGTAAGAGATTGTTCGACATAGCGTTCATTACATCCACCGATAAAAACCTGATGATAATATTCCTTCATGTTATAAAAGTTTAAAATTGTGTTGTTTGCTTAGATTTTTTTACAGCAACCATGGTTGTTGTAAAGTATCCGAAACGACCGGGATAAAATCCGTAAATTTGTTTCATTATACTTAGAGTTCTTCTATTTTTTTTCGAAAGAACCTATGCTGTTGGTCTTAAGGCCTTAAAAGTTGGTCTTAAAAGTAGGTGAGCAGAGCTAATCTAAGAATAAAGTAATCTAATAAAAATAATTCTCTTAATCACCATCATCATCATCATCAAAATCAGAATGACTATGAAATGAATTGTTTAAAATCTAATTCTTAATGTATACACACATTTTCAGCATTTTTCACAACACGCTTTATCCTACAAATTGGGGCAAACATCTCGTGATACAAGGCAAACGGATATACAATACCAAATAGTTTATTTACGTTCACAGACGCAGGTACGGAGCCAACAATAGCCAGGAACATAAATTGTATGAAACTTGGAAAGAATTGAAAAATTGTGATTTGTCCGTTATAGCATCGTTCTCTTAGCTTATATCTGAAATGTTATTATGGTTATTTGGTATTTATTGTATTCTAGTAGAATTAGTTGGCTGAATGGACGAGCTGATATTTGTGATCATCCTAAATATGATAAAAGTATCAACCCTTATATGTCCCACTGCTGGGCACGGGTCTCCTTCCTCGAAATCAGGCGAGGAGGTTAATGGGCCAATAGTCCACCGTGCTGGCCCAGTGCGGGTTGGTGAACTTTACATACCTTCAAAGACTTTCAATCTCATCAGGCATGCAGGTTTCCTCACGATATTTTCCTTCACCGGTTAGTGAACGATGGTCTCGTGTGCACTTAGAAATTTAGAAAAACCCATTCCAAGGCACACACGGACGGGTCAAGATCGAACCCGGAACCCCTCGCGTAAGAGGCCGAGTCCGTCCACCACTGGACCACCGTCACTCTCTGGACCACCGTCGCTCTACTAAATATAACAACGAATTCAAATTTGTAAGACGTGCTCCTTTGTAACCGAATTTGGACGCTACGACTGGGATAGTGCCTCCCACTCACATAATACCGGCGTAAAATAACTATGCTGTCGCGTTTCGAGAGGTGAGGTGTCATTAATTATACCTACACTTTTGACGTGACATCTTACAATTCTATGGAGCCGGCTGCACGCACAAAAAACCATGACTCAAGCGTTACCTCGCTCTGAGCCGTTCCATTTAAGGCTTGAAGTGCAAGCGAGAGCGCGGAATGAGCGACAAAGAGGGACAGTCAACCCATCAGTATTTTTATGACGTTGTCACGTACAACGCTCGTCAGTAAATCGACTTTATAGACAACCGATCGAACAACAGGGGACCGACGCCATCTCCACAGAGGGGTTGCCCTGCACCACAGAACAACTCCTCCCATCGTCAGGACAGTACAATAAGGCGAGTTTCCCATCCTCGCTCCTTGCCCCCTGCTATTTCCCCCCCCCCCTCTTGTAAGAGGGGTGCAAAGAGCCCCCCCCCCAGCTCAATGCGCTTCGCCCAAGTTGCTGGGTTGACCCTGGACTACTGAGCCCCACCGCCTCGACAAGGCTTGAACCATTGTGGGCAATTATACCGACACCTTACCTAGTTATGCCTTTACCTTCCTCAAACACAGGAAAGCTACTTCATATTCTAGGAAGTAGAAGGTAAGACTCCAAATTAATGTTAGTAGTCTGACATTATAAATTCTAGTAAATTAATGATTATTTTTATTATTATTGTAAATTCGCAGGATTATGTTATCCTTGGTTACAGACATCCCTCCCGATGTTCAGTACTCCGTAATCTGTCAATTTTTTTTCTTTGCTTTATAAAAGAAAACAGGAAAAACTGGTACAAAAAGCGTCGTGTATCCAATAAGGCTTAAATATCCTTGTGCTTAACGTAATATTAAAGTCAATGGTAAACCTTTTGATGCATAAGCACTATGTAGATTACAAGGTACTTGCCAAGATTCATTATATCAGCAGAGCATTTGAACAGAAGAGAGAGCAGCAAGTAACTCCATTTTGTTCTTGGGTGACGTTAACTGTTTATAATTCACTAGCTGTTTCCCGCGGTTTCACACGCATTAGCAAAAAAATCATTTCTTTTGCCTCCGACAATATGCGGACAAAGTTTCATGATGATCGGTTGAGTAGTTTTCGCGTGAAAGCGTAACAAACATTCCTACTCATACATGTATAATATTAGTAAGGGTGGAGTCTATATTATTTCTAACTAGCTGTTGCTCGCAGCTTCGCCTGCGTTAACTATTACAACGGCAACTTAGCGAGATGACATAGTCTTTATTATTATGAAGTTTCATGTAAATCCATTCGGTAGTTTTTGCGTGAAAGAGTAACAAACATCCTCACAAACTTTCGCATTTAATATATTAGTAAGATTGACGGGATGTTTTGTACGTAGACCATTACACCATAACTTGTATATTTCAGTGAAAAATTTAAAATATCTTATCAAAATAATACAATATAGGAGACGGCAAAACGAAGCTGAAATTTTAATTTATTATGAAAGCATAAAAGTCCCTGCGTATTTTCATATCATTAATGACGGTTCTGGAAGAATCCAGAAGTGGTTTGTAGTAGGTAATTATTTTTGAAGTTCTGCTAATCAAAAGGGAAATGGATTCTTTGTGAGATTTATACTTGTGTATAAAACATTGTTTTGCGAATCATCAATTAGCATTGCAACAATGCTTTTTAAAATGGAATAGAATAATAATGGTCCATAACATCTAATAAATATTATGAAAAAAAATCAAAAAAAAAGTTAAGTATTAATCAATAAATGTTCCACTACTGGGCACGGGTCTCCTCGAAAGTCGAGGAGAGTATTGGGACAAAGTTCATCGATGCGCCGGTTCAATGTGGGCTCTTGAACTTCCCAGGACCTTGGACCCTAGAAGACTTAATTTTATAGTATATGCAGGTTCCCTCACAATGTTTTTCTTCACCAAGTGCGAGCGACGGTCTCATATTCTGGGGTACTTAAAAAATATTTAAATAACATTGAAACGATTCGACCGATTTTTATAAAATTTTGTGAGAATATCGGGTAGATCTGAGAATCGGCCAATATCTATTTTTCATCCCCCTAAATGTTAAGGGTGACCCACCTCAGTTTTTTTATTTTATTTTACTGGCAATTTTTTTGTTTTTATTTTTATGGTACAGCATACAAAAATACATACACCCCAAATTTTCACCCCCCTACGATGAACCCCTATTTTTTAAATAGCGATATCAGTACTTTTGGCAGTACGGAGACTGACAGAGCAAGTTTGTCTAGAGGTATAAATTTTTCCAGAGATACAGCTTTGCTGTGTTTCGGAGACTGTTTCAGGGATACTTAACATCTTATATATCTCAGAAGTCGCCACTATCGTATTTTGTGTAAAAGCCTATTATTTTGCACGTAAACAACATAAAGATTATGTATTATTTTCATAAAGTGCTTAATGCTGTACAGCTATAGATCAATGCATAAGATTCTCTAGATTTCGCCCAAAGACGTGGAAAAACTATCAAGTGTCCGACGTATAAGTTAGATTGAGAAAGTTTTGGGAAAATTCTCAAGCTTAGTGTACTGGTTTTTAGATAGTTGTAGGAAATGTCATTATTTTGGTGTGAGAGATGAATTTAATTACTTAGTTGACGTGTGATGACATTTTGTTTTGATGTATTTTTTTATCCTACTATAATATAATTAATTTTATTTTTAATAAAATTTGGAGGTATGGATGTTTGTTACTCTTTCACGTAAAAACTTCTGAATTGATTTTAATGAAACTGTACAATAATATAGCTTACACTTCAGAATAACACATAGGCTACAATTTATCACCGTACTCCCACGGGAATGGGAAATACGAGGGTGAAACCGCGGGGCGCTTGCTTGTTAACTATATTTATATATTTGTTTTATATTAATGTAATTTTTACGAATTTTATTGCAGTTTATTAAGTTTATTTGCTTGCACAACAATTCGTTTAAAACGAATGCCTAAAACATCCACAATCGATCCGAAATTCGAATTCAAACGAATCGAAATCGATAGACAGCTGGCTCCTATCCTATAATATATGGCTGACTCAAGAGGCGGCAAGCACTTTATACATACAGGGGATTAATTAAAATATTGATGTATCTTAAGGTAGTTTTCAATAACTTTATAACGTGATATATACGATACTTTATCTTCTAAAGGATTATATTGAAAATATACTTAGAATAATTCTTTGGGAATAATCAGTTTTAAGTTTTTAACACTATGGTTTTTTTTCAAGAGAGCAACCACTACACAAACCTGTCCATTTATTCACTTTTTTTCATAAGAAGGTTGCATTCAGAATGAGTTCCATTCACTTGCATTTATAATGACTTTTTTATTTCGACGTGTTTCACCTTCAAGTCTGTTACTTATGTAATAAATCAATTTTTATTTGATTCATTGGCAAATATATAAAAACTTTTAAAAGTATTTCGTATATCCCCCATCCTGCTTCATTTTCCTCTCCGATGGCTTTTTTGCCCTCATGTTATCACTGTTGTCACATTTGGAAGGGAGCCAACTAACACAAGATAACCATTTCTTTGGTCGGAGCCAACAGGGTTATTGATTTAATTCATTTGTAAAGTAGTCAAGGGAATACAAATAAATAACAATGATATAATGTTTGTTTGGATGTTGGACGTAATCTCCAAAATTGCATATAAAAAAAATCAAAAGAATGCTATCAGCTGTGAACGCTGAAAAATCTTTATTTACGCGGGTGAAGATGTGAACCATTTTTGTTTTCTTTTACGCCGGGAAATGCACTGACGCATCCCGCAGGGGAGTGGGGCTCCCCAGGCGGGCATGTGGGACTCGCTGCGCCCGAAAGCTGGTCACACAACAATGGACACAGCTCTATCCACTAAAACCCGGCGAGTGCCACCAATGCCACCTTTGGTGAGGCGCCCCGGATCTACTAGCATAGGATACTTCGACGGCCAGTTAGTCCCCTCAGGGGGCCAACGCCACCTACACAGACGGGTTGCCCCGCACCACAGAACAACCCCTCCTACTGTCAGGATAGTAAAATGAGGCGAGATTCTCATCCTCGCCCCTTGCCCCCTACTCTTTTGCCCCCCCCTTATAAGAGGGGTACAGCCACCTTGGCTCAATTAGCTTCGCCCAAGGTGTTGGGCTCACCCTAGGCGACTGAGCCCCACCGCCACGACAAGGGTTGTGCCATGGTGGGGGTGAAGATGTGAACCAGCTACAAACAATATTAGACCTAAAATCTATCAAACGTTACCTTTCTTTAATGCTATGTTAGGTATCGTTACTGTATATCTTGCAGGCGTTAGTATGTTATTCTAATAGAATAGAATAGAGAATAGAAAATATTTATTTCAGATACAAGTATGCCCATCTATTAACTATAATTCCAGTGTCACGATGTTTGTCCGGGATGAACTCCGAAACTAATGAACCTATTTCAATGTTTTTTCTTTTAAAATGTGTGCTTTTCCCCAACTTAAAAGATAGAATAGTTTATGTCTCGAATTTGAGATAAAATAGGTAGGAACAAAAAACTGCCACATACCAAATCTTTTTGACAGAACGAAGTCTGTCCGGTCCGCTAGTATATTAAAGATAGTTTGTTAGTTACAATATTAACTTACATAATATTTACATTAGGTACACATATCCAATGACTACCCTTACCCAATGTTCTTGGATAGGGCAGTCAAACCTAGCCAGCTAGCTGTTGCTGGCCTTCCGCAGGCGCTGCAGCATAGACTTGCGTATAACCGCTTTGAAGCCGTCGGTGTGAGCAACAGCGAACATTCTTGACGCGCTACAGCACCACGGAAGCCGCAACAGCATTCTGCAAGCGTTGTTATATTGGATACGTAGAGTGTCAAGCTATAATCCTAATGAGTAAGCTATACTTTGTAAAGTTTCATCAAAATCCATTCAGCACTTTTGTGTGAAAAAGTTAAAAAAAATACTTACAAATTTTCACGCTTATAATATTACTATCATGCCTAAGTAGTACAGTTTATTTTTTACGATACACAAGCACGTTACCTTCGTGTTTTCACCCAATTCGAGTCGAATTAAAATTGTTTACAAAATTCCCGCTTTAATATTGTAGCCAACTTACACGCTTCGTCTTTGTTCGTTAATGTTTACGCAAATTTCACTCATTATAATGAAATAAGTTCTTACCGATTTCGCGGCTTATAACATACTAGCTGTTGCCCGCAGCTTCGCCTGCGTTTACTATAATTTATAACGGCGACAGCGGGATAGTATATAATTTAACCTTTCTCGATAAATAGTCTATCTAACACTGAAAGATTCATTCAAATCTGACCAATAGTTCCTGAGGTTAGTGCGTTCAAAAAACTTCTCCAAGCCTTTTTCGCAATAAAAGATAGCCTATGGCCTTTCCTAAGCCCTGTAGGGATATTCTATAAAAACCCATTTCAATATCGAGCTTCACCTGAGTGATAGATCCCACTTTACGCCACTTCGAAGACGAACTTTATTGATATTATATAGATGGATCGCCGAGTTTTAAAGAATACAAATTCGTCAAATCCGTAATATCACCGCGGTTTCCGCTTTCGAGATTCCAAAACGATCTAACAGAATATAGCCCTACAGGTCTATATTATGTGTACTAAATTTCATAAAAATCAGTGCAGTGGTTTAGGCGTGAAAGCGTAACAGACAGACAGAGTACTTTCGCATTTATAATATTAGTAGGGATTATATTGTTGACTTTTATAGTCACCATTACCGGAGGACAAGTTTATAATCCATATTTTATTAGAAATACTCGAAATAATCCATTAAACTGTGGTCAATTTACTGAAGCATTTTCAATATGAAGATGGCCGTTCTGTTAATTGGTAAGTTAATTAGTTGGAGCAATAGAAGCGTAGAGGGCTTCGTAAATATCGCTGAGTAAATATTCTTGTGTACTTTTCATACTTTTCACTATCATGAGTTTATTCCTTTTTTGCCTCCGTTCTTTGTTTAACTCTGATGTAGAAGTTGTTGTATTTTATTAATGAACTATAATTTATAAAGAAATGTATGCGGACGGTATATTTCCACGTCTTTCTAATAGTCAGGGATTATATAAAAATACAATAAAATATTATAATGAAACAACTTTTACGGATTTTATCGTGGTTTATTAAGTTTTTATATGCCCGACGTTACAGATACTTTACAGCAACCATGGCAGCCTGGCACTACCTCTTTAAATTGTTCTAACACCATGCACGCGAAGAATAAACAGCCTCTCTAGACAAGTGGCAAACGCTCCTCCTGGAGTTAGCGAGAAAACGCAAACGTTTTCTCGCTAACTCCATAGAGTAGCTGCAAAATTTTTGAAGAACGTTTATTAAGACAGATAAAGTATATGGTTTTGTTTGTAAAAACGGTTATAAACGTCGGTACTTCATTTAAAACGATTATTATTATTAAAATATTTCTGGTTTTTTTATCATTTTTCTATTATATTCGTTTAGCGTTTACACCAAGTGGTGTAAACGCTAAACCTAGGGGGAATGAATTACATACGTTTCAAGTCGCTGTTACAAACAAAACCTTGTACTATCAGTATGAATACCAATACTTTTTACATGTGTCTGAATAAACGTTCGTCAAAGATTTTCTAACAACCCTATGGCGTTATATTTTTAGCGTTTATCGCAACTGAGCTACAAGAAAACTGATGGCCGACAGACCAATAAGATCCAATGATCAGTCCGCGTTGGATGAGCGTCACAAAGTATCGACCGTCTTGACACCTATGTTGAACAGTGGATGGATTAAGGCTGATGATGTTGAAGCTTCAGGTACGTCATCAAATTTATCATGAGGTATTTGTGTAAAATATTACACCCGACTTTCAATAATATGTTTGTGTATTCAAATCAGGGTTCGGCAATAAATGTAAAAACGTTAGTCGGGCTCTGGGCTGCTGGAACTTTTTTGATTTATGCGACAAGACGGACAGGACCAAAGTTTGGACCAAATCTGGCGGAAAGGATTGATTGTTGAATATTTTATTTCTTGTTCGAGCTAACATCTCACAATAGGCCAATAGTCTATAAAGAACTAAAAAGTAAAGTATCAATCCATATGTGTCCCACTGCTGGGTACGGGTCTCCTCCTCGAAAGTAAGCGAGGAAGGTAATGGGCCAATTCGTGTTGGTGAACTTCACATACCTTCCAAGACTTTCAATCTCATCAGGCATGAAGGTTCACCGGTGAGCGGAGCCTCTCGCAGAAAAGGCCGAGTCCATATTAACTGAACCATCGTCGCTATAAAGATCTAGTCCAAGAAAAAAGGGACTGTGTAGTTTTATGAAACCACAGTAAAAGTGAAACTTTTTTTTCACATAGACAAACAAAACAGTATAGTGCACTAGCACAATTGAGTACCTACCTAATAGTCTATACACGACACGGTCAGCTGATGCAAACTATAGGCGCCGCCATATTGGCCTCCGACCGTCACGCGACATGCAACACCATACTCCTCCGAAACGGCTCGACCGATTTTGATAAATGTTTGTGTGCTTATTAGGTAGGTCTGAGAATCGGACAGCATCTATTTTTCATCCCCCTAAATGATAAGGTTACCTCAAAATAGTCTTTTTTATTTATATGACAACTTTTTGTTTATTTTTATATACCCCTATTTTTTAAATGCAGTTTTAATTTTGGCAGATCGAAGTCTGTCGGGTCAGCAATATTATATTTACATGGTTTTAATGAGTGATTGTGTGTAGCTCCCATACCTAAACAGCAATGCACGGTTAGCTTGTTTCTCAGTAACAGTATAAAATATCTTCGAAAGCTTAAAATACTGTTTATCGCTGTTGCTGGCTTTACTTTATTTACTATGTCTGCATTAAGCTATTGTATTCAGTGCCCAGCCATTATGTTTAAATGTGCGAGAATTTAGTGCTTACGGTCAGTACTTATGTCATCGCACACAGACAATATAGCCTTGCAACTTATAGCCTAACAATATAAGCATGTATTTTTGTCTTTCTATCTGTCTACTATGAAACAACTTTTACGAATTTAATAGCGGTCAAAAGAGGAGAGATGTAAAAATAATAAAAACCGCGATAAAATCCGTAAAACTTGTCTCATTTTGGAGTGAAACTAGCGTAAACATAAGATATTTCTATATTTGAAATCATCAAATCACACAGCATTCCCAACAGCGGAAAAACCTCTATCATATTACTATTGTGAATTCTTGATAAGGCCATGCATACAAAACAAGTTGGTTATTGAAGAGCGCGCGTAGACGTGCGCTCTGTTGATGTAGATCAAATATATGAATTTATATTTGTTTCTCTTTTGAATGCATTTCATTATCAGATATATCAGGATTATTATAAAAGTGGCAAACGGACGACGCTTCACTTGGTCTTTTTTTTCCTTTAACGCCGGGAAATGCACTGACGCATCCCGCTGGGGAGTGGGCCTCCCAGGCGGGTATGTGGGACTCGCTGCGCCCGAAAGATGGTGAGTAAACGCAGCTCTACCCACTAAAACTCAGCGAGTGCCACCAATGCCACCTTTGTTGGGCGCCCCGGATCTACTAGCACAGGGCACCTCGACGGCCAGTCAGTCCCCCTCAGGGGGCCAACGCCACCTCCACGGACGGGCTGCCCCACACCACAGAACAACCCCTCCCACCGTCGGGACAGTACAATGAGGCGAGGTTCCCATCCTCGCCCCTTGCCCCCTGCTCTTTTGCCCCCTCTTCTTATAAGAGGGGTACAAAGAGCCCCCTTGGCTCAATTAGCTTCGCCCAAGGTGTTGGGCTCACCCTAGACTACTGAGCCCCACCGCCACGACTAGGCTTGAACCATGGTGGTCGTCCGCGTGTCAGAAGTGGTGAGAGAGGTTTTTGGCAAAGGCAAAAGGCCAGCCCAAATATAATAATTTTATTTACTTTTTATTATTAAATTAATATTTTTTGTTATATCATTATTATTTAATCATTTTACGGAGGTTTTGCAAAGGTTCATAAATATAATATGAAGATGGTAAGTGAAGTCTAGAAAAAGGCCGTAAATGTGTGTGATGATGTAATGATATAGGAGATGTCCACTCAAAACACCTGGATATAATAAGAGGCTAGACTGTCTTGCTAATTGCTTTTTGATTCAGAGGCAAATAATATTTAAATATTGCGTGATTTTACGGAAAAACTAAAAGGAAGTGAAATTATTGTACTATATAATTTTTCTTTGAGGAGCTCGTGGCGCAGTGGTAACAGCCGCGTGGATACGCTTGTCGAGGTTTGTCCGTGGATAGGTGACCAGCTTTACATACCGAGACTCCTCCTCTCGTCCTCAGTGTCTCGGAAAGCACGTTAAGCCGTTGGTCCCGGCTGTCATTCGTGGATCTTTGACAGTCGTTACTGGTCGTCAGAACCCAGAAAGTCTTACAACCAGTCTTACCGCGGGGTACCGTATCACCCAGTTACTGGGTTGTGGAGGTCCGACAGCAGTCGCTCCATGTAAAATACTGGTATTCAGCTGAATCCTGTTAGACTGGAAGCCGATCCCAATATATAGTTGGGAAAAGGCTAGGCAGATGATGATTATTTTTCTTTGAAATATTTTTGAGTTATCAAACCCTGTCCTATATGGGAGTTAATTATTATTATCCTAGTATTCTAGATTTTCATTTTATACACACATTCTAAGACTTTAACGACAGGTACAAGGAACGGAAATACACCTATGGACGGATAAAACCTGATGATGATGATGATGCTGAAGAATTTCATATTTTTATGAATATCCACGTCCATAACCCATCATACAACTTATCTGCACTTGACGGGATTTGAACCCGCGTTCGCTGAGTAGTTACCCAGTAGCCTGACTACTAGACTAGTGAGCCAAAGCATTTCGACTTGGCCCCAACAATTCGTCCCACTATTTAAGAGCATATTCCATATTCCTGTTATCCCTTTGTGAGGATACAAACCAGATCGTTATCCCAGTTCACGCCCGATGCGCCCTTGGGGTGGGGTAGTTATTTTTTACTACCCTCGAGAATGTTCGAGTAAAACCCTTACATTGTTAACTCATCCGTGAACGCGTTTGCGAGTTTTTAATGTCTTCATCAGAAAGAATTTCATGAAAACGGTAAACACATATCATATTACTCCTATTGTATAATATCTTAAAGAGAATAAATATCAATGTTTCTTTAATATTTTTTTAATTTTTGACGACCTCTGTGGCTCAGTGGTTAGCGCGTTGGCGCACAAGCCGGAGGTGACAGGCTCAAATCTCTCCAGGGAACAAAAAAAAGTTTCTTAGTTCCTTAGTCATGGATGTGTATTAAATATATGTATTTCCGTTGTCTGGCACCCGTAACACTAGTCTCTTCGAGTACTAACCACGGGACCAGATTGATGTGGTGTAGAAGCGTCCATAAATATTATTATTATTAACATACTAATAAACTTTAAAGTATACTTTAAGTAGGCTAGCTTGCTTATCTCTATGTAATGAAATAGACTTCGTGTGAAAACGTAACAAACATCCTTACTTTCACATTTATAATATTATTAAGGATTGGCATTTCGAGGATTCGAACCTATGATACCTGCGCGCTTAATAGCCACACCACTTAACAGCAGCATCCAGAAAAAATCTATAAAAACATAATGTTAGAAAACCGTAAATAAATTATTCACCATAACACCGTTTTATAATTCTGAGTGTGTTTCGGCGGTTTTGGCTTTGTAAAAGGCGGTAAAACCAATTGAGGTTCAATAAGCTACTTTGTACCACAGTCAATAAATGATAATTTTTCCTTATTTTTGCTCACAGGCATAAAATAGAATTATATAAATAAATAAATGTTTTGATAGCTACATAAGTACATCTATGGTATTTTTTCTAATCTGCGTGATCTTATTAATGCTGAAAGATTCTTCTTTTTTTTGTTAATTTTAGTTTTTGTTCTCCCCTTTGTGTTATGTTGAATTGTGAATAAAAAATTATCTATCTTTCTAATGTCGCGCTTAGCCGATCTGGATACTTTTATAATTAAAGTAACTATACAATTGTATAGTTACTTTAATTATTAGTATTTATATTTTTAATATATATTATACTATATTTAATATAATATGTAAGTTATATTTATTTATGATTAAAATTTAACAATGAATGCTTGTACCGACTACTACCTTCTATTCTCGCTATAACATATTATATCTCTCTCATACCTATGGTTGTCTGGTAGAGACCGCTACAAGCGGTAAGACCGCCATTTTTGTGCAAAATACTAGTCTTAAGTTTATGTTGTCAGCCGTTATAAATTTTGATGGTACAAAATAAAGCATATTATTATTATTATTATTATTATTATTATTATTATTATACTTCTTTTTACATTTGGAATGGTTTTCTAGCGTTGGTTCTCTTTCGTATTAAAACCGTTTAATCCGTTTCGAATGCTATAAGCGTTATGTCAGAGCGTTTTAGTGCAGCTTAAATTTTTGCATACTCGATGTTTTGTAAATATATGATATCCAGCATCCATGATTCTTTTATTAATTCAGCTACCACTTTTCGGATTTTCCCTGTTGCTCGTTACAATTGAACTGTTGAGATACGGCCTGTAAACACCCATTAGCCGTGCGTCCCGTAAGCGGATCACGCTGCACCGATCCAGGATTTATACCCAGGCTATCCCTAGCCTTTAGTACTCTTGGCTGTGATATCCATCGTAATATAATGGAATAAATAATAGTTTAAAAAACAAAAAAAACACGCTTTACTAGTCTCTCCGAGTCTCTTCGAGTTCACGCACTAGCTCTATCTCTCTTACTCGTAAAGGATGCGGAAAGGAATTAATTAATCCTGGCTAATCTAATTGGGATAATCGGATTTTGTAATCGAATTATTGCATTGTCATCGGTCTTTGACAGGTGTGCAAAGTTTGAATTAAATCTGATTGTTCAAAGTAGGACAAAATCGAGCTCAAAGGAGTCGGTTACAAACATACATACAAACATACAGGTGAAGCTAATAAAAGCGTGTTAAAAATCATATTGGCAAACCAAACGAAACTGGTTTTTGATGTGAAACGTCTATATCATTACGCGAAATGGCATGACGCTGCCACGGGATGCTTCTTTCGTTATATTACTATGCGATTTAAATTCAAATAGTAAATTTCGAATAGTTCACATCTGCCGAGCGTCAAGTGATGACCAATATTCTCAAGTAATAGTTAAATTAGCAAATTGGTGTGTCATTCCATAGGAAGTGATCAACAAGCTCACCTGGTCCGTCAACCTACTCCCACGGGGTGAAATCGCGGGGCGCTAGTTAATATTATAAAGGGGAATGTTGGGACGTTTGTTACGCTATCACGCGAAAACTACTCAACCGATCATCATGAGACTTACACATATCCTCGGGTACGATAAGTAACATAGGATGCATTAAAAAAAGATTTTTTGCTAACGCTGGCGGCTAATCGACAATCGTTTAAACTGCCAATTGATTTTTTGATGTTACGTCTTATACAATTCGATGCAGCCGGCTGCACGCACGAAAAAACATGACTCATACGGCGTTACCTCGCTCTGAGGCGTTCCATTTAAGGCCTGAAGTGCAAGCGAGAGCGCGGAACAAGCGATAAGGAGGCACAATCAGTTCATCAGTATTTTCTTATGTCACGTTCAACTATCGTTAGTAAACCGACTTTACAGACAACCGATTTTTTAATGTCCATAAATCCTCGCTTCATATTTGAAATATTGCTTACTTCCTTTAAGGTCATTAAACAACAATAAGCGAATTGATGATGATGAAATACCAGGGCCTTATTAATTGAAAATTAAACGCGGTAGTAGAATGTTGTTTTAATTGTGAATTGAAACTTTGGGGACAACTATTTGGCTTTATTCGCTTGTATTGGGTTTTACCTTTACATCAGCTTGGTGTACACGGAGAGGATCTCTCAAGGTCATCATCATCATCATCATCATCGTTACCGTCTTTTATGATAGCTGTTGTGATACTGACTGAAAATTATTAGTATTGAAAGTAATTATTATAACTAGTTCATTTGGAATCCTACGTAATATTACAACGTGGAAGATTGTGTGGATTTTGTTATTCTTTCACGTAAAAACTACTGAATAGATTTTAATAAAACTTTACAGTTATATAGCTTATACATCAGATTAGAATAGGCTGCAATTTATAAATATACTAGCTGTTACCCGCAGCTTCGCCCGCGTGAACTTAGATCTGCCGTTCGAATCACGGCAACACGATTTATTTTCTTGCGTATTATTTTGATTTTGCCATATCTCCTAAAGTATTCATTTAATTTGCATGATGTAAAGGGGAAAAATAATCTTCATGAAATGCTCAAGCCAACTAACTGATTTAAAATGATAAGGATTCATACCGTATTTGTGTAAATAACTTTCAAATTATCACGTTATAATTACCCATTTTTTTAAAGTATTAAATGGATATAGTATGATATCCTTAACAGATAGACATATGCCATCGCGGACTTTTTTGTAGACCTATTTAAGATACACAATTCCACGATACAGTATTTTGTTATATCTCAAAGGGTTTAGGCAGCGTTTTCGTTGAAAACTCCTAGACGGTCTATTTTTTCCCGACCCCTCCAACAATTATTGTTATATCTTAGCCAATGTATATAAAAACCTAATAAATTATATACATAAACCTTCCTCTTGAATTGTCCTATCTATTTAAAAAAACCGCATCAAAATCCGTTGCGTAGTTTTAAAGATTTAAGCGTACAAAGGGATATAGGGACAGAAAAAGCGACTTTGTTTTATAATATGTAGTGATTGTAATAAAATAAAATGATTAACAACATTTTTTACGTACTAATATTGCGCAGGCGAAGTCGTGCTAATACATACTAAATTAGTAACGTGTTCAGCTTACTAGTGGCATGTGGAGTGATGATGATTATTACAGCCTAAGTTATTAACTGATGACGTAGTACAGGGGAAATATTCTTCCGAGATGACCTATAAAGGCAAGTTCCTACCCAAACCCTCAAACGTTTATTACAGTTTCATCAGAATCCATTTAGAAGTTTTCGTGTGAAAGCGTAAAAAACATGCCTACTTTCTCATTTATAATATTAGTAAGGACTAGCAGCGCCCCGTGGATATACTCTCGTACCTCTAATTCCCGTGGGGGTACTGCTATATGTTATAGCCTATGTTTTATTCTGATGATATTGACTGATATAATATTATAATACTACTGAATGGATTTTTATGATACACATAAAAATCCATTCAGTAGTTTTTGCGTGAATAACAAACATACTATAGAGAACCGAAGAGTATGATTGGTCACCTGATACGACATGACTCGTTTTTAAAAAATATCATAGAAGGAAAGATTGAGGGAAAAAGAGGAAGAGGTAGACCGAGACGGACTTATGTGAAACAAATAAAAAGTACAGGTTATGTCGTATCAGGAGGTTAAGGTGTTGGCAGAGAAGAGAAGTGAGTGGCGAATACTCCACCGACAAGAGCAAAGCTCTTAAATAAATAGAGAGAGAACAAACATACATCCATACAATCTAACAAACTCTCGCGTTTTTAATATTTGTCGGATTTTGGGATAACTTAGACACTTGTAACGCCTTAATCCCAAGGTTGGTAATATCCCTACAATGTGAACCACTCCTAGCCAATATCTTCCGGCATCATCTCCGCTGTCCCAACTTTCCTGATTTATTGTATTACAAGCCAACTATTAATTCTGGACTATCAGTGCCGACAGCGCACAACTTTCTTCGTTATTGACATTTTGTGACAGGCTAAAGTTATTGTTGAGTGGAATGAGGTTTCAATTCCTTTATGGTGTCTGAAAATTTAAACCGGGATTATGTTATATGGTAAATATTTAAAAGATTAGTTTCACTGAGTCTGTTTCGCTGATTCTTCTCAGTGGATTTGTTTTGGAACCGGTAGTAAATGCCATTTAACTTTCAATAAGACAATTTGAGTAAATCTATAATACCTGTCGTATCCAATTTTATAAAATATAGCAAAATGCCTTCACAAGTTCTTAGATTTATGACCCGAACAAAAACATATTTGCTTTTCCACAAAAAATCGATTTTAAAGTTGGTTTACTGACGATAGTTGAACGTGACAACGTCATAAAAAAACTGATGGGTCGATTGTGCCTCTTTGTCGCTCGTTCCGCGCTCTCGCTTGCACTTCAAGCCTTAAATGGAACGCCTCAGAGTGCGGTAACGCCGCATGAGTCATGTTTTTTCGTGCGTGCAGCCGGCTCTATCGAATTATAAGACGTAAATAAATGGAACAATTGACACTCTCATCACAATAGAATAAGCCGTACAGATAGAATAAACAAAACGCAAGCATTCAAAGAATTAAAGTCACAGAAGGATAAATTTAAAGAAAGGGTTCCTTTTGGCTTTGCTGTGTGTAAAAATAATCAGCCACGCTCACTGAGCACAGCTCAAAGCGCAATCCTCACACCAGTTCTCATCTTCTCTGCACGTGAAAAAGCGTGTTTCGGAAGGAGCTGTGTAATTACACTGAAATATATCTTAGCAAAAGTAACGCATAACTGTGTGCTTTTTTGTTGAGCGGGGTACATATTATGTGAGACCTAGCATTTTTTTATAACGAAGGGAAATAATTTATGTATACAGGTTCTTCGGGAAGATCCACACCATAAAGGCACCTTGAAGTGAATACTCAGACTAAAACGGGTGCCTTCAGACCTTTTTCAGGGTCCCAGGTCTGCAGGGATTGGCTCAGCGATCGATGGCCCCAGCGAAGGCCAGCATATTCCTAGTAAGGAGAACGTCTCGGCTACTACAAAGCAGTCACTGATCGGTCGTCCCGTACTGAGACCGCGTTCCTATCCTGAGTCCAACACGAGCACAGGGGCGTTACTGGAGAAGCGTTAAGTAGCGCCTCCTACCCTCGTTCATCGCCTGCGGGGCTTGTCTGTCTCACCTGTCTTTAGTAAGAGCTTTGCAGCCAAATTGGGCCAGCACGACCGGGAAGGATTCTCTCGCTCACAGGATATCGACATAAAGTGACAGTTATGCTGTCACGTTTCGTGCGATTTGTGAATTTCCGGTGGCCCATCGGGGTGGATAAAAGGAGGACAACGCAACTACATAACTTCTGGTTATGTGGATGTTAATGGGCGTTGATTGTCGCAAG
Source organism: Lycaena phlaeas (assembly GCA_905333005.2). NCBI lineage: Eukaryota > Metazoa > Arthropoda > Insecta > Lepidoptera > Lycaenidae > Lycaena > Lycaena phlaeas. The sequence continues at coordinate 13,293,527 of HG995182.1, forward strand.
GCTTAGACTGTTCGTTGGCCCTATTACGCCATAAAAAAACCTGTTCATTGGCCTCTTTCTAAGACCTTAATGCCTTGCAGAGAACGGAGAAAAGACCAACGTCCTCCAGAAATCGTCACTGAGCATCGTTGTGATGATGCTTGGCAGAGATAAGTTCCAGTGATGTCAGATCACAGACAATATACATAATGCGAATTACCTGCACTAATATCGGGATTAGAACTCGCGAGTCGCGACCTTTGCGTGAAGTGTAAAGTATGACACCCGACCGGTCGGCTTATTTATATGTAACATAAAATCGTATGACGTTATCTATGTAGATTGCACGTACATAGCATCATGTCGTAACAAATGCACTCCAGATATTCTAAATATAATTGGCATATTGACCTTGAAATCATTTTTAGGGTTCTGTTCCTCATCTTTTGAATCATGAAATAAGAATTTAGGTCCCACGGCATAAATCTCAAAATAAAGTTATTTGTCGTTATGTTATCACATATATAATTGACTAATAGCGAGTTAGACTTGCGCACAAAGTGTTCCGTACCATTAACTAAGTAAATATTTACACTGTATTTAACGGAAATAGGGAGCCAAAAAATCACGTTTGTTGTATAAGAGCCTTAAGTGTTTATTTTACTATTATTTTTATATGATACTAGCTGCTGCCCGCAGCTTCGCCTGCCTTAACTAAGATTTACAACGGGATCTGAGTACGCAAATCAAGTAACTTTTCTTGTTGATTTTTTACACTTTGTGTATGTAAGACCCAAATATCTTAAAGAACCCTATTTTTTCCAGAATAAAATTTAGCCTATGTTACTCGTGGATAATGTAGCTTTCAAACGGTGAAAGAATTTTTGAAATCGGTCCAGTACTTTTTGAGCCTATTCATTACAACCAAACAAACAAAAAAACAAAGTTTTCCTCTTTATAATATTAGTATAGATAAAATTTAGCCTATGTTACTCGTCGAAAATGTAGCTTTCAAACGGTGAAAGAATTTTTTGAAATCGGTCCAGTACTTTTTGAGCTTATTTATTACAACCAAACAAACAAAGTTTTCCTCTTTATAATATTAGTGTAGATAAAATTTAGCCTATGTTACTCGTAGATAATGTAGCTTTCGAATGGTGAAAGAATTTTTTAAATCGATCCAGTACTTATTGAGCCTATTCATTACATCCAAACAAACAAACAAAGTTTTCCTCTTTATAATATTAGTGTAGATTACTATTTATTTTTTATTATTATATATATTTTTTCGGTATATTATTCGGTATTTATCGGTATTTTCTTAATATTTCATATGCATACCTTTTGCCCTTAATGGTATCGAGCAAAACTGGGAAAAAATATACTTTGTTGGTCCAATAATATTTTTTTTAGTATAAAATATATTTATAGTTATAGCGGACACAGAAATACATCAAAAATCATCCTAGCCTTTTTCCCAACTACATATTGGGGTCGGCTTCCAGTCTAACCGGATTCAGCTGAATACCAGTATTTTACATGGAGCGACTACTGTCGGACCTCCACAACCCAGTAACTGGGTGATACGGTACCCCGCGGTTAGACTGATTGTCAGATTCTCGGGCTTCTGACGACCCGTAACGACTGTCAAAGATCCACGAATGACAGCCGGGACCAACGGCTTAACGTGCTTTCCGAGGCACGGAGGAGTCTCGGTATGTAAAGATGGTCACCCATCCACGGACCGACCTCGGCAAGCGTTGTTTAACCTGGTGGATCGATCCGCGCGGCTGTTACGACTCCGCTACGAGCTCCTCTTACAGACAGGACACAGAAATAAATCATTTGTGAAAATTTCAATAGTCGGGATAATCGATTCTTGAGATACAGCCTGCTGAGAGACAGACGGATAAATGGACAGCGAAGTCTTGTGAGCGTCCCGTTTTTCCCCTTCGCGTACGGAACCCTATACAGACATACTTTTGAAACCCGTGTGAGTCAGACTAGTTCTTCACTTCGTATCATACATCTATACGTCCTTAAAACCTACTTTCCAGCCATAAAGCGGAGCGGCTGCCAACTCACAAACGTAGCAATTCGCTCACATTTACATATCAACTACACAAACTGAAAATTCCAATCTGTTTGCATTAGCCTGTTTATTAATACCACTATTAACCATTTAAAATGAAACATTTTATATTCACTTTTACTTTCATCATCATCAAATTTTGTCCGTTCACTGCTGAAAGTCGACCTTCTTCGATGAATCCATTCGCATCCAACACGGACCGGCTACTGCCTGGAGATCGTCTTCCCATCTGGTTAATGGCCGACCAACACTTCGTCTACCTAAACGCGGCCGCTACTCTTGAACCTTATAGATAAGAGATGCCATGCTGCTTTGCAGCCAAATTGGGCACGACCGGGGAGGAACATCTCGCTCACATGAAACCGGCGTAAAGTGACAGTTAAGCTGTCGCGTTTTATGCTGTTTGTGAGTTTCCGCGGGAGAGATAGGGAAAAGGAGGGCAACGCATCTGCATAACCTCTGGTTATTTGGATCTTAATGAACGTCGATAGTCGCAAGACTCCGACTGTTCCTTTGCTATTCTATGCTATAAAAATTAAATTTATCATTCAAATTATCTGCACCAGGCGGGATTCGAACCCGCGACCTCTACGAAAAAAATACGTCCGTAAATCTAAGTTAACGCGAGCAAAGCGGCAGGCAAAACAGTAAGAATTATAAAATTATTAGCTGAAGCTGAATCCGACAAACGTTGTTCGGTCATCTTAATTCATCATCGTCAGCATCATCATCATCACCATCATCATTTCCATCCAAACCTTGTCCTGACGATAGCCAACAACAAAAAAATAATTATCACATTAATTAGTACAGTGCTTCATTTCGGCGATTTTTTGACTTGACAACGTCTTATAATTCGATGGAGCTGACTGCACGCACAAAAAAACATGACTCATGAGGCGTTCCATTTAAGGCCTGAAGTGCATGTGAGCGCGGAACGAGCGACAAAGAGGCACAATCGGCCCATCAGTATTTTCTTATGACGCTGTCAAGTTCAACTATCGTCAGTAAACTGAAATTTTACACAAATCTTCGATGGAGAAGAGATCAAGAAGCCTAGAAGGGTAGGGAAGGGTATCATTGTCATTCATTTCATCATCATCATCAGCCCTTATCCGTCCACTGCTGAACATAGACCTCCGTCAATGAACGCCAAGACGATGACAGACCTGACACTGCACGGAGATCGTCTTCCCATTAATTTACATTTTCTTTATTCCACTACTAGCTGTTGCCCGCAGCGTCGCCTGCGTTAACTAAGATTTACAACGGGATCTATAGTACGCAAAATAAGTAACTTTTCTGGTTGTTTTTTTACACCTTGTGTCCGAAAAACCCAAATATTTTACGGAACCCTATTTTTATAAGAATAAATTTTAGCCTATGTTACTCGTGGATAATGTAGCTTTCGAATGGTGAAAGAATTTTTGAAATCGGTCCAGTACTTTTTGAGCCTATTCATTACAACCAAACAAACAAACAAAGTTTTCCTCTTTATAATATTAGGGTAGATGTAGAAGTGTAGATAGAATCATATCTGTATCATACAATACCACAAGTTTCATAAAACGATAAAAAAATCCTTCGATCAAAAAATCATGGATCATTTCCCAATCTATTCAAAGGCTAAAAAACCTCCGGCGATCCCTGTGCAGGCCAATCCGAAACTATTCCACAGCCATTTCATGAATAAATTCATGAATTCGCACGATTGTTACCATTTCGGTGACGTTCCGCTGTCCCGTCGTCCCTTATAAAAACGGGATAGAGTCCAAAATCAGGGGATAAACCGAACATGTAAGTTTTGCGGTAGTCTAATAACAATTTTCAGTTGATATTTTATTACAAGTTTATTTTTAATGTTGGCAATATTTGTACGATAGGTAGTCAAATTACTAAAATCACGAAATAGACAAGAAACCAGCAAATCAAACTCAGTGGAACTAATCTTTCATAAGTTTTACAACACGATAAAGTCAAAGTCAATTTTTTTTTATTAAAAATAGTACAATAAAAGTATATTTTGAACGTCAATTGAGTCTACCACTGGATCCAAAGCAAGCCCACTGAGAAGAACCGGCGAAACAAACTCAGTGGAACTAATCTTTTCAGATATTCTAATAAAAGCCTGGGAAACCTGATTTTTTTTTTCAAATTCCAGTTTTAGATGCCCAATGAGTTCAGATCATTTAATTACCTTCAATACTTAGGTACCATTAGATTTTTATGCCATCGAATACAATATAATGCTACTATCCGTAAATTAAACTCTTGAGTATAGTCTGAAGCTAGTACACAGCTCCTTCAACTAGTTCTTATTATAACCTCTTGTTTGAAGGTTACGCGTTAGTCATTACAATTCAATCTACCAACAGACATTGCTCACCACATTCACATATTGTTATCAAACTAAACCCTTCAGACCCATATCAAAATCCTTCTTGTCCCTCCCTTGAAACAGCTTTGCTGTATTTCTAAGGGTAGGGCAGGACAGGCTAAAAGCTGGTTCGGGTTAACATCTTACTATCTGCTTACGAATGAGTTGCCTTGGCAAGTTTTGGGTTTTTTTAATGTAAATCCATGTGCGATGTAGGTCAGCCTTTAGCCAGATAGGAAGACGATCTTTGAGCTAGTAAGGTCGGTAAGGGATCAGTCGTGTTGGCGTTCATTGAGGGAGGCCTATGTTCAGCAGAGGATAGATAAAGGCTGATGATGTATCTAAGTAACAATAAAATAACTTTAATATTGATGTGTTTTTACATCGGACCTCTAACACCAGGAAAGCAATAAAGAAAGCGCTCTCGTCCGCAATCCATCTTTATTTGTCACAGCTCTGATTTATACAGCCCACACAAAATAGCGGCATTACTTTAGGACCAAACGTTTGTATGGATTAGTCTTAAATAGGAATAAAACTGAAATAAGGTTATAATATATGTTGGATGCAAGGGATCGGTCGTCTTGGCGTTCATTGAGGGAGGCCTATGTTCAGCAGTGGACGGATAAAGACTGGTGATGATGATAATTTAAAAAGAACCAGCTAGACAATCCTGAAACCGTTGAACCGATTTTGTTACATATAAAAGCCAGCCAGAAAACTTGCATTCAAAAAATTGCAATCAGATTGGATTAAGATACATTTCTAACACATGGCGTTCAAAGTTGTACACCTCTAACGTGGTAATTAGTTAAAAAACCCAGAGCTTAAAGAGAAGCTTTGTTAAGATGCCCAGCTTCCGCATCGAAAGCTCTATTCTCCTAGCTTTTGTTACCAGACGTTACTTTGCAGACAGGTGCACCTGGTCTTCTTTTTTGATTTTCAAAAGTATAGAGGGAGATAGATAGTATAGAGAAAGACAACTACTCCGCAAAGCACGTAGTCTTTTTAGTAAACTAGATGTTGCCATCGACTTCGCCCGCGTTAGCAAAAAAAATCTTTTTGTTTTAAATGAATTCTATGTTGATTCTAGTACCTCCGAGAATATGTGTACAAGTCATGATTTACATATTCATAATAAGTTTTGCTTCGGAGCCGACACACACACTTTTATTAGTTACTTTAATGATTGACATACATAATATCTTTTCATTACTACCAGGCAAACATAGGTGAATAACTCATTAAATTAAAACTATGAACCCGACCTGAGCAGCCTGTGTACATTTACTCTCGGTAATGGATTATAAAAATGTTGAGGTTTTTATATTCTCGTGCCTTATGTGCCTTATGTGCCACTTATAAATAATTCATTGTTCTAGGTATATTTTTAATTTTGTAATTGAAGTTTCTTATATTAAGACGGCTTTAACTGCAGCTGCCTCCAAATAACCCACTGAGCATTATTAAGGCAAAACACTGTAACTCAACAGCGAGTTAGATTTATACGTCAGCCCCGTAAACAAGTGGCAAACGCTAAACGAATAGAAATAGAATAGAATACTTATTGTATGGGAATAACACTAGCTTATAAGTAACAGCTATTATTATTCCCATACAATTAGTATTCTATCTATTGTTTATACTATCTATTTGTTTAACGTTTGCAACTTGTCTAGATGGGCTGAACATTTTAAACTCACACGTCTTTAAAACTACTCAAGCTTTAAAACTGTATTGATTGTTATGCTGTTTTCATTAATAGATTTTTTTTTCAAGGGCAGTGATATGGAAGTAATTTCATTCATTAAGTTTTTTATACAATGGCACCATAATGTGGCGATTTTGGAGGTATGACGAAAACGCTGCCCTTTGAGATGATAAAATATTCGATTTGGACATACACTGTATTAAAAATAGGCAATAAATAAAAAGGATAAAAAGTATATGTCCCATACGTACATGTCCCTTATATGTCCCACTGCTGGGCACGGGTGTCCTACTCGAAATCAGGCGAGGAGGGTAATGAGCCATAGTTCACCGATGCGCTGGCACGATGCGGTTGGTGAGCTTCACATACATTCAAAGACTTTTAATCTCATCAGGCATGCAAGTTTCCTCACGATGTTTTTTTTTCACCGATGAGCGAGCGATGGTCTCGTGTATGGTTCACTTAAAAATGTAGAAAAACCCATTTCAAGGCACACATGGGGAGTCAAGTTCGAACCCGGAACCTCTCGCATAAGAGGCCGTGTCCATCTACCACTGAAACCATCGTCGCTCTAATTAGTATCTTAAAATTTAGAGCCTCCCCCTTTTTTGAACGCGGTTAAATAAAATTCTATACATTAATATCTAGTCCACACCATCAACATAATCAACAGCCTTTATCGGTCCACTGTTAAACATAGGCCTCCCTTAATGAACGCCAAGACGACCGATGTCTTGCCACTTCTATAAACATATTATATTATGGCATTTGATGTATTATTTAAGTATAGGTTTTACCGTAGGAAAATCGAAACTACAAGCACTAAAGGTTTTTAGTAACAGCTCGTAACCTATCCTGGATAAGCCGGGATCAGAAAATAAAGTCTTGGAAGAACTCAATCTCCTTTATCCAGTCAAACGCTCAGGCGAATGTGCTGGTGCTGACAATCGATAATAAAACGATACGTTATAATAATAATAATAATAATAATATACTTTATTGCACAGCACACATAATTTATACATTAAATAAGATAATCTTACAGTAACTTGGTACAATTGGCGGCCTTATCGCTTTAGAGCGATTTCTTCCAGGCAACCAGCACAGGAAGGAGATGCACATCTTAGGTTATTCTCGTGTGCGCACGAACCAAATTTGAACCACAAAAAAATTAATAGATAAAAATTTAAGCCAATAAAATCCAAGAAAGTAAAAACGAGTATAAAGTAATATTAAACAATTAAAACAATCAAATACAGAGGAATAAAGAAACACATACATTAATTATTATTACTGTATACATTAATTATGTTCTAGGTAATGTTTTTTGACAAGAGACTTAAAACTTTATATCATGCGAACTACTCGTACCAATATTATAAAAGTCAAACTTTAAAAAAATGTATGTATATATATTATATATTAGCGACGATGGTCCAGTGGTGGGTGGAGTCGGCCTCTTATGCGAGAGGTTCCGGGTTCGATCCTGACCCCCCCGAGTGTGCCTTGAAAACGGTTTTCCTGAATTTCTAAAAGCACCTCAAACACGAGACCATCGTTTGCTCACCGGTAAAGGAAAACATCGTGAGGAAACATGCATGCTTGATGAGATTGAAAGTCTTTGCAGGTATGTGAAGTTCACCAAGCATTGGGCCAGCGCATCGGTGAACTATGGCCTGCCTAACCTTTACCTTCTCGCCTGTAACCCTTCTCGCCTGATTTCGAGAGAACCCAGTACCCAGCAGTGGGATATATTATAAGGGTTGATAATTTACTTTACTTTTATGTATATTTGTTACTTGATTTGTTAATTTTATGTAAAATATAGATAAACGGATGGATAATTAGTAGGGATGTTGACTTTTTTTTTAATTAATTTTATTTGATAGATGTACCATATGTAAACACGAAAAAAGCACTTTTGTTAAGAAATATGTCCAATTTTAACGAAAAATCATGCAAAGAAAATTAGTTTTTAAAATCGCCACTAAAATGCTCCAAGCTATCAGTAAGGTTGATTACGTCACACACCCATATACAGAGCTCGCGATTTGTTATGACTTATGACAGTTTGTACTTAATACAATGGGCAGTGACGTCATCGCCTTATATTGGCGTTTGCAGTCACGTGATAATGCATGATTTTAACGCATTTTAAATTAATTTTCTAAATTTTAAGACGAATAAGTAGACTTTTAAAATATTATTTTAGGTTTTCAATTACTGTCTTTAATAAGTATGTATTACATAACTTTACACAAATTTGTAATATGTGTCAACATCCCTATTGGATGGATAGATGAAACTTTACAATACAGCTTATAAATGAGAATAACACGGGCTAATTTAGCCCCGCACTCCCACGGGACTGGAGTTCAACCGCGGAGCGCTGCTATTTGTCTCATTAGGTAGACGAAGCGTTGGTCGGCCATTAACATCGGTTGGTAGACGAAGTGTTGGTCGGCCATTAACATCGGTTGGTAGACGAAGCGTTGGTCGGCCATTAACATCGGTTGGTAGACGAAACGTTGGTCGGCCATTAACATCGGTTGGTAGACGAAACGTTGGTCGGCCATTTAATTTTTTGCAACAGAATATGAAAAGATTAGTTCCACTGAGTTTGTTTCGCCGGTTCTTCTCAGTGGGCTTGCTTTAGAACCGGTGGTAGACTCAATTGACGTTCAAAAAGATACTTTAATTGTACTATTTTGAATTTAAAAAAATTGACTATGACTTTGAACCAGGTGGGAAGACGATCTCCGTGCAGTGGCAGGTCCGCGTTGGATACGAGGCAAGGCATCGGTCGTCTTGGCGT